>CM046344.1:3993499-4593499 GCA_025403435.1 Artocarpus heterophyllus
ATTGAAGACCGATATAACAAAAATCAGCGGGGCTCAGTCATGGGGCCTCCTTGTCTTGGTCATTACAACTGCTTGCTTTGGTAAGGTTGTTGGCACCGTAGTTGTTTCCCTCTTGTGCAAAATTCCACTCCAGGAATCTTTGGCTCTGGGCTTTCTCATGAACACGAAAGGATTAGTGGAACTCATTGTCCTCAACATTGGAAGAGACAGAAAGGTGAAGAACTTACACTCCACCATTAATGATCATTTCTTACTAACTTTTTATTGAATTTGTGATTTGGGGTGCTAAGTTAATTTGACTACAATTGATATTGCAGATACTCAATGATCAAACATTTGCCATCATGGTTTGATGGCCGTTTTTACAACCTTCATCACGACTCCTACAGTTATGGCGGTATACAAGCCAGCTAGAAGAAAGAATAACTTCTACAAGGATAGATCTATTGGGAAGAAAGAAGCTAAAACCGAGCTCCGCATACTGGCCTGTTTTTACAGCATAAGAAATATCCCGACCATGATCAATCTCATTGAGGCTTCCCGTGGGACTGAAAAGAAGGAGCCGCTTTGCGTCTATGCAATGCATCTTATGGAGCTCGATGAAAGGTCCTCTGCAATTCTTATGGTTCACAAGGCGAGAAAAAATGGATTGCCTTTTTGGAACAAGGGGAGTCAATCGAACTCTGACCAAATGGTTGTGGCCTTTGAGGCCTTCCAGCAGCTGAGCAAAGTCTCAATCCGTCCAATGACAGCGATCTCAGGAATGTCCGAGATGCACGAAGACATCTGCGCGAGCGCAGAGAGGACAAGGGCAGCAATGATAATCCTTCCATTTCACAAGCACCAGAGGTTGGATGGATCATTGGAGACAACTCGTGCCGAGTTTCGACTCGTGAATAAGAAGGTTCTCGAGCAGGCTTCATGCTCAGTTGGGATATTGGTGGACAGAGGACTTGGTGGAACCACGCATATATCTGCAAGCCATGTGTCTTCAAACATAAATGTCCTATTCTTTGGCGGGCATGATGATCGTGAAGTCCTTGTTTTGGGTATGCGAATGGCGGAGCACCCTGGCATCAGTGTAAAGGTCATTCACTTATTGCCAAGTCCTGCCATGATGGGAAAGGCTAAAGAGGTCGCCAAAGTAGACATCCAACAAGATGACGACTCCGACATTTCATTGGTGCCGGAAGATGAGAATGCACTAGCTGAATTGAAGCAAAAGATTTTGACCGAGAGTTTGATCAAATACGAGGCGAAACGAGTGGAGAGTACTTCAGAAGCGATTGCGGTGATAAAGGAGTTGAGTGGATGCAGTCTGTTTTTGGTTGGGAGAACACCAGAAGGTGTAGTGGCTAATTCTTTGAGTGTGAAGAGTGAATGTCCTGAACTTGGTCCCGTGGGGAACTTGTTGACTGCTTCGGATTTCATAACTACAGCATCAGTTTTGGTGGTGCAACAACATCAAATTGACCACAAATTTCCTACTTCACAAGGGTCTGCTTCATCAAAAGCTGAAGTGATTCCCGCGGATGATTTGGAGGCCAATTGATCAACTTTTTCTTTTATATATTGAGTCTGATTGTGCGTGTATTTATGTGTAGTCACGAGTTAGCAACATTTGTAAATGTCGGTAATGAGGAGAATCAAAATAAATTATCTGCTTTATCTGTAATTGTATGCCATGGTGCTGTAGTTTATGAGGTGGGAAGTTATTATGTGTTGTATGGTGCATAGATTCTACATTTTGTAGGCCGTTTTAAACCACGAAAACGGTTTAAACTAGTGTTTAATACGATAATAAATCAAAATAAATTATCTGCTTTATCTGTAATTGTATGCCATGGTGCTGTAGTTTATGAGGTGGGAAGTTATTATGTGTTGTATGGTGCATAGATTCTACATTTTGTAGGCCGTTTTAAACCACGAAAACGGTTTAAACTAGTGTTTAATACGATAATAAATCAAGCGGCTTTAGATCATAGTCACAGTTTTAGATTGATTAACACCCTCAAAATCCAAACTTTAACCTCCTCAAATTTATGCGGCTTTGAACCTTTCTCTACTGTCAAACAGTTTCATTTTTGTTTTTTTTCGTAAACCTTAGTTTTGTTAAACTACTATTTTCGTTTTAAACTTTTACATTCCAAACTGCAGCTCAAAACCATTGTTTAAATCACATAGTTTAGAACTCACAGTTTAAATCATACAGTTATAAACCAAACCACATTCTAAACCTACGTGCCAAATAAAATTCTCCCCTCTAGAAAAACAACTGCTGCTATAGTATATAACTCTTATATAGTTGGAACTGTAGTTTTCTTAAACTATTATTTCGTTTAAACTTTTACACTCCAAACATCAGTTTATAACCATTATTTAAATCACATAGTTTAAAACTCACAGTTTAAATCATACAGTTCTAAACTAAACCATATTCTAAACCTACTGTTGCAGATGTGGAGCCAAATCAAGTTGACAACCCAGCAAAAGGAAGGAAAAGGGAGAAAATCGCGTCCTCGAAGGCAGAGAGCAAGCGTCGCGGCTCTGGCAGAAGAGTGCCGCGGCGCTGGGATGAGGGCGCCTAGGCGCCATGTGGAGAGCGCCTAGGCGCCAGGTGAATTGCGCCTAGGCGCAATGTGGCAAGCGCCTAGGCGCCAAGGGCTTTAAGCCTAGGCATCGTGAGGATGGCGCCTAGGCGCCAGGTGAAGAGCGCCTAGGCGCCGCAGGGGAGCGCAGCAGCGCTCGTTTCGAGCACCGCGGCGCTGACGCGCTGTGCTGCGCGATGTTTTTTGAATCAGAGTCGAATTCAAAGGTCCCAAAAACGGGAAACCACTAGGGTTTCCTATTAGTTGCTATTTTCTCCTCCTTTGATTATAAATAGACACAAGGTGGCTAGGGTTGGGTGTGTGAAAAGTGTGTGAATTGTGAGAGGCATAATTCTTGAGAGCTTCATCCTTGAGAGAGAAAAATTCCCATTGGGTGTTAGATAGAAGAGAGTTTTGGTAAGCACAGTTTGTGAGTGTGTGAGAGACTGCTCTTGTAATCTGTAATCTCCTTCATCATAGTGGAATCTGCAAGCGGCAGAAACAGGACGTAGTCTCAATTTGGACGAACCTGTATAAAAATTTGGTGTCTCTTTTCTTCTTTTCTCCTATTTATTTTCTGCAATTGTTCGTTCTTGCGATCCTTGGAATTAGGAGTCGCCTAATTCCCCAACACCTACACGCCAAATAAAATTCTCTCATCTAGAGAAACAACTGCTGCTATTTAACTCTCATATGTTACAATATAAAAGCACAAATATAATACAATATAAAGTTCTCACATACTACAATATTTAAATTCTAACTTGATTTCTTGGAATTGACTTGGTAGTTCTTTTAACTTCTCAAAGCTTTTAGTTTGTGATCGAGAAGTAACTTAGAAGCATTTGCTTTATGATACTACGTCTGTACCCGCCAATTCCTCTCTTGGGAAACAAACTTTGGGTTTAGAATAATGCAAAGTGGATGCTAGACTAACTGTTGAAGTTTAATCAAGGAGGCTTTTTAAAAAAAAAAAAAAAAATCACTTGTACTTCTTTCCTAGTCGTGCTTTTTCTTTTTTTTTTCTTCTTTTTAATAAGGATCAATCATTCAAATTGCTTCTTTTATAACATATAAATAAAATATTAAAAAAAAACTCTGGAAGAGTTTAAGGACCCACCAAGGATGAACCTCGAAGTTTGGTTCCCATCCAAAGCGAAGTAAAACTTTTAAAATATTGAGTCACTACAAGAAACAAAAATATATACATATTGATTTATTATCGGCCATTTCCTGATCTCGAGACTGAAGAAAAGACAACGCAAAGAATAAGAATAAATAAATAAATGAAAGGAAATAATATTATAATAGGAAACATGAAGGCGAAAAAGATTCAATGTAGGGAGGGGGATATTTTGACTTCTTTTTAAAAGGGAGGAAGATATTTCATGGTATGAGAACACAATAGAAAACGCCTATTATCACCCATACAAAGAGTGTTTGAAGAATATGGTTATCACTAAAAATTTTGTTTTAATTGTATTTTTTATCATTGCAACATGTGAGAACTTTACACTGTAGCAATCAAAAGTTTAGATTAGAACTAATTTTACCGAACACATTTTAGATTTCAGCTCTTTGTTTTTAAAAATACTCAAAAAAAAATGTATCAAATTCCTTAAATACACTAAAGATCGAGTACACAAATATTTTTTAACACGTCCTCTACACTTTTTGAAGATATTTGATCAACTGAAGCTGAAAGTCCCATAGCCTAATGCATAAAACCGTATAAAAAACCACTAAGAAACAAATGCAATGAAACGAAAGACAATCAAACATTAAAAACAAAGGCAAGCACATAAGCAAATCAGGATAAACACCACTGTTGTTGCAAAACTAAACCAAATTAATTAAATAAACAAAAAAAAGGAACTTCCCGCAAGAATTCAAATTAAATAATTTTGCCTATTTTTCGAAAGAGAATTCAAATCAAACTTTAAAAAATGCAAGAATCGTTGCAACAACTAATCCTCGTGCGTGAGGATTGTTTTTGAGATATATATTTTTTATTTGAAAAATATTCTATATGTAAAAAATACAGAAAGAGATTTCAATTTTAGCTCTTTTTATTAGTTCAAAGTGTAATTTTACCCCCTTTTTTTTTCTAAAATAGTTCAATTGAAGCAAACTTTTAAAAACTAATTAATATATTTTTTTGTTTAAAAGATAAATTCTATTCAATATGTATATATCCTTAATATATAGAAGAGAGAAAACCTTTCAAAAAAAGAAGAGAGAAAAACTTTTGTACTTCAACTTTGAAGCAAGCAAATGTAATGGTTCAAATTTACACACTTTTTACTTTTTACTTAGTTTAAATTTAAAGATTTACGTTTACTCCACATGGCTTCTTTATTCTCTTACACCTCACTCGTCAATTTATATTTCTTTCTTTCTTTTCTTAAACAAGACACAAAATGTCCATGCGAACTTTCTCCTAGCGGATAAATAGCTTTTCTTTGGGTACACAAATATGTCCATAAAATGTTTGCATGATATTGTAGTTAATAATACATTTTCTCACAACAGTAGCCTCACAACGGTAGCAAGAAAAAAAAAAAAAACATTTTCTCACAAATGTTTGCCTATATTTTTTTTTTTATTATTTGTTGGCTTTTTTTTACATGATTTTTTATCCTCTAAAGTATTATTTTCTCACCTATGATTCCAATAAATATTCATTCTTATTTTCCCAATAAAAATATTTTTCTCAATGGGTTTATTTAAGAAAAAACCTTATGTTTAATGTTTCCATGTTTCACTCAAAACACAAAACCTATTTTACTTCAATCTTTGAGCCTTAAGAAATGCCTGCATGCTTGCTTGGTCGTTTTTAATTATTCTTTAACTGTTCAATCAAAAAGAAGAGCCCGTATATATGAAGAAAAGATTGAAAAACTAATCAGAAAGTAGTAAAGGAAAATAAAAGGATCTAGATGTATATGTTTTTTTTTTCCTTTTTAACTTCTTCCTTTTCTCTCGTTAAATATAAATCAAAATGAACATGAATTTATTTTCTTAATTAAATTTTTTAACCATCCTTATACATAGTATAAAATTTATTGATTTTTGTTTAACTATCAATTTATATATGTTAATTAATAAGTTTTATATAATTATTCAAAATTTTATGACATTTATTATTGTTTAAATTTTAAAACAATTGAGTTCTTATAATTAATCATAATTGTATTTTTGTGCATGGAAATGTAAATACTATACATGTTCAAGTACTGCTTTAAATGTAAATATAAGTTGAATTAGAACAACTACTTGTCTATTTAATTTGACAATGGTAAATGATTAGAAAAATAGTTGTTATACTAAAAAATTATTAACATACTTAATAATTTAAGATGATTTTTTGTGAGAAAACATAAAAGATTAAAAAAAGATTGCAAATGAGGGACCTGCAGGGGTACCATGCTAAAAAGTATTAACAGATTTTATTGCATACTGATATAGTTATATGTTTTGATTATTGAATAGAAATACAATGATATAAATTTCAAATTTTAATGAGGTATAACTATAATTTTTCTTGTAAAACAAGGATATCATTAAAAAAAATTTTAAAAATTTAATGTGAGAAATTAAAAGTTTAAAAATTTAGGGGGGCAAGTACCCACGTTCCTTATGCTAGTGTGTGTCTGTCAGAAAAGGAGGTTATCTTTTTATCTATTTTTTAAAAAGTCAGGGAGTACGGAACTTAAAAACTAAATAAAAAATGTTAAAGGCATTTCAATTTTCACACTTAGTAGGAGTTTTTTTTTTTTTTTTTAATGAGTTCAGATAAAACAAAATGTTAAAAAAATTAAATTACATCAAACTTTTAAAACGCGATAAGTAGCTGCATGAGGATTTAGTTGCATGCAACGACTTCCCACAAATCCTCGTGCGTGAGGATTTTTTTGAAATATATTTGGGATTTTGCTAAGATATATACATTAACTTACAAGATTCGATTTTTTTCAAAAGAGAGTACGATACGTAATAGATAGAAAAAAAAAAAATCAATTTTCACCCTCTGTTTTCTCTCTGTGTGTGTAGTCCATCCGATACCAATTGTGTTTATCGGTGTCCTCTTAAAAATTAAGAAAAGAAATTAGTTTCCATAAAAAAAAATATATATATATTGCAGTAGGAGGAAAACCTATTGGTAAGTGTGGGAGGAAAATTCATTGAGGTAATTTTCTAATCACATATACTATTCAGGCATTTTTTTTGCTCACTATATTATTTAGACATTTTCTTTTTCAAGAATATTATTCAGGTTTTTGTTTCTAATATGAAATAGGGATGCAAGAACGGGCCGGCCCAACCCATAAATTTTGTGGGCTAGGCCGGGCCAACCCATATTAGAATTACCTTGGCCTAACCAATATAATGGGTCCATTATACGTGGGCCAGGTCGTGTCGTGCCGTGAGCGTTGAATGGGCTGGCTCATTTGAGCCCATCTACGAGTTTAGATGGGTAGACCCATTTTGGCCCATCGTGAGTTTAGAGGGTCCAACCTATCTAAGTATGCAATTTTTAATTTTTAATTTTTTTAATTTTTGAAATTTTAAACAAGTTAATAAATATAAAAGTTTAAATAGTCAATGAAAATATAAAAAAGAATATTTTATTTATGATTATCTCATTAAAAACCTTTCCAAGGAACACCTAATGGGACAAAACCTTTATAAGGAAAAAAAAGTACAATCAGGATAATTCTACATAAGATGTTTACAAAATTACTTAAAAAAACAAAAAAAAATATAAATGAAATTGAGTCATAGTGGGCCTTCGGTGGGCTGGCCCATTATAGGCCTATATGGGCCTTACACGGGCCGAGATGGGCAAGCCTATGATGGACCTAAACGTGCTAGCCCGGCCCAGCCCATGATTTTTTATGGGCCATGTCGAGCCGGCTCATGGGCCAACACATGTTGGCTTAGCCCAACCCACCAATATTTATGAGCTGAGCCATGCCTTAAAAAACAGTAATGAGTCGTGTCAGCCCAACCCATTACTGAATCAGGACAGACCCGTGCCGGCCCACGGGCTCCGGTCCATCGTTGCAGCTCTAATATGAATGAAATATTTATTTCTTAATTAGCTTAATTTGAGACCATCGATGAGTATATAAATCCTTATTTTTGGAGTTTGTTCACACTAGTCCTTCATAATTTTAATCATATATCATTGTATTTTTTTGAAATATTAAGTATTTTTGTTCTAATAGGAATGATGTATTGTATGTTTAAAGGATGTTTGGGAACACATTAAACTAGTAACTATAGTAATTTAGAAGGTGTTTGGCAAAGTTGGTTATTTTGGTTTAAAATGCTATAGCATGTAAGCACTTTACTCTAATAATTTTTTTTATTGATATGAGAATTTTATACTATTCTCTAATTAAAAATTAATTCTAATTAATTTTGTCAAACATTTTTTTTTTAACTTTATAACAAAAGTTGATTTAATCTGTAGCTCGCAAACATGGAGCCCAACAAGCGCAAGACGGTGCCTCTATCGTCTCTAATCGGCGCACGATTGGTTTAAATATCCTTATGGGCTTTGCTTGACGATCATGACCCACCCACCATTTTTAGATAGAAAAAAGTATTGCCCGCTTGAACAATATCTAGCCAAACCCAAACATGAAGCCCAAGCAAGAACACACAAATTAATCAATGAATTTGGTCACTATAAAGTGACAAAAAAAAAAAAAAAGAAAGAAAAACGACGGACAAAAAAGAGATTGACAAAAAGGACACTAAGCGGACTGTTTAAAAGCTCTTTTTTGAAACCGTAAATAACATAAATAAGTGGTTAAAATGTTAGTTAAAAATATAATGTAATGATTTTTTTATTGTTATTATAACATATAAAAGTTGTATATTATTTATAAAGTGGCTTAAACCACTAATACCAAACACCAAAAAAGAAAAAGTATCTTCAATCTAAAGTCATAAGATATGCTTTCTAAAAACACATTTAAAATAGACTTTAAAATTTATATCTCCACACTAATAATACATTGTAAATTTAAATACTGTTATGAAATAAAGCAAAGTATATCAAAAAAACTAAAGAGAACAATAGAGAAAGACAAGAAAAAATTTGAGACAAAACAACTTTCTATACTTTCACTTGTGAGGGATGAAACTTACAAGCTTAGTACAACTTCTATTTATACGCCAAGTCATTATACTAGAGGCAATAGCAATAGACATAACTTACATAGGTTTCATATACAATTAAAGGAGACATAATGCACAATATTAAGAGGGATTTAGTGGGGGTGATAATGTGGTCTAAATGTGAATTATAAATTTGCAATAAAATGTTTGCATGTAACTCATGGAATACCAAGAGGTAGCATCCACACATACTTGATTCACAACACTCCCCCTTGGATGTCTACCACACAAGGAATGTGCCTCATTAAAAACTTTACCAAGAAAAAACCCAATGGGAAAAAATCTTAGTGAAGGGAAAATAGTACATAATTCTTGTATGTTCTGTATTTAGGATTGCCTCATTAAAAATCTTGTCAGGAAAACCCAATGGGACAAAAACCTAGGCTAAGGGAAAAAGAGTACAATATGCAGTGTCTCCCCCTCATGTCAACATCTCTTTTTTAAAGATCTCTAAGTCGACGCATACAAATTTTGTGTACCAACTTCTCAAATGTTGTTGTAGGAAGTGTCTTTGTAAACAAATCTGCCAAGTTGTCACTGGAGCAAATTTGATGTACGTCGATCTCTCTTTTCTTTTGAAGCTCGTGCGTGAAAAAGAATTTTGGTGAAATGTGCTTTGTTCTATCTCCTTTTATGTAAACCCATTTGAGTTGAGCGATACAGGCTGCATTATCTTCATACAACACAGTTGGACTTTCTTTGTTGAATAAAAGATTACATGTTTCTCTTATATGTTGCACCAGAGATCTTAACCATATACATTCTCAACTTGTCTCGTGAATTGTCAATATCTCAGCATGATTCGAAGATGTGGCAGTTAGGGTTTGTTTTGTCGAACGCCACGATATAGCTGTACCACCATATGTAAACAAATAACCTGTTTGTGATTGTGCTTTATGTGGATCAGACAAATATCCTGCATCCGCATATCCAATCAATTTTGACTTGGAATCTTGTGCGTAATACAGACCCCATATCTATTGTACCACGAAGATAATGAAGTATTTGTTTGACACTATTCCAATGTCTTCGAGTTTGTGAAGAACTATATCTCGCTAGTAAGCTAACAGAGAATGATATGTCAAGTTTTGTGCAATTAGCAAGATATATTAGTGCACCAATAGCACTAAGATATGATACTTCTGGACCTAGAATTTCTTCATCGTCATCTTGAGGACGAAAAGAATCCTTTTTCACATCAAGGGATCGTACAACCATGGGAGAATTCATTGGATGAGATTTATCTATATTAAAACACTTTAATACCTTTTCAATATATGTTGACCGATGAACAAAAATCCCTTTCGATAAATGCTAGATCTGCAAGCCGAGACAAAATTTTATTTTTCCTAAGTCCTTCATTTCAAATTCATTTTTCAAATATGTTATCGTATTTGTAAGCTCTTCACGAGTCCCAATGATATCCAAATCGTCAACATAAAATGCAATAATAGCAAATCCAGGCTTAAACCTTTTAATAAAAACACATGGGCAAATTGGATTGTTAATATATCCTTCTTTCAAAAGGTATTCACTGAGACGAACGATTATACCATATACGTCCAGATTGCTTTAATCCATACAAAGATCTTTGTAATTAAATTAAATACATTTCCTGGGATTTTGAATTGCATGTTTTAGGCATTTTTAGGCCTTTCGGGACTTTTATGTAAATGTCACTATTAAGTGACCTATACAGATAAGCCGTTACAACATCCATTAGACGCATATGAAGTCCTCTTGAAACTGCCAGGCTAATCAAAAATCTAAATGTAATTGCATCCACCACTGGTGAATATGTCTCCTCATAATCAATACCAGGTCCTTACGAAAAGCCTTGTGCGACAAGTGGTGCTTTATATCTGACAACTTTATTTTTTTATTACGCTTTCGCATAAATACCTACTTGTAGCCTACAGGTTTTACACCTTCAGGTGTTTGGACAACAGGCCCAAAAACTTGACGCCGAAAAACTTGACGTTTTTCAAGTGAATTTAATTCTACTTGGATTGCGTCTTCCCATTTTGGCCAATCATTTCTACGTTGACATTCTTCAACAAACTTTCGTTCAAGATCCTCGTTTTCTTCTAAATGTCAAAAGCTATTGCATATGCGATATCTTTTATTTTAGAAACTATTACGATATCTTTTGAATTTAAAAACTTTGTTTCAATTTCATCCTTACAAATAAAAAAATAAAAAAAAAGATATAATCGCCTTTAAACAATTATAAAAAATATCTTATAAATATAAAAATATAAAAACTCCTAAAATAAAGTACCAAATTTTAAAAAAAAAATCTTAAGTTTATGGCTTTTTGGATGTTAAAAATATTTTTTAAAACAATTTCTAAAGAAGATAAATATAATTTAAAAACATATTCGATCTAATTAAGGGGTTTTTTTTTGTCTTATCTACATATTTTTTGGGTCCAAAAAATCTGCAAGGAAGGAAACTGAAACAAGTTTTTCAAAATCAAAATTTTTTTTAATTTATTAAAATAGAAGGATAAAATGAAAAATAATTAAAACTAGAAGGTATAGTTATTTAATTTCTAAAAGCTTTTTACTAAAATGTATTTCATAATTCCAAATGTCACTCAGTTATATAGTTTCATCTTAAAATATCATTATTTATAGTGAAATTTTCAAGATGCTATTAAACTATCATGTGGCATTTCAAGGTTTCATCTTGCACGCCATAATATTAGAGACAATTAAAATTTTAAATGTGGCATTTCAAGGTGTCATGATCAAGCCACATTGGAGGGGAGGCATTTGAAAATGTTACCATATTAGAATAATTAAATTATTTCGTTGAAATTTTGTATAACTAACATTGCCACCAAAGTTAACTAGGGTAATGAATCATATCAAATTAATTAATTCCGCTATTGATGTTGTAGATGCAAAAATTCAACTCTTGCCAGGTGTGTGTGTGTGTGTGTGTGTATAGGAGAGAAAGGGAATAAAAAATTAAAAAAGAAATAAATGTGGTTGCAATTCTAGGGATAGACTTGGATTCCGGGGACTAATTTCTTTCATTCTATTCTATTTTTCTGTTGCTGTGTATATTAATTGTTAAACTTTTTTTTAGGATCACTCTTGCATAATTAATCCCTCTAACAGATACAAAAAACCATCAAATTAGCCATAAAGAATCAAAACCAACGACTAATAATACCTGATGGAGTCAGAATTGGAGTTACGTACGTACAAGTAGGTCGTTTTTCTTTCTTTCTACGTAATCTGCAGAAAAACATAACAACGTAGGATAATAAGAATGTCCATATTAATAGTATCAATGCTCAAGTACTAATAATCTGATTATAGGAACAGAGCCAAAAAAAAAAATTAATAAGAGGAATAGGGTTGTGACTGAATTAATGGGTAGAAAGGCAAATAAAGAGATAAAATGTTAAGGGTGAAAATACAAATTTTATAAAATTTTATATACAAAATTAAACGAAAAAGAAAAGAAATTCAAGGTAGAGCGTCTACCCAATCTCGTCCATGAGTGGATCCGCCCCTGCCTGATTGTGTCTCCAAATAGAGTTTTGCAGTTTTGGAGAAATTACGGCTAATTAGGAAGACAATCTCAAAATATAACTACAAATTGATTAGCTTTTTCCTTCCAAACTAAAAAATTTTTAATTTTAATTTTATGTAAAATTTTTAATTTTTATTAAAAATTTGAATTTTATGTATATGGTGTGTTTCTAATTATCATTTATGAAAACTCTTATTTCTTATTTATTAAAACAAGTTATATTCCCTTTCTTTTATTTTATTTTATTTATCAAACATAAAACAGCCTGTTACCCATAAGCTTATAAATTTAAAATAAAAAATTAAAATACGCGTCTAAATTATTGTTATGAAATTAAAATCTAACACAATATTAAAAATATCTTTAATAATATAGTAATTATCTTAAATTACTATAAAACGGCCTGTTACCCATAAGCTTATAAATTTAAAATAAAAAATTAAAATACGCGTCCAAATTATTGTTATGAAATTAAAATCTAACACAATATTTAAAATATCTTAAAAATATCTTTAATAATATAGTAATTATCTTAATAATATTACATATTATACTATATAATTACATATAAATAATTTTAATGATATCATTATGAGACATTTGTAAAATTTTTACAAATTAGAGTTATATTTCAATTCAATAAACTTAATTGGGCCAATTGTCTCGTTAACCCATTTTAAAATTCCTTGGGCCCCTAATTGGATTTTCTTTCATTTTTCATTCTATTTGCATCGCCAAATCCATTTTTCATTGCAAACAAGCCAGAGAAAGTTAATTATTTTACAAAATGAAACTTACTAAAAGTAAGTAAATATTATTACATACAAATTTAAAACAGAACTAATTAAAACTCAAAACATACCTAAAAATATAGGAAAATATAAAATTAAACTAAAAATATAATTAAACATATTTTCACACAATAAAAATAAATATTAAAAAACTACATAAAAATAGCAAAAACTCTCAAAAACCATCAAAATATCAAGCTAAAAGCATTTTAATTATGTATATAAAATTGACTTATCACACGATTATGTATACAAACCAAACGGATACTGCTCAGCCACTTGGGAACCTTTTATTGGAAGATAAAGTCTCACCCACTACCGAACACTGAGGCAAAAAAATAAATTAAAAAATGAAAAAGAGTACCTCATTATCAATAATCCCAGCTAGCACACGTCTTAATATTTTTGGTTAATACCTATAATTTTTTTTTTTACTAGGACTTTATTGTATGCTTGCTTGTCAAACAAAAAAGCTTTAACATCTTAATATTTTTTAGAATATTGTTATCCGAATCATTTGAATAAAGGTGTAGTGGACTTTTCCATGGTATTTGGAAAAGAAAGAAAAAATAATGGGTGTTCAAACACTTGGATTTTTTTAGAGTATTGTCGTCTTTTTTCTTCCTAGGGCTCATCCGAATTATTTAGAGTATTATTTCACGTACATCTTAATTTTTTTAGAGTATTCTTAACCGAGTTATTTAATTAAGTTCAACGGTTGAACTTCTTTCACGCTGTTAGAAAAAGGGGGGGAAAAAACAAAGGGTGTTTAACAATGTTGTTTTCTTAATTTTTCATAATTTGCAAGTCGTCCCTTAATTACATTTAAATTTTCATAAATTATCCAATAATTTAATAAAATATTGCAAAGTGAACTAAAAAATGAATGACAGTTGTTAAAATTTGAATTAAATGCCCTTGTCCACGTCCCTTGAGCCTGCTTGAAGGCATGGACTAAAATTTGAAATAATAAAGGAGCATGTCATGTTACATGTAAATTTAACGATGACGATTAGCATTTATAGGTCGCGTACATATCAATCTATTTATTAAACATGTAATAAACATCAGCACAAACACGATTCATTTATTTAACATGTTTGAAGATAATGTAAACATGACAAGTTTATTAACCATGTTAGTTGTGTCAACCTTCATAACCCATTTAAACTATATGTTGAATAATAATTAATATAATTATAACTTATTTAACACAACTATGACACAAGTAAAAATTTTGGTGTCAATTTATCTTGTCTTTTAATGAAAATGAAAAAGTAAAGTTTTCCCACAAATTTTAAAATTTATATTATTTTTACCTGATGCATTATTTAATTTTTTATTATTTCATATATAAGCCCGCAACAAATGACACACACGCATATATATATATATATATATTAATGAAATAACGAACATAATTAATCATGTTAATTTATGTCAATCCGAATTAGATTGTTCAACCTGACCTATTAATCAATCGTCTTAATTTTGCCAACTTATTATTAGACCAAATTAATTATAGTAAATTCAAACCCACTAATTTTACAGGGTTTTGCATCATGTTGGTATGTGGTGGGCCACTCCTTAGTGTATAAGGATTTTCTTTTAATTTTAGAGTCAATCTTACTGATACCCTAGGAACTTTGAAATTATTCCCAATTTGCCTTTCAAACTTTAAAAAATCACACTTTGCTCCTTAAGTTTTAAATATATTAATCCTATTTAGCTCATTTGTAAATTTTTTTTGCTGAAAATAGATGGAAAAAGGGTTATTGCAATGATGTGGTCTTTCTGTTAAAATTTCTAGACAAAACAAATGGAAAAGACCACGTGCTCTCTAAAAAGACCGTTGACATCTCTTTTTTCAGT
The DNA here is from genome assembly GCA_025403435.1 of Artocarpus heterophyllus. Classification (NCBI taxonomy): domain Eukaryota; kingdom Viridiplantae; phylum Streptophyta; class Magnoliopsida; order Rosales; family Moraceae; genus Artocarpus; species Artocarpus heterophyllus. The sequence goes on from CM046344.1 coordinate 4,008,492, forward strand.
CAGATTGTGAGAGAAATTCTAATAAAACAGTTTAGTGGGACTAAATCAAAATTCAAGGGGCAGAATAAGAGTTCTTGAGGCAAACTGAAAATGATATAAAGTTTAGGGAACTAGTGAGATTAGCCCAAATTTTTGATAAAATTATCTTCATCAATTTGGACGGTCCCATTAATCAGGTTTTGAAGTAAATATATATATATATATATATATATATATATATACATATAAATACTTGGTTTTGACTAAGGCTATACAAAAACCGCCTTGCACTAGCCAACCGCCCGCGCCTGCCCCCGCCCATCTCAAAAAAAGTGGGTTTACGTTAGCAACCCACTGGTGGGCGGGTTTAATATTCAGTGGGCGGGTTTGGTTTTAAGTTTTTGAGGGCGGGTTCAACCCGTATCCGTCAGCCTATATATTTTTTTAAAAAAACTTATCATTTATTTGATTTTGTTCTTATTTTTGAGATGATTGAACAATCCAACACTTCAAGCATGGGCTCGGCTGACTCTTGACATATTAAAAACTGTAAACTCTCCTATTATTTTGTGAAGTGATCAAAATTCAAATCAAGTAAGTTAGTAGAAAAAGCCCTGAAAGAAAAAGAACACATGACTTTGTTCATCATTTCATTTGTAGCATTCTATTAGTTTCGAACCTAGTAAATAAGTTTTAATCTTTATGAACTCTTGATTTTGTTTATCACTTTATATGTAGTTGATGTTTCTTGTTGCAGTGAATGATTATGTTTCTTAATTTGTACTTTTGAATATGGTTACTGTCTTCAAGCATCAAACTTGTTGGGAATGCTTTATGTATTATTATCTTATATTTTCTATAAATTTTCTTCACTTTCTAAAAAAAAGGTCCAAAAAATTACATTAGGCAATAGCATAGGTCTAAACCGCCTCAACCCGCCCGCACCCGCCCGCAACTGCCCGCAACCACCCAAAACCAAACCAAAACCGCCCGCCATGTGGTGGGCGGTTTGCGGGTTGGTTAATCGTCAACCCGCCATCCAAAAAAATCGCACCGCACCCGCCCAAAAACCATCAAACCGCCCACCGTTCACCCTTAGTTTTGACCAAGAGACCCCATGTTCAGAGGAAAAAAAAAAACACTTTCCTGGTTTAGTTAAATTCTATAAATTTAAGGGTTTTCCATATCTGACTTGCACCATCACTCTTCGTTATTTCTTATTCTCTACATCTTTCAAAATTCTCCGAGATTCCAAACCATCTCCATTTCCTTCTGTAATTCAATTTTCCGAAGGATTTTAGCAAGCCTTTTCATTTTCTCAACAGAAATGAAGAGAAGATTATAACTGTGATAAAAGACTGGCCACGATTTGTCTAGCTAGAAGATTATCTCGGGAGGATTTTCATCAGGTGATCTAACATTTTCCCCTTCATTAAGAAGAAATACTCTTATTAATATCATTGTTGACGATCCAAATGTTGATTAAAATATAGTTATAGTTATAGTTACGTAAATCTCATGTAAAAACTACTGATGTTTGGTTTTCAAAGTTCTGCCAAGTCATTCTTGGAGGAACTTCTATTGATCATAGAAGACTCTTTTTGAATTTGATTTTTACACCATTAAGTATTATTCTGACAATATGTTCTTTGTCATATCATAGAGAAAAAGGTGAGATTCGTAAGTTTGATATCAGGCATGAGGGCATTATCGTCGTCTGAAAGTCGTTACATATTTACGTGCACGATACTTTTGTTGAATTTGAATCTTTTTATGTGGTGTCTATCGAGAAATTCCCAAAATAATAATAATAATAACTATTGGATGTGCCCTTCCTAAAAATATACATGGAATTATCTTTTCTTATTCCTTTTTTTTCTTTTTTTAAGGAGACAAACTGTCTAATTATATTTATTAAATTAAAATATGACAACAATTTGTAAATATTTACATATGTCCTAAAATAATTTTGTTAAAATAATTACTATGTAATAATATAGTACAAAATATAAAATTATTAAAATAATTACTATGTAATTGATGATATTTTTAAGATATTCTAAATATTATGTTGAATTTTAATTTCATAATAATAATTAGGTAATGTATTGTAATTTTTCGTTTCTTTTTTTTTTTTTTTTTTTTTGGTGTTTGTCAATCCTCTTTGGTTATTTTGCTCTTTGTATTCCAATAAGTTGTGTCAGGGTGACATATTTCTCTTATCCTTTTGTTTTTCTTTGCTCAAACGTCATTGCTCGTAGCTGGAGAAAAGTCAAATACTTGTGGTTAAATTTATTGTTTGGTTGCTAAGAAATAAGTAGGGGCAAATATTTGAGATTTATTGATGGGGCCTTTTTTTTTGTCATTTTTAAGACTTTGGTTATGAATATAGTGTTTAAATATGATGTTTCATTTACTGTATCGACAATACTATTTTGATGAATTAATTAATTCTTTAAGTAGTTTTAGTAGTATTTTGTATTTATTATGCGGTCAAATTTTTAAATTTAGAGGAATTATTAGTATTGGAGAAGCCAATGAAATAAAAAATTTGAGAATATAAAAATCTAAGTCGTGTAAGTTTATAACTTTCTTATTCACAAAAAGTAAAAAAATAAAATATAAAATAAACCTCTAGCTTTCTTTACTGTTACTCTACAATTGGTTTAGATTATCAATATTCCCACGGCGCATCACTATTCACTAATCACTATCACTATTTTAATTAGAGTAAAAAAAAAAAAAAAAACTAAATCTTCTCCTTTATCATGGATGCGCGTAGCTTCTAAAAAATAATCAATTACGTAGGAATATTAATTATTCGGATTTGTTTATTATTATTTAGCTGATTACGTGTGGCCAACTTCTTTTACAAAGGTATTATTTGTGGAAACTTACTTGCAAAAAGGGGAATCTGAAAAGGTATTATGACTTTTGGTTTATTCTACATTTGTTTTACACCCATTTCTAATACTCTAAAAATTATTCCTCATTTTTTAAAATAGTACCAATATTATGGCCTATTTGTTTTAAAAGAAATTTCAAATAACCCTCTGATTGGTCAAAATTGTTGAAAATCCCATAACTATCCTATAATTAATATTTTACCATTGTCTTAGGGGCAAGTTGTCAAAAGCGATAAGTCACGGACGTTGCCCCTTTAAAACTTTTTGCTCTCCTTTTTTCTTGTTGTGCCGCCTAGACTTTTCTAATTTCAAAGTTTGTGTAGAATGTTTTATAATATTTCATTTAAATCCTTAAATTGATCTAAAATTTATTGTTTTGTCCCTTTTTTATTCCAAATTTTATTTAGATTGTTTTAAAAAATTTCATTTACACCTTAAATTTTTACCTCTAATTATACTCTATTATGCAATTTATTTAATATAGTTTGAAATTTTGATTTAACTCAGACTCCCCTGAAAAAATATTTTCCGACTCCGTCACTCGGTATTATACTCCCCAGTGGCACCAGCATTGCCAATCTACATATAGATTCAAAGTTTTTCTCTTCTGCATATTTTATAAATTCACTTTCTCCTTTCTACACCAATCACTCTTGCAGGAACAAAACTGAACTAAGAAACGGAACAGTCAGCTCTTGTTTTTCTGGGCTTATAAGTCGAGTTAAGATGGTGTCAAATGCAAGTGTTGCAAGTTCATGTCCAAAATACATGCAAGCCACCTCGAATGGGGTGTTCCAGGGAGACAATCCTCTCGATTTTGCGCTCCCTCTTGTCATCTTACAAATACTTCTTGTGGTTGCACTTACACGAATCCTCGCCCTTCTTCTCCGCCCCCTGAGACAGCCTCGTGCCATTGCAGAGATTGTTGTAAGTTACCTTGGTCAATGGCTGAATGAAAGATTGGTCATATACATCGAGAAGAAAACTTTCCATTGCATTGAAAAGGAATATATTATGCAGCGGTTTCGAATAATGAAAACTCGCCATGATCTATTAGAATCTGATTTATGATCTTTTGACATAAGTATGTTTTGTTCTAATTATAATCTTGTTACAACCTATGTTTGCTAAAATTTTTAAGAAATGTTAGGTCCTCAGTTTAATTCCTCATTGCTTTTTTTATTTTTTAATATTACAGGGAGGAATCTTGCTTGGCCCTTCAGCTCTTGGCCGTGACAAGCGCTATATGAATGCCTTGTTCCCAAACAAAAGTCTAACGGTGTTGGATACCTTGGCCAATCTTGGCCTTCTCTTCTATCTGTTCCTCGTGGGCATAGAGTTAGATCTTAAGGCTCTCCGTCGGACTGGAAAGAAAGCTTTAAGTATAGCTGCTGCAGGGATTAGTCTACCTTTCATGTTAGGAATCGGTACATCATTCGCATTCCGAGCAACAATTTCTAAAGGTGTAAAAGAAGCCCCGTTTCTTGTATTCATGGGAGTCGCTCTCTCAATAACTGCCTTCCCAATTTTGGCTCGTATTCTGGCCGAGCTTAGGCTTTTAACTACTGATGTTGGCCGAATGGCAATGTCTGCAGCGGCTTTAAACGACTTTGCCGCCTGGATTCTTCTTGCTCTTGCCATTGCCCTCTCGGGAGATGGAACTTCACCCCTTCTCTCCTTGTGGGTTTTCTTGTGCGGCTCTGCTTTCGTTCTGTGCTGCGCACTTGGTGTCCCCCCCATATTGAAATGGATGGTGCAGCGCTGTCCGGAGGGCGAACCAGTCAAAGAATTATATGTGTGTGCCACATTGGCTGTGGTTCTGGCAGCTGGGTTTGTCACTGATACTATTGGAATCCATGCCCTTTTCGGTGCATTTGTGATTGGAGTTCTTGTTCCAAAGGAAGGGCCATTTGCAGGCGCTTTGGTGGAAAAGGTTGAGGATCTTGCGTCAGGCCTTTTCCTTCCGTTGTTCTTCGTATCTAGCGGATTGAAGACCGATATAACAAAAATCAGCGGGGCTCAGTCATGGGGCCTCCTTGTCTTGGTCATTACAACTGCTTGCTTTGGTAAGGTTGTTGGCACCGTAGTTGTTTCCCTCTTGTGCAAAATTCCACTCCAGGAATCTTTGGCTCTGGGCTTTCTCATGACCACGAAAGGATTAGTGGAACTCATTGTCCTCAACATTGGAAGAGACAGAAAGGTGAAGAACTTACACTCCACCATTAATGATCATTTCTTACTAAGTTTTTATTGAATTTGTGATTTGGGGTGCTAAGTTAATTTGACTACAATTGATATTGCAGATACTCAATGATCAAACATTTGCCATCATGGTTATGATGGCCATGTTTACAACCTTCATCACGACTCCTACAGTTATGGCGGTATACAAGCCAGCTAGAAGAAAGAATAACTACTACAAGGATAGATCTATTGGGAAGAAAGAAGCTAAAACCGAGCTCCGCATACTGGCCTGTTTTTACAGCATAAGAAATATCCCGACCATGATCAACCTCATTGAGGCTTCCCGTGGGACTGAAACGAAAGAGCCGCTTTGCGTCTATGCAATGCATCTTATGGAGCTCGATGAAAGGTCCTCTGCAATTCTTATGGTTCACAAGGCGAGAAAAAATGGATTGCCATTTTGGAACAAGGGGAGTCAATCGAACTCTGACCAAATGGTTGTGGCCTTTGAGGCCTTCCAGCAGCTGAGCAAAGTCTCAATCCGTCCAATGACAGCGATCTCAGGAATGTCCGAGATGCACGAAGACATCTGCGCGAGCGCAGAGAGGACAAGGGCAGCAATGATAATCCTTCCATTTCACAAGCACCAGAGGTTGGATGGATCATTGGAGACAACTCGTGCCGAGTTTCGACTCGTGAATAAGAAGGTTCTCGAGCAGGCTTCATGCTCAGTTGGGATATTGGTGGACAGAGGACTTGGTGGAACCACGCATATATGTGCAAGCCATGTGTCTTCAAACATAAATGTCCTATTCTTTGGCGGGCATGATGATCGTGAAGCCCTTGCTTTGGGTATGCGAATGGCGGAGCACCCTGGCATCAGTGTAAAGGTCATTCACTTATTGCCAAGTCCTGCCATGATGGGAAAGGCTAAAGAGGTCGCCAAAGTAGACATCCAACAAGATGACGACTCCGACATTTCATTGCGGCCGGAAGATGAGAATGCACTAGCTGAATTGAAGCAAAAGATTTTGACCGAGAGTTTGATCAAATACGAGGCGAAACGAGTGGAGAGTACTTCAGAAGCGATTGCGGTGATAAAGGAGTTGAGTGGATGCAGTCTGTTTTTGGTTGGGAGAACACCAGAAGGTGTAGTGGCTAATTCTTTGAGTGTGAAGAGTGAATGTCCTGAACTTGGCCCTGTGGGGAACTTGTTGACTGCTTCGGATTTCATAACTACAGCATCAGTTTTGGTGGTGCAACAACATCAAATTGACCACAAATTTCCTACTTCACAAGGGTCTGCTTCATCAAAAGCTGAAGTGATTCCCGCGGATGATTTGGAGGCCAATTGATCAACTTTTTCTTTTATATATTGAGTCTGATTGTGCGTGTATTTATGTGTAGTCACGAGTGAGCAACATTTGTAAATGTCGGTAATGAGGAGAATCAAAATAAATTATCTGCTTCATCTGTAATTGTATGCCATGGTGCTGTAGTTTATGAGGTGGGAAGTTATTCTGTGTTGTATGGTGCATAGATTCTACATTTTGTAGGCCGTTTTAAACCCCAAAAACGGTTTAAACTAGTGTTTAATACGATAATAAATAAAGCGGCTTTAGATCATGGTCACGGTTTTAGATTAATCAACACCCTCAAAATCTAAACTTTAACCTCCTCAAATTTATGCGGCTTTGAACTATTCTCTACTATCAAACGGTTTCATTATTGTTTTTCTTCGTAAACTTTAGTTTTCTTAAACTACTATTTTCGTTTTAAACTTTTACATTCCAAACTTCAGTTCAAAACCATTGTTTAAATCACATAGTTTAGAACTCACAGTTTAAATCATACAGTTATAAACCTAACCACATTCTAAACCTACGTGCCAAATAAAATTCTCCCCTCTAGAAAAACAACTGCTGCTATAGTATATAACTCTTATATAGTTGGAACTGTAGTTTTCTTAAACTATTATTTTCGTTTTAAACTTTTACACTCCAAACATCAGTTTATAACCATTATTTAAATCACATAGTTTAAAACTCACAGTTCAAATTATACAGTTCTAAACCAAACCATATTCTAAACCTACACGCCAAATAAAATTCTCCCATCTAGAGAAACAACTACTGCTACAGTATTTAACTCTCATATGTTACAATATAAAAGCAAAAATATAATACAATATGAAGCTCTCACATACTACAGTATTTAAATTCTAACTTGGTTTCTTGGAATTGACTTGGTAGTTCTTTTAACTTCTTAAAGCTTTTAGTTTATGATCGACAAGTAACTTATAAGCATTTGCATTATGATACTACGTCTGTACCCGCCAATTCCTCTCTTGGGAAACAAACTTTGGGTTTAGAGTAATGCAAAGTGGATGCTAGACTAACTGTTGAAGTTTAATCAAGGAGGCTTTTTAAAAAAAAAAAAAAAAAAATCACTTGTAGTTCTTTCCTAGTCGTGCTTTTTTTTTTTTTTCTTCTTTTTAATAAGGATCAATCATCCAAATTGCTTCTTTTATAACATATAAATAAAATATTAAAAAAAACTCTGAAAGAGTTTAAGGACCCACCAAGGATGAACCTCGAAGTTTGGTTCCCATCCAACGCGAAGTAAAACTTTTAAAATATTGAGTCACAACAAGAAACAAAAATATATACATATTGATTTATTATCGGCCATTTCCTGATCATGAGACTGAAGAAAAGACAACGCAAAGAATAAGAATAAATAAATAAATGAAAGGAAATAATATTATAATAGAAAACATGAAGGGGAAAAAGATTCAATGTAGGGAGGGAGATATTTTGACTTCTTTTTAAAAGGGGGAAAGATATTTCATGGTATGGGAACACAATAAAAAACGCCTATTATCACCCACACAAAGAGTGTTTGAAGAATATGGTTATCACTAAAAATTTTGATTTGATCGTATTTTTTATCATTACAACACGTGAGAACTTTATACTGTAGCAATTAAAAGTTTAGGTTAGAACTAATTTTACCAAACACATTTTAGATTTCAGCTTTTTGTTTTTTAAAATACTCAAAAAAAATGTATCGGATTCCTTAAATATTTTTAAACACGTCCTCTACACTTTTTGAAGATATTTGATCAACTGAAGCTGAAAGTCCCATAGCCTAATGCATAAAACCGTATAAAAAACCACTAAGAAACAAATCCAACGAAACGAAAGACAATCAAACGTTAAAAACAAAGGCAAGCACATAAGCAAATCAGGATAAACACCACTGTTGTTGCAAAACTAAACCAAATTAAATAAACAAAAAAAAAGAAAGGAACTTCCCGCAAGAATTCAAATTAAATAATTTTGCCTATTTTTCGAAAGAGAATTCAAATCAAACTTTAAAAAATGCAAGAATCGTTGCAACAACTAATCCTCGTGCGTGAGGATTGTTTTTGAGATATATATTTTTTATTTGAAAGATATTCTATATGTAAAAAATACAGAAAGAGATTTCAATTTTAGCTCTTTTTATTAGTTCAAAGTGTAATTTTACCCCTTTTTTTTTTTTCTAAAATAGTTCAATTGAAGCAAACTTTTAAAAACTAATTAATATATTTTTTTGTTTAAAAGATAAATTCTATTCAATATGTACATATCCTTAATATATAGAAGAGAGAAAACCTTTCAAAAAAAGAAGAGAGAAAAACTTTTGTACTTCAACTTTGAAGCAAGCAAATGTAATGGTTCAAATTTACACGCTTTTTACTTTTTACTTAGTTTAAATTTAATGATTTACGTTTACTCCACATGGCTTCTTTATTCTCTTCCACCTCACTCGTCAATTTATATTTCTTTCTTTCTTTTCTTAAACAAGACACAAAATGTCCATACGAACTTTCTCCTAGCGGATAAATAGCTTTTCTTTGGGTACACAAATATGTCCATAAAATGTTTGCATGATAATGTAGTTAATAATACATTTTCTCACAACAGTATCCTCACAACGGTAGCAAGAAAAAAAAAATATTTTCTCACAAATGTTTGCCTATATTTTTTTTTTGTTCTCTTTTTTTTTTTATTTGTTGGCTTTTTTTTACATGATTTTTTATCCTCTAAAGTATTATTTTCTCACCTATGATTCCAATAAATATTCATTCTTATTTTCCCAATAAAAATATTTTTCTCAATGGGTTTATTTAAGAAAAAACCTTATGTTTAATGTTCCCATGTTTCACTCAAAACACAAAACCTATTTTACTTCAATCTTTGAGCCTTAAGAAATGCCTGCATGCTTGCTTGGTCGTTTTTTTTTTTTAAAAAAAAAATCTTGTATCTTGTCTTAAATCTAAATTATAAATAGAAGAAACAATAAAATTATTCTTTAACTGTTCAATCAAAAAGAAGAGCCCGTATATATGAAGAAAAGATTGAAAAACTAATCAGAAAGTAGTAAAGGAAAATAAAAGGATCTAGATGTGTATATATATATATATATTTTTAACTTCTTCCTTTTCTCTCGATAAATATAAATCAAAATGAACATGAATTTATTTTCTTAATTAAATTTTTTAACCATCCTTATACATAGAATAAAATTTATTGATTTTTGTTTAACTATCAATTTATATATGTTAATTAATAAGTTTTATATAATTATTCAAAATTTTATGACATTTATTATTGTTTAAATTTTAAAACAATTGAGTTCTTATAATTAATCATAATTGTATTTTTGTGCATGGAAATGTAAATACTATACATGTTCAAGTACTGGTTTAAATGTAAATATAAGTTGAATTAGAACAACTACTTGTCTATTTAATTTGACAATGGTAAATGATTAGAAAAATAGTTTTTATACTAAAAAATTATTAACATACTTAATAATTTAAGATGATTTTTTGTGAGAAAACATAAAAGATTAAAAAAAGATTGCAAATGAGGGACGTGCAGGGGTACTATGCTAAAAAGTATTAACAGATTTTAGTGCATACATATATAATTATATGTTTTGATTATTGAATGGGGACACAGTGATATAAATTTCAAAATTTAATGAGGTATAAGTATAATTTTTCTTGTAAAATAAGGATACCATTAACATTTTTTTAAAAATTTTAATGTAAGAAATTAAAAGTTAAAAAATTTAGTGGGGCTTGTACCCACGTTCCTCATGCTAGTGCGTGTGTATCAGAAAACGAAGGTTATCTATCCATCTATTTTTTTAAAAGTCAGGGAGTACAGAACTTAAAACCCAAATAAAAAATGTTAAAGGCATTTCAATTTTCACACTTAGTAGGAGGTTTTTTTTTTTTTTTTTTTTTTTATGAGTTCAGATAAAAAAAATGTTAAAAAAATTAAATTACATCAAACTTTTGAAACGCCATAAGTTGCATGAGGATTTAGTTGCACGCCACGACTTCCCACAAATCCTCGTGCGTGAGGATTTTTTTGAAATATATTGGCGATTTTGTTAGGATATATACATTTACTTACGAGATATGATTTTTTTTTTTAAAAGTGAGAGTACGATATGTAAAAAATAGAAAGAAAAAAAAAAAAAAAAACAATTTTCACTCTCTGTTGTCTCTCTCTCTCCGTGTAGTCCATCCGATACCAATTGTGTTTATTGGTGTTCTCTTAAAAATTAAGAAAAGAAATTACTTTCCATAAAAAATATATATATATTGCAGTAGAAGGAAAACCTATTGGTAAGTGTGGGAGGAAAATTCATTGAGATAATTTTCTAATCACATATACTATTCAGGCAATTTTTTTTTCTCACTATATTATTTAGACATTTTCTTTTTCAAGAATATTATTCAGGTATTTGTTTTTTATATGAAATAGAGATACAAGAACGGGCCGACCTAGCCCACGAATTTTGTGAGCCAGGTGGGCCAGGCCATATTAGAATTACCTTAGCCTAGTCCACACCATAGGTCAATTATACGTGGGCTAGATGGGGCCATGCCGTGGGCTTTAAATGAGCTAGCCCATTCGAGTTTATCTACAAGTTTGGATAGATAGACCTATTTTGGCTCATCGTGAGTTTAGATGGGTCAGTCTATCTAAGCATGCAATTTTTAATTTTTAATTTTTAATTTTTTAAATAAGTTAACAAATATTAAAGTTTAAATAGTCAATGAAAATATGAAAAGGGATATGTTATTTACGATTACTTTATTAAAAACCTTTTCAACGAACACCCAGTTGGACAAAACCTTGATAAGGAAAAATAATAGTATAATTAGGATAATTATACATAAAATGTTTATAAAATTACTAAAACAAAAACAAAAAAAATTATAAATGAAATTGGGCCACAGTGGGCCTTCGATGGGCTGGCCCATTGTGGACCTATATGGGCCTTACACGGGCCAGGATGGGCCAACCTATGATGGGCCTAAACTTGTAGGCCCGACCCGCCTCGGCCCATGATTTTTTATTGGCTGTGTCTAGCCGGCCCATGGGCCAATATATGTTGACCTAGCCCAGCCCAGCCCACGAATATTTATGGGCTGGCCCGTGCCTTGAACAGTGATGAGCCGTGTCGGCCCGACTCATCACTGTATCAGAACAGACCATGCCAACCCACAGGCTCCGGCCCATCGTTGCATCTCTATTATGAATGAAATATTTATTTCTTAATTAGCTTAATTTAAGACTGTTGATGAGTATGTAAATCCTTATTTTTGGAATTTGTTCACACTAGTCCATCACAATTTTAATCTTATATCATTGTATTTTTTTGAAATATTAAGTATTTTTGTTTTAATAGGAATGATGTATTGTATGTTTAAAGGATGTTTGGGAACACATTAAACTAGTAATGTAATAATTTAGAAGGTGTCTGGTAAAGTTGGTTATTTTAGTTTAAAATGTTATAATATATAAGGGTTTTACTCTATAATAATTTTTTTCATTGATGTAAGAGTTTTATATTATTCTTTAACTAAAAATTAGTTCTAACCAATTTTATCAAACATCCTTTTAAACTTTATAACAAAAGTTGATTTAATCTGTAGCTCCCAAACACGGAGCCAAACGAGCGCAAGACGGTGCCTCTGTTACCGTTGATCGGCGCACGATTGGCTTAAATATTCTTATCGGCTTTCTTTGACGATCATGACCTACCCACCATTTTTAGATAGAAAAAAGGGATAAAAAAAAGTATTGCCCACTTGAACAATATCTAGCCAAACCCAAGCAAGAACATGCAAATTAATAAATGAATTTAGTCACTATAAAGTGAAAAAAAAAGAAGAAGAAAAACGACGGACAAAAAAGAGATTGACAAAAAGGACAATAAGTGGACTTTTTAAAAGCTATTTTGTTAGTTTTTTGAAACGGACAAAAAAGAGATTGACAAAAAAGACAATAAAGTGGATTTTTTAAAAGCTGTTTTGTTAGTTTTTTGAAACGGACAAAAAAGAGATTGACAAAAAGGACAATAAGTGGATTTTTTAAAAGCTATTTTGTTAGTTTTTTGAAACGGACAAAAAAGAGATTGACAAAAAGGACAATAAGTGGACTTTTTAAAAGCTATTTTGTTAGTTTTTTGAAACGGACAAAAAAGAGATTGACAAAAAAGACAATAAGTGGATTTTTTAAAAGTTGCTTTTGTTAGTTTTTTGACACAATAAATGATATAAATAAGATATTTGATAAAGTAGTTAAAATTTTGGTTAAAATTATACTATAGTTATTTTTTTATTGTTATTGTAATATGTAAAAGTTGTATATTATTTATAATATGGTTTAAACCATTAATGCTAAACGCTAACAAATAAAAAGTATCTTCAATCTAAAGTCATAAGATATGTTTTCTAAAACCACGTTTAAAATAAACTTTAAAATTTATATCTCAACACCAATAATACATTGTAAATTTAAATATAATATTTTTTATTAAATAAATTTAATCTCGTTCTGACCCATTTGAGGGTTTTTTTTTATTATTTTTTAGCTACACCTTATGTTTATTTTTTATTTTTCTAACACAAACAAAAGCCACTCCAAAGGGGGAGAGAGAAACACACAAAGGACGCAGAAAAGGCATTTTTTGCCTCTCAAAATCCCTGACAACTAACTCTGACTTTTCTAACTCTTTAGTTACAAAGATTTTTAATATTTGGAGGGTCCAAACTCCTAAATTTTCTTCGGGATCTTCCCACACTGTCACTCAAAAGCTCACTCTCAATCTCACACGTCAATCTCCATATGTCATTTTCAGTTGCCACTTTCCTCGTCCTGCTCCTCCTCTTTTTTCCGCCTCACCGTCCACACTCCACAATTCACATTGCTATGGCCGTGTTCTCTCGTTTCTGGTTCTGCCTCTGACGAGCCGATTAAAGTCCGATTCAATTCAAACTACACCGACCCATTAAACAGGTAGAACTTCTTTACCCCTTTTTTTCTTCCCAATATCTCTTCTTCGGATTTCTTTTCATGGGTTGATTCTGGCTTGACGGTTTTTCGTGATATAGACCTGTTCTGGGTCACTCTTAAATCTTTTTTTTTAATGGGAATGTGAATTTTCTTTTTTTGCCTTCCTGTATTGGATTGGTGATTATGAATCGTGGAAGATTCTTCTTTTACAGAGTCTCTAATAGTTATAAGAGATGTAAGAAACTCAAGATTTACTGTTTTTTTTTTATTTTTTAATTTTTATGGAGAAGAGTGGAAAATTTTCATAATTGGTTGGACTTGTTTTTCTGAAGGACTTTTTGATTGGTTAAATGTTGTGATTTGTTAAGTTGGTTAATGGTCAACCTTTCATTATGTTGTATGCCGTTGTGTTAAGTGGCCTGACAAGAAAAGGGTATTAATCAATTGTAGTGCCAAAGTTCGTTAAGAGAGCTGCTCTGTGGAGGCTGAAGCCGGTTACTGTCTTGGTCGTCGGATTCGATATCGCGAAATGGCTTCAAATGGCACCGCGATTTGTCCTTCTCCAATGAAGGCTACATCCAATGGCGCATTCCAGGGTGATGATCCTCTTCACTTTGCACTCCCTCTGGCTATTCTTCAGATCTGTCTAGTACTTGTGGTCACTCGGGTCCTCGCATTTCTCATGAGGCCATTGAGACAGCCACGAGTTATCGCGGAGATTATTGTAAGTTTCTTCTTTTTCTTGCTTGAATTATTATAGGTGCATTTAAAGTTTTGCTCCAGTGATATTTATTACGTATGCAATTCTATGATTAGAGTTTTAAGAGGCTTTTGATGCCAAATTTTGGGCTAAAATTAGGTTTGTAGTACTAGCCCTAATTAGCTATTAACCTTTATTTTTTGGGATAAAACATATTGTTTGCTTAACTAGGAGAAAAAACGGTTAGTGTTGACTTAAGTGGTAAATCTTTGAGACCCATTAGATACATTGCTTGTCCTCATCCATAGCATTATTTGCCTAATTTCACACAACAGAAGTAAAACTAAAATCTACTTTGTTTCATTTGTCAGGGGGGAATACTACTTGGTCCATCGGCTCTGGGACGGAACCAAAATTATCTTCATACAATTTTTCCAGCTAGGAGTCTCACTGTTTAGGACACACTAGCAAATCTTGGTCTTCTATTCTTCCTCTTCTTGGCAGGCCTGGAGTTGGATCCTAAATCCATTCGCCGCACTGGGATAAAGGCCCTGGGCATCGCGATTATAGGAATCGGCCTTCCATTTGCTTTAGGAATTGGTACATCCTTTATCCTCCGTGCAACCATATCTAAAGGTGGAAGTGGTGCTGCATTCCTGGTGTTCATGGGAGTGGCCCTCTCAATAACTGCCTTCCCTGTCTTAGCTCGTATTCTCGCCGAGCTGAAACTTTTGACCACCGATCTTGGTAGGATGGCCATGTCAGCTGCCGCGGTCAATGATGTAGCTGCATGGATTCTTCTTGCTCTCGCCATTGCCCTATCTGGGTCTGGTCAATCTCCCTTTGTCTCGTTGTGGGTCTTTCTGTCTGGTTGTGTCTTTGTAATTTGCTGTATTCTTGTCGTCCCTCCAATATTCAAATGGTTGGCTCAGAGGTGTCACGAAGGTGAACCAGTGGATGAGATGTATATATGTGCAACATTAGCCGCTGTTCTGGCTGCTGGGTTTATTGCCGATACTATTGGAATTCATGCCATGTTTGGTGCTTTCGTCATTGGAGTTCTTGTTCCAAAGGACGGTCCACTTGCTGGCGCTTTTGTGGAAAAAGTAGAGGATCTTGTGTCGGGTCTATTCTTACCTATGTACTTTGTTTCAAGTGGATTGAAGACCAATATAGCCACAATTGAAGGTCTCCAGTCATGGGGTCTTCTAGTTTTGGTTATATTCACGGCTTGTTTTGGGAAGATCTTTGGCACTGTTATGGTGTCCCTTTCTTGCAAATTGCCTTTCCGTGAGGCCTTAGCACTTGGGTTCCTAATGAACACTAAGGGCTTGGTGGAACTTATTGTCCTCAACATTGGTAAAGACAGAAAGGTAATTTTAACTACTCTTGTAAATTCTTATTTGTTTTGTTTTGTTTTATATGTTTTTTTTTTTTCAAATGGAATCTTGTTTGTTGTTTAGTTGAAAGATCGATTGAATATAATATTTCTTCATTTGCAGGTTCTGAATGACCAAACTTTTGCCATCATGATTCTAATGGCCGTCTTTACTACTTTCATTACCACACCTCTTGTAGTTGCAGTGTATAAGCCGGCAAGAAGGCCAAGAAGGGCTGATTACAAGTACAGAACAATTGAGAGGAAAAATCCAAACACTCAACTCAGGATCTTGGCCTGTTTCCACAGCATAAGAAACGTTCCATCATTGCTAAACCTGCTCGAGTCCTCAAGAGGAACTGAGCAGCGCCTAGAACTTTGTGTTTATGCATTGCACCTCATGGAGCTTTCGGAGAGGCCATCAGCTATATTGATGGTACACAAGGCAAGAAGAAATGGACTACCATTTTGGAACAAGGGTCACCGATCAGATTCTGGCAATATTGTCGTGGCATTTGAGGCGTACCGGCAACCAGGACGAGTGTCAGTCAGGCCAATGACATCAATTTCTTCAATGTCCGATATGCATGAGGACATTTGTACCACTGCTGAGGGAAAAAGAGCTGCAATCGTAATCCTTCCATTCCACAAACACCAAAGGCTGGATGGTTCATTGGAGGTTACCCGAAGTGACTTCCGAGGGTTTGACAGGAGAGTACTTGAGCACGCGCCTTGCTCGGTTGGAATTTTTGTTGATCGGGGACTTGGTGGAAATAGCTATGTGGCTGCAAGTAACGTTTCCTATTCCATTACAGTTCTCTTCTTTGGGGGTCGAGATGACAGAGAGGCCCTTGCTTATGGCGTCCGTATGGCTGAGCACCCCGGTATCAAACTAACAGTTATTCGCTTTCAAGTGGAACATGCGGCTGCAGGGGAGATTACAAGCGTTAACATGGGAGAAAGTTGTTGCCCCAGTTTGGCCTCAGTCGACGAGGAGTTCCTGAGAGAGTTCAAGCAGAATAAGGCCGATGACAACTCTATCAAATATGAAGAGAAAGCGGTAAGAAGCTCGGATCAAGCCATTGCCATGATGCATGAGATTGGCAACTGCAATCTATTTCTGGTCGGTCGAATGCCTGTCGGAGAAGTGGCCTTAGCTTTAACGAAGAGGAGCGACTGCCCAGAATTGGGGCCTGTGGGGAGTTTGTTGACATAACCAGATTTCTCTACAACAGCATCAGTTTTGGTTGTGCAGCAATACAATGGTCAGGTTCCCTAGAATTTGGCCTCAGAAAGTGTGGAAGAAGAGTCAACAGAGACATACTGAATAGTCACCTAACTGGATTTCTTTTCCTGAACTTGGAATTGCCAATTAGATGGGGGCCTAATAACCTAGCATGTAAAGTTCTGGTTGATCCTTTTTTTTTTTTTTGTTTCAAAAAATAATGTCTTTTGTTGTGGTACCAAGACTAGCCACTTTAACAATATTCTCCTTGTTGAAAGTTTTAAAAATTGGCCTAGGTTCATGGAATTTGATTCACAAAAGACTAGAAAGAATTTCATGGAAATCTCTATTATATTACACTGCTGTACAGATGGCTCATATAGACTTTCACGGAATATACTGATGCATTACAAAAGTAAACAAGCAGGGTCCAACTCTGTAATGTGACATATTTAATGTACCGCCAACAATGCGTCATTTCATCACTAATAATTTAATATAGCTTTATTTGTTATACTTCTATAAATATATATGTGAAATTAAAAAAATAATCTAGTCTGGATGTATTTATATGCAAAGCTAGGTGTCTGGCCTCTTTGGAGTTTTGCAGGTACATTAATCAATATCACTGGCCCTTCTCCATTAGCAAAAAGTGAAAGAAAATTAGAGAATAAACAAATAGTTGTGAACTAATTTTGTGGTAGTGGTGTTAGTCAGCATCTCACTTGATGACATAAGCTCGTATTGGGACTTGCAAATAAGAACACTAATTACACCAACACTTTCCGCACTAAAAATGATATAATAATATAATATTCGGTGAGATTTATATATTGTATTATTTAGTAGGAAATTAAAAACTACTGAATGGTATTAAATTGTATTGTATAATTTAAATAAAATGATCATATTAATAAATTTTATGAAATATTTCTAACATATTAAAAACTGATATCAAAGCCGAAGTTTGGGAATCGGTTTGAGATAGTAGTTAGGACAAGACCAAGGGCTAGGTCATGACGGGGTTAGGTTGTGGGTTTGGATATCAGGACTAGGTCGAGATTTAGGACAAGGATTGAGATTAGGATTTGGGATCGCAATGCAGGGTGCCAAACATATCCTAAATGAGAAAGTCTTGTATTTAACAACCGCCTAACAAGTTTTTATAAAAAACCATCGTTGAAAGTATCATCTTACACAATAGTTTTTTTAATCAAAAACGCCGTATATAATGTAATCGTAAAAGATGCCGCAACCTATCACGGTAGTTTTCATTTTCTCCTACAAACTCTCCATGTTTTTTTTCTCCCTTACCCCGATAGTTTTTTAAAAAAAGGTAATTTCTAGTAGTGTATATTTTTGCGCCGAGCAACCAAGAATTTTCAAGAACCAGAAATTAGAAGCAAGAAGCCTATAACTACAGCAGGAAAAATAAAGAGCACAGACGAATTTATAATGGTTCGGACTTAATCGTCCTACGTCCACTGTCGACCTATCCCAGAGACTTTTATTCGATCATCAAGAACACAAAGGAATTTACAGAGAATGTTTTTCTATTCGTCTCACAGCCCTTACAATTAAATTTCCCCAAGGAACAAACCCCACACGATACAATACCATCTCTCAAAGAAAAAAGTCGATTCTTTTCACTCAACCCAACTCTCTCTCTCACGAACTCTCTTTTGTTTTTCCTTCTTTACTCTACTCTCTGCCTGACTATTCAGTTCTCTATATATATTACATCACAATAATAAAACCTTGTTATCAAAGTATATAACGAAGAGTCAAGAAGCAGAAAAGCCAAAAGAGTTCCACCGTTGGATTACAACCCTTGTACAGAGATCCCTTGCCAACATAATTCCAGCTGTAAAGCCAATTCTGCCATGCATCACCGGATTATTGGCTAGACTGATTAATGAACCATTCTCAACAAATCTCTACCTTGGTTCATTGATAAAGTCTCTAAGGTCGCCACTTAGTAAAAACTAAGTAGTGTTCCACATATTGACCAAATCCAAACAATGTCTGAACTTGGTCAAGGGAACTGATTTTGTCAACATGTCTGCAGGGTTGTCCTCAAAAGCTACCTTCTTCAATAACACTAGACCTTGATTAACCACATCTTGAACAAAATAAAGTCTTACATCAATATGCTTAGTCCGCTCATGATGCATAGGATTTCTTGTTAAGTGCAGGGAACTTTGGTTATCACAGAATAGTTCAACAGTAGGTTGACTTCCTTTGAGTTCACTGATCAGACCTTTTGTCACAACCTATCATTTTCGGGCCGTACTTTTACACTTTTCTTACTTACGTATTTATGAAAATCTTGAAAAATACTTTTTTTTTAAAAATAACATTAATAGATTACACATATATATTCAAACTCCTTTTTGTAATTATGTATACACAAACAAACTTTCTTCTTATAACACCATTGTTGTGGATTTTCTAACGCAAGTGCACGTATCGTTAACAAGTAATAAAGAGTAAGTAAAGTATCGTTCCCACGAGGATTGCGTTAATCTAGCTAAGTACCAAAATTGGTTAACCCTACAATTATTTGAACAATCAAATATAAAATAGAAAAATAACAAAACAAAAAAAAATAAATGAAAATCTAAATAATAAAAGACGAGGGCATCCGATTTCACCTAAATTAATCATATTCAAATTATCTAATTTAATCAATTGATGTTTACTCCTATGCCGATAACGAAGTTCTCTTAGGTAGTCATCAATCTTTCTCAAGCATTAATAATTTATCATAGTTAGCAAATTTCCTACATCTCTGTGGAAACTCCAAACTTACCAAGATTCATTAAGAACAAGAAATTCATAGTGTTACACAAGTCTCATAGATATCTCTATCCTATGATTATCTCATGACATTCAATCATGGTCTAATTTAATTATGGCTTCTCAGCCTCAAATTAAATCACAAATCATGCAAAAGGTGCGCAAACTTTTACAAGCATTAAGATTAGATTAAATACTCAACATAGATAATGAATAAACATCGAATTGAATTAAATTAAACAAAAGTGAACATTCATAATTTCGCTACATCGTAGCCCTAGAATAGAGAAAATTAGTTCCTAATGAAACTAAAAAAAACAATCCTAAATAATCTCTTAAACATGATGAGTGAAAGAAAAGAACTCTATTTGGATGCGAAGATGGTTTCCGTCTCCGGGTTGCACCGTTCTTCTTCTCCAAAGCAATGAGTTCTTCCCTCTTGTCTGTAGTTTTTCTCCCTTAGAATTCGTGTTTCAACCCTCTATAATGTTCTATTTATAGGCTAGGGTTTCAAAGGGTAATTTTGGAACGAAATTACACTAAAATTTGAACTGGGATCGCAATGGCGCCTAGGCTCGATTTTCTGGCGCCTAGGCTTTATTACGGCGCCTAGGCGCCATGATTGTAGCGCCTAGGCGCTATACTTGCCCGCGTCTCCTTTTCTGAACTGGCGCCTAGGCTTCATGAATATGGCGCCTAGGCTTCAAAGTAGCACCTAGGCTCCAAGATTGTAGCGCCTAGGCGCTACACTGATTCTTCCAAATGGCGCCTAGGGGCCCAAATTGTGGCGCCTAGGCGCTATGCTCTCGGGTTTTCTGTGTGAGGCTTCATCTGTAAGAGCGCCTAGGCGCCCATAAACTGGCGTCTAGGCTCCATTTTGTCTCGAGTCCAGTTTCACTTATTTTTTCGGTCCGTTTTGTCTCGCACTTTGCCAATATGCATCTTTTTTCCTCAAAACCTACAAAAGAACATAAAACATTATCAAATTCTTATAAATTACTCAAAACTAACAAAAGTATTAAGTGAAAATCGTCTAATTAATTAGCCTAAAACTAACTTATCAACCATATACTTAACGTATCCAAAAGAAGTTTTGTCTTATTTAACCATACTATATCTTTATATACAACAAGTTCCAAGATAACTTAATATACATAGTAACGAAAATGTAACTGTGGCGGTATCCATACCTTGATCTGTACATCTCTCATATTCCACTACCTGCTCATCAGTACGATCATTCTAACCTCTTAGTGGAAATTCCTACAGCATGAAATAACTAGCTGAGCTTATGCTCAATAAGTCCAAACATAGCCCACATCTATCATATACTAATATGCGCGATCCATTTATGCTTTCTTATGAATATTTCTTATTCTTGTCATATCTTATCTTTAACTAGGACCCAAGTGCTCATACCATATGTGTACATAGGCCTTTGTAACACCGAGACTGTAACATAACTTTAACTTTAAACTTTCCTTTGCATCGAAAGCTGGTATGACACTTTCTTTTTCTTCTGGTGATTCATTTACCAGTCTAGTTATTTTAGTTATCTTACCATGCATGTCAAAATACTTACATACTAAGTGCAAAACACATACACTTTTTCAATTGCATAATACACACAAGTATATTCAGATAAGTATACTATACCTTTAAACCTACTATTTCATATTGTATGTGGATTTGGAACTTACTTGTTTACGCTGCTATAAAGACCATCTTCAGGTTCCTTCATTATTCATCTAGTGACCTGTTTGGCCAATTATATCGTTATTAGCTAAATTATCACTATTTAGCTATATGTCGGTAAAATATACTTATCGATTACTAATTCGAATTATCATTCTGATTACTTAAAGTTCGACCATCCTTCCAATTCCTTTAATTTTATTGTTCCTAATGAAAATGGGAAAATTTATTTTTCCTTAAAATCATTTTTCTCTATCTTGGATGCGTCGGGGTCTGTTCTGGTCATTTTATGAAAAATGACGTTTTTGCCCTCGATGGGCCACTTTGAATTCATGGGCCGATTTTGACTAATTCAACATGAAACGTCGCTTATTAGTATCGAAACAAATGTTCAAGGCACCGGGTCACTTATTTACAATAAAATCCCAAGTTTAACAAAACTTTGCAATTTTATGCCTTGTTGAGGATTTTTGACGATTTTGCCCCCCGAAACCAAAAATAATCTTTTTAAACCATTAGACTCCATTTTTCAAGAGGATAAAATTTTCTCAAAGTGACTTACCCAAATCCCTTTGTAAAAAGACGTTTTTGCCCCTTAATTTTTTTTTTCCAACTTTAATAAATTTTGTAAAATTCATAACTCACAAACGAAGGCAATTTTCGATGACCCGTCCATAATTCCTAACAGTTTCATCGAGATCTCTAACTTTTGTGTTTTAACTTTTTCAAAATTCCTACTGTACAAGGGAGTTTTCAGCAAATTTTGAAATTTGTCGAGGCTAGGACTTTTTTTGCAATTTAGTCCTTAGGGTAGTTTTTGTAAAAATCTGCTTTTAGGCAGTATACAAACCACTGTTTGGACATATTCCATACCTCCCTTAGCAAAGATTCATGCCGAATTTCAATTCTTCTAAAACCATTCAAAGTTTACAAAATTTTTCTTAGTTTTGAAACCAAATAAAATTTTTAACATAAAAACTCCTACATCATCATCCAATCACCTTTACAAACCATATGCTTAAACATGCATACCACAAACTTACTTATATGATTACATGCCATGTTGAAACCAATCAAAGCAAAACAAAACCATTTAAACTTTAAAATTGAGAGATTGAACTTACCAAAAGAAAATTGGTGATCCTAGGCCTTCCAAGGGGCTTTTTTGCAACTTCCCTAGGCATTTTTCATACAAAAGAATTCCTTGTCAAAATCCCCCCTCAACCAAGAAAAACCCTAGAAAAACTTAGGGAAAAGTTTGAATTACCTTAAGAGTTAAGGAAATCTCTTGGAACTTAGTAGGGGCAATTTTGCAAGGATTTGAGCTTGGAAAATTTTAGAAGAAAGCCACTTATGGCTGCCGAATATGGTGGGGGGAAAAGGATTTTTCCTTTTGTGATGATTAAGTCTTAGTTTAAGACTTATCTTTTAAGGATTTTTCCTTTAAATAGTGAGTCACCATCTTAGGCCATAATTAAGGCATAAGTTGGCCTTATGTGATTGGGCCACATTTTATGGTGCGGTGGCCCAATCCAAATCCATGGGGTGTCCACTTGGTGGGCCCCTCAAAACTTTACACAGTGTAATTTTTCACTGTATAATATTTTTCTTATACTGTTAGGGTGAAACCAATGAAGAACGTATTCTTGTATTGTATAAAATATCCTGCTTAGTCTTTGGTTCACTCTTGGAATCCAAACATAGCATTTCCTGTATTTGTATTTTTATCTCAGCAGTGTACTTATACTACGTCGCATCCTTGTTACACTGTTTTAGAGTGTTATCAAGCTTTCCTACTTACTTTCTACCTTAATCATCCACTAATTATACCACAATATTATAATTAATTGTGATATAAAATTCATTTTATGGATATTATTTATAAATTTTTGAGCATTTTAAGCCCACAAAATCTGTATTTGACAATATCCAACATCGCATTAAGTCTATGGTAAAATTTCCTGTCAACAATGTTCATTATATATTAGCATAATGTTTACAAAAATAGATTTATGAGAGTAAATTTATTAATTAAATCTAATTAAATATTAGATTTTGTTAATAAATTTCCTTTGGTCATTAGACCTTTTAACCGCATGGCTTCTTTAATGGCTTCAGTTACAGCCACATACTCTGTTTCTGTAGTAAACAAAGCTACAATTGCTTGTAAAGAAGATTTCCAACTTACTACATTTCCTTCAAACATGAAAATGTACCCCGTTAATGACCTTTTTCTGTCTAAATCTCCTACGAAGTCTAAATCCACAAACCCAACAACCTTGTTGTCATAAGAACCTGACTTTCCATAGACCAAACCAACTGATGTAGCATTCTTTAAGTACCTGAATACCCACTTCACATCATCCCAATGGCCTTTCCTTGGATTAGCCATAAACCGGCTAACCACACTAGCTACATAGGGTAGATAAGGTCTTGTACAGACCATGGCGTACATGAGGCTGCATGTTGCACTTGCATATGGGACTTTCTTCATGTAGTTCTTGTCATCTTCAGTAATGGGAGAAAGAGCTATAGACAACTTAAAATAAGTTGCTAAAGGAGTATTAGCAGCTTAGCATTTTTTATTTCAAACCTGTCAAGTATTTTCAAAACATATGTTTCCTGACTTACAAACAGTAACATGTTTTTTCTGTCTCTTACAATATCCATGCCCAGGATTCTTTTTGCTGGCCCTAAATCTTTCATATCAAAATCTCTTCTTAACAATGTTTTAAGAAGCTCAATGTCTTCTTTATCTTTACATGTAATAAGCATATCATCTACATAAAATAAGAGATAGATAATATTACTGAAAGTTTTTCTAAAAAAAGGACACTGAATTTTATTCATTTTTTGTTCTACATTACAAACATTTAGCAAAAGGATTAAATAGCACTAGGACAGTTACACATCCTTGATTGACTCCCATCCTTGATTGACTCCCTAATTTTCTACTAAAGGATGAGGATCCTATTGACAACCCGGATTTATTTCAATAAAAAAGGAAACTAGAAATCAGGAAAAAATAAAAACAAATTAGGAACCAAATCTCCTAACTTTCCGACACTCCTCCTTAAGTTGGTGCGTAGATATCAATCAGCCAACTTGCTTATACAAATATCAAAGTTAGGTTTAAACAGCCCCTTAGTAAGAATATCAGCCGTCTCTTGTGATGTTGGAACAAATGGCATGCAAATGATTCCTTCCTTGAGCTTCTCGTTTATGAAATGTCTGTCTATTTCGATGTGCTTGGTCCTATCATGTTGAACAGGATTGTGAGCTATACTAATGGCAGCTTTGTTGTCGCAGTATAGCTTCATTGGTTTACTTATTGGCATTCGTAACTCAGTTAAAATATGTTGCAACCATAACAACTCGCACACTCCATTGGCCATAGCTCTAAATTCTGCCTCTGCACTGCTTCTAGCTATAACACTTTGCTTTTTACTTTTCCAAGTGACAAGATTTCCCCACACATAGGTACAATACCCAGATGTTGACCTGCGATCTGTCTCAGTTCCTGCCCAATCTGCATCTGTGTAGACTTCAACACTTTTTTGTTCATTCTTTTTGAAGAACAAACCTCTTCCTGGTGAATATTTTAAAACCTCAGAATTCGGTAAACAGCTGCTAGATGTTCCTTCTTTGGCGAGTGCATAAACTGACTTACTAGGCTAACTGCAAAAGCAATATCAGGTCTTGTATGGGACAAGTAAATCAGCTTTCCAACTAAGCTCTGATATTGAGATCGGTTAACTTCTTCTTCTTCCTTGCTCTTACCAAACTTTATATTTGCATCAATTGGAGTATCCACAGGCCTACATCCACTCATCCCAGTCTCATTTAATAAATCTAGGATGTATTTTCGTTGGGACACACATATTCCCTTCTTTGATCTAGCAACCTCCATTCCTAAGAAATACTTGAGAGCTCCTAGATCTTTGATCTCAAATTCTTTGGCCAAGTTTTCCTTTAACCGACCAATCTCAGTACAATCATTTCCTGTTAGGATAATATTATCAACATATACTATCAAAACAGTTACCTTCCCATTATCTGAGTGCTTTATAAACATTGTATGATCGGTTTGAGCTTGGCTATATCCCTGTTGTTTTATTGACTGGGCGAATCTGTCAAACCAGGCCCTTGGAGACTGTTTAAGGCCATACAAGGATTTCTTTAGTTTGCAGACCTTTGAACCGAATTTTCCTTCAAAGCCTAGTGGGACATCCATAAACACTTCTTCTTCCAAGTCACCATTGAGAAAGGCATTCTTCACGTCCAGTTGTTGAAGTTGCCAGTCAAGGTTTGCAGCAACCGATAACAAGACTCCAATAGTGTTCAACTTAGCCACTGGAGCAAAGGTCTCGTTGTTTAAGTGAAACCCTTGGCCACCAAACGAGCCTTATACCTTTCAAGAGCTCCATCAGTATTGTACTTTACAGTAAATACCCACTTGCATCCAACTGTCGTCTTTCCCCTTGGCAAGTCCACCAATTCCCATGTCCGATTCTTCTCTAGAGCATCCATCTCTTCAAAGACAGCTTCTCTCCATTTTGGGATCTGTAGAGCAACCTGAACATCTTTTGGAATCTCCACAAGAGAAAGTTGTGAGGTAAAACAAAGAAATGATGGTGAGAGTTTGTTATACGAAACAAATTTGGACATAGGATATTTTGTACAAGTCCTAACACCTTTACAGAGAGCAATTGGAACATCCAAATCACTAGGGAAGTTTGACTGAGTACTACCTGGTGAATTCGAATTAGTTTCTGGTTCAGTTTCATGGCTTCGCAGGGAATCTTTGGCCTCCATTTCCTTTGTTGGGTACTTCCTTGTGTAAACCCGTCCAAAAATATTTTTTAAGTCTACATTTCCCTTCTCGTTTTCAAGATCAGGAATTGGTGAAGAATTAAAAGGCTCGGTTGGGGTTTTATCGTTTTGAACATTTTGATTTTCAGATCCTTTGTTTTGGAAAAAATTTTCACCATTTTTATCTGCACTTGAATTCGGTGTACCTTGGCAAAAAAATACTATCATCTACCAAAATCTGATGAAAATTTGAACCCATATCTGGATTAATATCCAATTTTTCTAAAATATTATTATCCCAAATATACATTTGAATCTTCATCTATCTTCTCCCCCTGAAGATGAGAGCCAAAGAATGATTTATTTTCAAGAAATGAGACATCCATAGTGACAAAATATTCTTTGGAAATGGGGTCATAACACCGATATCCTTTCTGTGTTGATGCATATCCTAGGAAAATGCATTTTATGGCTCGTGGGTCAAGTTCCCTCAGGTCTTGTCATTGTTATGCACCAAAACCACACATTCGAATATCTTGATGGGTAAATTTGATGTAAGCCGAGAAGTAGGATACTGCTTATTAAAAACTTGTAACGGGGTTTGAAAATTCAAGATTTTTGAGGGCATTCAGTTAATAAGATAGGTTGCTGTAAGGATTGCATCCCCCCAAAAGTGTTTTGGTACATTTTTTGCAAACAATAAAGCACGTCCTACTTCAAGAAGATGTTTATTTTTTCTTTCAGCAATCCTACTTTGTTGGGGAGTATCATTACAGGAACTGTGATGAATAATCCCCTTTTCAAGGAAAAAATGCCCCAAACCTCTATTGAAATATTCTTTGCCATTATCACTCAGAAACATTTGAATGTTTTTTTGAAATTGAGTTTGAACCATATTGTAAAAATTCTTAAATATCCCTTCTACTTCTGATTTTTCTTTCATCAAATATACCCAACTTACCCTACTATGATCATCAATAAATGTAACAAACCATTTTTTTCCAGAAAGTGTGGGAGTCCTTGATGGCCCCCACACGTCACTATGTATAAGAGAGAAAGATTCAGTTGGTTGATATGGACAAGGAGGATAGGTAGAACGATGTAATTTTGCCAAGGCACAAATTTCACACTGAAATATTGAAGGATTTTTATTTCTGAATAAACTTGGAAACAATCGTTTCAAATATAAAAAATTCGGATGTCCTAATCTGTAATGCCATAATAAAATTTCTTGATCATGTGAGTCAAAGATAGACTTAAAACAAACATTTTGAACATTATTACTTGGTGTTGATCCAACTTCAAGGAAATAAAGGCCTCCATATTCCCTAGCATTGCCAATCATCTTCCCCGATACTATTTCCTGAAATTCACAGAATGATGGATAAAAATTAGCTTGACATTTTTTATCAGTGGTTGGTTTACTTATGGACAACAGATTACAAGACAACTTAAGGACATGAAGAACATTATGGAGAGTTAAGAAATGTGAAATTTTTATTGAACCAATTCCTGCTATTGCCGAAAAAGATCCATCGGCAATTCTGATTTTTCTATTCCCTGCATAAGGACTATAAGATAAGAATAATTGAGAATAACTTGTCATGTGATTAGTTGTACCGGAATCGATGATCCATGTGCTTTGAGGATCTATTTTGACACTAGAAAGGGCAATATTTAGAGGACTACCTTGATGGGCTAAAGAACTGGAAGGATTTATTGAGAATTGTAGAGATTTTAAAAGTTTGTAGAGGTGCTCCAGCTGATCCTTTGTGAAAGGAGATGCCTCTGAATTGACAACTTGCTCTTTTAAATCATCGGTTGTGGTTTGTAGAGCTCGCCCTTCTGGTTTTGTGACACCCGTTATTCTTCTAACGGGTATTGAGGTAATTAAATTAATTTTTAATGTATAAAAAAAATTGCTTCATTTAAATTTATTTTATAATATTTATTTTTATCTATTTTTAAATTTTCTAAAATTCTCCTATATTTATTTAGTATGATTACTAAAAAGCCTTAGAACTTCTAATAAATCTCAAAAATGTCATATTGACATTATGTGTGTTAAAGTCTTTAGATGAGACATAAGGATATCTTTTCCAACTACTCTTGACCCTCATTTTCTTTATTTCCTCCGTGACATGCTTCAACATGTCTCCTCTATAATTGTTTCTATCACTTCTTTTCAAAGACTTCATCTTTTCTTCCTTTCTCTTCCACGGTTCCCACACTCTTCTTCTCATTTCTTTGCTGAAGCAAAATACTTAGAGAACTTCTTCAAGGCAGCCATAAAAATCAGCCACCATCACCTCCATTTGAGCAAGAATTTCAGTCATACCGAAGTAAAGGAACCTGTTTTGAAGCCATTTCAAGCTTCCAACTAACCATAATCCGAGGTTAGAATCTTATGAACAAATTTAGTCTTTCATTTATAAATTTTCTTTTATACTAAAGGATTATTCAAATTTGCGTTCTTAAACCTAAGTATATGTTTGTTGCTATTTTGGAGCATATGTATGAAGTCTAAGTGTATATGCCCTAGACAGAAAATTTATATTGTTAAACTTTATAATACCTCTATGGGCAGTGGTTATTTCTTGAAATTCTAAGATTAAATTAAAATAAATTTTATGAATGTAGTTGTATGTTGTGCTTTAGTTTTAATTGTCCTTATGCACGCCTTAGGATCAAGGGAGTATGGAGCTAACGTTAATTGATTCCAGGATTAAGAGACTGTTGATAAGCTTAAAAGGTAGGGATTCTATTACTCATCTTTTGTGAGGTTTTTATAGAATTAAAATTGATTGTTTTGCCGCAATATATATATATCTATGTTGAACTGATATTATATGATTATCACATATGAAACTATGACATGGACTCGTCTTGTATTGTACGGCGAGGAACATAATGAATTGACACATGTTATAAATTGAGAAGCATGGTTAGGAAAACTAACTCTATTGATAATGATTCAATATAGAGAAATTGTGAGACATGAAGAGGGCGACGGTTACGTCCTTGGGCATGAATACCCTAAAAGGTAAAATAGGGGGAAGGCGATGACGCTTCCTTGGGTTGAAAGTCCCAGAACACACTGTACAGGAATCGATTTGGTGAGGACTCGGGGCTTGATGTCCCCTCACCGGAACACCCTTGGAATGTTTATAGGGTGATCAAGTGCGCCCATTTGGGTTTCGATGAGTTGAGTGATACTCAATTTAACATGGATACCTAGGAACAATGATGATTGGTAATATTTGTATAAATGTGTAATTATGACACTTGGTAATGATTAACTACGGTATCCATAAGATGTGATCATAATAAACCTCATAATCTGAAATATGATGTGACTTACTAACCATGCAGATTTTAATGTGGTAATGATAGAGGTGAGTAATGGCTTTCTCTACTGAGCATAGTGTTGCTCATTCCCTTATGTTTATATCTTTTCAGGACTCACTAAGTGTGAGGTGGCTACGAGAAATATAGTTGAGGAAGTGATGTAGCTATATTACATTGGGACTGCTTCAATCGTTGAGAATGTTCTTCATGATAATGTAAGCATCAATTGTTACTTTCTGTGACTGTATTACAATGTGTTGAGGGTTAAAATGATGATGACAACAGTTTATATTATTAAATTTAAGGTGCTACATTTAAAACTGTGGTTTATTTGTCGTTTATATTTTTATTTTTGAGTTGAGAGTTTTCATTTAAGTCCCGGGTAAATTTTATTTCTAAGGTTTTTCTTTTATTATTTATTTTTATTTTATCTCATTAAAAACTGTTAACCCCCATATAGGGGCGTTACAGAATTTTTGGTATCAGAGCCTAGGTTCGGTTAACCTAGGGAGTGTAGCACCACTTTAAAAAAATATATATATTTTTGAGATGGTTTTGAAGCTAAATTTTCATTGTCATCATCAAAATGAACCTTCACATTGATTTATACAGTCTAGAAGGATGTAACATGGAAAGGCCATAGAATGAAAATACTAATGGTTATATGAGTACAATAATTATATAGAAGGAAAGTATTAATAGTTATGAGGGAATGATAATTATATGGAATGAGTTTATAAGTAGAATGCTTATGAGAGATTCGTATAATATTTGGATCTATAAGCATATCTAATTCGTATAAACGATGAGAAATTCGTGTAGATACGAGGATTTAAGAGCCTTTTGTCTCGTGAAAAACAATAAGAAATATAAGGCTTGATTTATTGATTTTAAAGTTTGACATAGATATGCCAAATTTTTCGTAATTGCTTCAAACCTAAGTAATGATTATGTGTGGATTCGATGGAGCACATAAGTGTCAATGTCTTTTCTTAAAAGTTCTATATATTTGAGGAATATGATATAAGTTGGGAATCATGGTATTGAATCTTGAGAGAGATAAATGTTAGACTTTTGGTCTGTTGAGACTGTGTAAAGTCTAGAATGCATGAATCTCAAAATTGGAATATTTCGTTACGTACATTGTATTTAAGTGTATCAGTGAATCTTTTGGTTACCTAAGGTTTTGTTATATGAGGAAATTATATATTGTATGAGTAAAATTGTGGGGATTGTAGATGTTCTTAAGTAGTAACATCAAGTGTCTTTGTTTGTTGATATGGTCTACGTTGAAAGACGTAAATCGTATTGATTTCAAGGTTAGTCGCATTCTAAACCCTTGGTAGTAATGATGATGAATCCATTGATAGATGTTAAGTATTATGAATAACATATGGGTGTATGCATTGTTCTATAAGGTTTTGATTAAAACAAAATTATTTGAGTTGCTGGAAGATTATGTTGTTATGAAATGATTTTAAATATCATTCAGGAAGATCCTTGTTGTCGTTAAATTAGATTTGTTGTTTATAGTTAACTTTATCTATAGTGGACTTTGAATTGGGTTTAAGATTTATACAAATTGGTTTTCAATTTTATGTTTGTTATTTAACTCGTTCTAAATGTGTTAAGGCCCGAAACAACCTGACCATTTTCAACTTAGAACATTTGGGCCTAGTTTAAATCCTAAATCAGTTTGATTCACACTGTCTCTCCCACGTGGTCTCTATACGTGTCATATACAGTGGTTTAATTAATGTTTACAAATACGGTTACTGTGCATAGGAGCTTATTTCTCCGAGTTCACTTTTTCTCTCTTAATTTGTTATTTTCTCTCTAAATCGCAAATCCTCTTCTTTTTCATTAGAAATTCTTCTTTTCCTCCAAAAGAAGAAGGAATTCTAGGATTCTGCAATTTACTATCTTAATTTTTCATTTCTATTTACTCTTCTTTCATCTCATCATGGACCCAAAGTACCAACACCTGAGAAAGTATTTCCCATCACTCTCCCAAAAGATTCTCAGAAAGAAATACAAGGCTAGAATTACTCGATTGTGGATTCTTATGCGTTTTGGTATCCCTTGTGATGTGAGAATGTTAATAGAGGGGAAAATCCGTCCGAGTGACTTTAGTCAAGATGTCGGTTTACCAGGAACAGGTACCAGTCGTAGTGCAATAAAAAGAAGAGCTCGTGCCATCGTGGTCACTTGTAACAAATGTGGAAGACAAAATTGTAACGGTAAATGTACTTCACCTGGTTATATGTCTACGAATAGAGAGGATAAAATAAGGTTTTGTAGGGATGGACTTTCAAAGGAGAACTTGGATAGCATCCATCCTCCTCTCCACGGTCACCCTAGTGGATATGTTCAAGGAGCTATTTTTAAACTCTGGCCTAAATTTTATACAGAAAGACAACGCCTCAGGAATATGGTATTTCTAGATCCTGTTTGTCAAGCCATAAGAAAACTGGATGGGGAATAAGTCATCGCTCTATAAAGGTTATTTAGTCTTTACTTATTTGAAGCAGTTTTAGCTGATGTTCAACAGTTTGTGTTTTTCTTTTACTCAAAATATTTGCTTTTGTGTTTGAAATAATTGTGATTATTAGATTGATACAGTAAGTGTTAATATCTTATTTAATTTATGATTTTCTTAAATATATATATAATAAAATATATTATTTTATCAGACACGTCACATACGGTACAGTAATATGTTTGAATTTTGAAAAGCTTATCCAGATATTTCAAGATTTGTGTCTCAAATTTCAAAAGTTTTACAGTATTTGTCGTTTATATTAAATTTCTAGACTTGGTGTATATTTGTCAAAAAGTCTACAGTTGTGTCATGAGGGTCTTCTGTCGAATTGTTCTCAATTGTCAAAAGTTATACAATTAGAGTCTAATCTTTTTCAAAAAGTGAATCAGATTTTCTGTAAACTATCAATCACCTTATCTTACTTTCTTATCCGCACAAGATTTTGTTTAAATCTTTGGATTACCTTTTCATTACCTACTCGTCTATCTCTTTAGCCTTTTTTGTATATTTCTCATCTTTAAAATCTCATGTAGAACCCGAAGTCTAAGTGGAGCAGACATTAAGCAACCACTTCTATAAACCAAATATGTCTACCTCCCAGTCCACGAAGAAAATAAAGAATGTCTGTGTCTTTTGTGGTTCCAGCCTTGGAAAAGATAAAGCTTATTTAGAAGCTGCAAATCACTTAGGGCAAGTCCTAGCACACAAGAAGATTAACATAATCTATGGGGGTGGTAGTATAAAAATGATGGTAAATATAGCACTAGCAGCTAGGTCTAGCGACGCTACTGATGTAAGAATTTGGCCTCATATTCCAGTTGAAGGAAACCTTTGTAAGGAAGCCATAGGTAAGGGAGAAGGAGTCAGGAGTATCCCTAGAAATTTTAAAGACATAATCTATAATTCTGATGCTTTTATAGCATTACCTGGTGGTCTAGGTACTCTTGAGGAAATATTTATAGTTGCTTGTGGGCAATTGTTGGGCTTTTATTCCAAACCTTTGGGACTGCTGAACGTAAAGGGTTTTTATGACGGTCTTTTGAAATTTCTAGATTACGCTGTGGAAGAAAACATCACTACAGAATCGGAGAGACAAATCTTTGTCACTGCTTCAACAGCTGAGGAATTGATAGATAAAATGCAAATCATACATCCAGAATCCGACACTGCAACATCCAAGCTTGAATGGGAAAGGGAAAGCCGGGAGCGGCCAATTGATTTGAATCTCCATCTGTAATCTTTTTGTTTTATCTTTGGCATGTAGGCATGTGTGTCCGTATTTCGTGTGTTACGAATAACCGTTTGCCTTGTATTCTGTGTTTCTTGTGGTACGTTGTTGTTCAATCTTTTAGATTCATTGAGCCTAATGCCGGGATGGCTGGATACGGAGTACTTGATGCTCTCGAAACGCATCCTTCTTAAGGTCCGATCTTTTGTTTATCGATGTTTTTGTATCCTCTAAGCATGCATGATATGGATAGCTGGTATACGGAGTGCCTTGTACTCTCGAAACGTATCCGTATCATGTTTGTAATGTGTAATATTCTGTTAATATTATGTGGAAGTACCAGAGTCAGTTACGGGGATATTCCATATGAAATATGAATATATTATTTGGGTTGAATGTTTGTGTCATGAGGATAACTGTTTAATGAAAAATATGTCGGGTATGTTTGCAACTCTGAGATTCTGTTTAATATCTCTATGAGTAAGTTTAATATATAGTTTTGAATAAAAGCGTTTGTGATATATGTTTTATGATTATGTTTTAGTTTATTAGTTGAGGTATGAAATCAAATATATTTGACTTTTCCTTACTCAAAAAGGAAAAGGAACCTAAAGATGAAGTATATAAAATTTCTCTGGCAATCTCCTTAAATGTGATTGTAAATCACAGTCCATGGACAATGAAGGACTGGAATCATGGTATGGTCAATATGTATGCCTGATCAGATTCTTAGACTATTATACGGTGTTATAAGTTGAAACTTGTCAGAAATACTCTCATTGAGGGATTTAGGAGTAAGATTTATTATGCAAGTAAATAAGTGGAGATACGATAACTTAAATTTGGAGGACAAACAACATTAACGGTTTAGACTCAGAATTGGAATCATAGTGGAATCATAATTTTTACTAGTATTGCTAGAATTGAAATTTCGAGGACGAAATTTCTTTAAGGGGGGTAGAGCTGTGACACCCGTTATTCTTCTAACGGGTATTGAGGTAATTAAATTAATTTTTAATGTATAAAAAAAATTGCTTCATTTAAATTTATTTTATAATATTTATTTTTATCTATTTTTAAATTTTCTAAAATTCTCCTATATTTATTTAGTATGATTACTAAAAAGCCTTAGAACTTCTAATAAATCTCAAAAATGTCATATTGACATTATGTGTGTTAAAGTCTTTAGATGAGACATAAGGATATCTTTTCCAACTACTCTTGACCCTCATTTTCTTTATTTCCTCCGTGACATGCTTCAACATGTCTCCTCTATAATTGTTTCTATCACTTCTTTTCAAAGACTTCATCTTTTCTTCCTTTCTCTTCCACGGTTCCCACACTCTTCTTCTCATTTCTTTGCTGAAGCAAAATACTTAGAGAACTTCTTCAAGGCAGCCATAAAAATCAGCCACCATCACCTCCATTTGAGCAAGAATTTCAGTCATACCGAAGTAAAGGAACCTGTTTTGAAGCCATTTCAAGCTTCCAACTAACCATAATCCGAGGTTAGAATCTTATGAACAAATTTAGTCTTTCATTTATAAATTTTCTTTTATACTAAAGGATTATTCAAATTTGCGTTCTTAAACCTAAGTATATGTTTGTTGCTATTTTGGAGCATATGTATGAAGTCTAAGTGTATATGCCCTAGACAGAAAATTTATATTGTTAAACTTTATAATACCTCTATGGGCAGTGGTTATTTCTTGAAATTCTAAGATTAAATTAAAATAAATTTTATGAATGTAGTTGTATGTTGTGCTTTAGTTTTAATTGTCCTTATGCACGCCTTAGGATCAAGGGAGTATGGAGCTAACGTTAATTGATTCCAGGATTAAGAGACTGTTGATAAGCTTAAAAGGTAGGGATTCTATTACTCATCTTTTGTGAGGTTTTTATAGAATTAAAATTGATTGTTTTGCCGCAATATATATATATCTATGTTGAACTGATATTATATGATTATCACATATGAAACTATGACATGGACTCGTCTTGTATTGTACGGCGAGGAACATAATGAATTGACACATGTTATAAATTGAGAAGCATGGTTAGGAAAACTAACTCTATTGATAATGATTCAATATAGAGAAATTGTGAGACATGAAGAGGGCGACGGTTACGTCCTTGGGCATGAATACCCTAAAAGGTAAAATAGGGGGAAGGCGATGACGCTTCCTTGGGTTGAAAGTCCCAGAACACACTGTACAGGAATCGATTTGGTGAGGACTCGGGGCTTGATGTCCCCTCACCGGAACACCCTTGGAATGTTTATAGGGTGATCAAGTGCGCCCATTTGGGTTTCGATGAGTTGAGTGATACTCAATTTAACATGGATACCTAGGAACAATGATGATTGGTAATATTTGTATAAATGTGTAATTATGACACTTGGTAATGATTAACTACGGTATCCATAAGATGTGATCATAATAAACCTCATAATCTGAAATATGATGTGACTTACTAACCATGCAGATTTTAATGTGGTAATGATAGAGGTGAGTAATGGCTTTCTCTACTGAGCATAGTGTTGCTCATTCCCTTATGTTTATATCTTTTCAGGACTCACTAAGTGTGAGGTGGCTACGAGAAATATAGTTGAGGAAGTGATGTAGCTATATTACATTGGGACTGCTTCAATCGTTGAGAATGTTCTTCATGATAATGTAAGCATCAATTGTTACTTTCTGTGACTGTATTACAATGTGTTGAGGGTTAAAATGATGATGACAACAGTTTATATTATTAAATTTAAGGTGCTACATTTAAAACTGTGGTTTATTTGTCGTTTATATTTTTATTTTTGAGTTGAGAGTTTTCATTTAAGTCCCGGGTAAATTTTATTTCTAAGGTTTTTCTTTTATTATTTATTTTTATTTTATCTCATTAAAAACTGTTAACCCCCATATAGGGGCGTTACAGGTTTCTTCTTCCAATTTGCTGGTTTTCCATGTAATTTCTAGCATGTCTCTCTTGTATGCCACGATTTTTTACAATGGTCGCACCATGGTTTCCCTTGCCTTTCGTTCTCCCTTTCTACACCCTGTGTCGCCAAGACAGATTTTTTAGGTTCAATATTTATAGCAGATGTCGAGCCCTTTGACATAATGTTCTTCCTAGCTTCTTCTTGTCTCACTTCGGAGAAGACTTCGCAGATTGATGGCAGAGGTTTACGACCAAGAATCCTTCCTTTTACTTCATCAAGAGTCTGATTAACACTAGCCAGAAACATATAAACACGATCATTCTCTTCGCGTTTAGCGTATCTTGCTTTGTCATTAGCATTCTCCCAAACATCATCATAACATTGATCCAATTCCTGCCATAAGGTCACCTTCTCGTTGTAGTAAATAGTAACCTCATGATCTCCCTGTTTGGATTGCCAAAGCTTGGTTTTAATTCAAATATCTGGTTTGAATTTTCCAGGTCTGAATAAGTTTCCCGGATTGCCTCCCAAATGTCGTTTACGGATGGTAAAAACATATTTGGTTTGGCGATGGCTGTCTCCATTGAATTAAGAAGCCAAGCCATAACTAGAGAATTCTTAGACCGCCATACTCGAAACATTGGATCATCTTCGCTCGGTTTTTTTGCTTCACCAGTCAGGTATCCCAATTTTCCTCTGCCATCTACAGCAAGTTTGACAGATTGGGACCATTCCAAATAATTCTTCCCGTTTAATTTGTGAACGGTTATTTGTAAGGAGGAATTAGCAGCAACCTGGTCAATACTGCTTGTTGCCATTGTTGTTGGTGTGGAAGAGGAGCCAGAGGTGACTTCGGAGAAGGTCTTCTGTTGTGAAGGAGTCGTCGCCATCTTTCAGAAATGAGAAGAGCAGATTTTCTGGTGAGAGATAAATTAGAACCTGGGCTCTGATACCATGAAAGTTTTTTTGAAAAAAAGAGACTGAATTTTATTCATTTTTTGTTCTACACTACAAACGTTTAGCAAAAGGATTAAATAGCACAAGGACAGTTACACATCCTTGATTGACTCCCATCCTTGATTGACTCCCTAATTTTCTGCTAAAGGATGAGGATCCTGTTGACAACCCAGATTTATTTCAATAAAAAGGAAACTAGAAATTAGGAAAAAATAAAAACAAATTAGGAACCAAATCTCCTAACTTTCCGACAATTACCATTCTCAAGCTTCTTGAAGTAGACACACAAGTCATAGCAACTTTTAGTAAAAGAGTTAGCCATCATGAAAGAATCAAATCTTTTGTACCATTGCCTTGGTGATTGCTTTAGGCCATGCAATGATTTCTTAAGAAGACATACTTGACGTTCCTTACCAGGAACTTGATATCCTTCTGGCTATCTATAAGAATTTCTTCATCAAGAGTATCGTGCAAGAAAGCTGTGTTAACATCCATTTGTAACTAGAGAAAGAATAACCTGAATTGATGTATGCTTTACTACCGGTGAGAAGATTTCATTGAAATCTATCCCTTCTTGCTGTGTAAAGCCCTTAGCTAGCAACCTTGCTTTGTATCTTGCTTCCTCAACCCCTGGAATACCTTCTTTGTATCTATAAATCCACTTGCAGCCCACAGTTTTCTTAGACTTTGGCTTGTCAACGAGCTCCCAAGTATTGTTTTTATATAGAGAATTTAATTCTCTATTCATAACTGCCACCCACTGCTCCTTATTAGGGCTACTTATTGCTTCAAGATACGTCTTTGGCTCGTCTTCAAATATTTCATGAGCTACTTCCAGGGCATATGCTATGAGATCAGCATAACCATATCTCTTCGGAGGTCGTATCCCCCGTTTTTCCCTGTCTCTTGTAAGGTTGTAGGTGTCCAAGTCTTTAGCTTGAGTTTCTTGAGTAACCCCAGGTGTTTCCACCCTTGAACCAGTGGAATTACCTAAGCCACGGTCAAGACTCAACCTTTCTTCAGCATTTTCCATCTCAACATCAAGTCTTGTTTGCTTTCTTGCAACATCTAGGTCTATCTTGTTTGCTACTTTATTTGGAGTTGATACATCAACCTTTGAATCTTCTATTAGCATTAGCTCTTCATGAAACGTAATATCTCGGCTAATCACACATCTTGGTCCGTTAGAGTCCTGTACCCAAAACTTATATCCTTTGACCCCTTCTAGATATCCAATGAAAATTGCTTTCTTTGCTCTTGGATCAAGTTTTCCATCTGTCACATGAATATAAGTTGTACAACCAAAAATCCTCAAATTTTCATAGTTAGTTGGTTCACTAGACCATATTTTCATAGGAGTTTTAAAGTTTAATGCAGTGCTAGGACATCTATTTATCAAATGACAAGCAGTAATTACAGCCTCTGCCCAAAATGTTTTAGGTAACTTAGCATTGGACAACATACATCTAACCCTCTCAATCAATGTTCTATTCATCCTCTCAGTTAAGCCATTTTGTTGAGGGGTTTTTCTAACCGTATGGTGTCTTGCTATCCCTTGGTCCTTACAGAATTCAGAGAACTAGGTCTCACAGAATTCTAGACCATTATCCGTTCTCAACCTTTTTATCTTTTTACCTGTTTGATTTTCAATCAAAGTTTTCCACTGTGTAAAGGTTTTAAAAGAATCATTCTTTTTTTTCAAGAAGTATAACCATACCCTTCTAGAGTAATCATCTACAAAGATGATAAAGTATCTGTTCCCCCCATCTAAAACTATCCTAGATGGCCCCCATAAATTAGAATGAATATAATCTAAGGTGCCCTTAGTTCTATGTTTTGCTTTAGCAAATTTTACTCTCGTTTTTTTATTATATACACAGTGTTCACAGAAGCCAAGATTCCCAATCTTTTCTTTTCCTAAAAGTCCCTATTTACTTAACTCACCAAGACCTCTTTCACTAATAACCCCTAACCTCATATGCCACATTCTTGTCTAGTAGTCAGATTGAATCATAGTCACAGCCGCTGTGGGTGGTAAGGTAGTTCCCAAGAGAGTGTACAAACCGTTGTTCCTTTTTCCTTTCATTATCACCATGGCTCCTCTAGGGACAGTGAGAGTTCCATTTGATGCTTGAAACCGCATCCTTCAACATCGAGTGCATCCAGAGATATGAGATTCCTCTTAAGCTTTGGAACATATCTGACTTTGGCGAGGATTTTCTGCATTCCATCAAACGTTTTGATCCATGGAGCCTATCCCTTTTACTTGGCATGGCATGTTGTTACCCATCAGAACACTTCCTCCATTGATGTCCTGCAAGGAAGAAAACCAAGATTTGTTAGGAATCATATGAAAAGAACAACCTAAATCCAGTATCCAATCTCCTCCTAGTTTATCTGATGTAACGGCTAGCACATCTACACTCTCATATCCATCTTCAGCGGCAACAAAGACAGCATCTTGATTCTCTTTTTCCTTGAATTTCCTTTTCCTTTTAGGGCATTCCCTTTTAAAATGTCCATCTTTGTAACAAAAGAAACATTTCCTCTTGTTTCTTGATTTCAATCGAGCGTTCAATTTTTGTTTGAAATTCCTTTTCTCTGGCCTGCCCTGAACATTGAGACCTTCACCAGTGCTTAAAAATCTTTGAGCTCTGTCTTCTTATTCAATTCCTTAGCCAAAAGTGCTGATTAAACCTCTTCTAGGGTTAATGATTCTCTTCCATACAACATAGTGTCCTTGAGATTATCAATGGACTCTGGTAAGGATTGCAGCAAAAGCAGAGCTTGGTCTTCGTCCTCCACCTTAATGTCAATGTTCTCAAGATCAAGGATTATCTTTTTAAACTCATCAAGATGATCCTCGATCAATCTTCCAATGGCATATTTGAAGGAATACAGTTTTTGCTTCAAGAAAAATCGATTTGCGAGTGATCTAGTTATATAAAGTTTTTCCAACTTTGTCCAAATAGCAGCTGCGCTTGTTTCTTTTAAGATTTCTCTCAAAACCTTGTCACCCAAGCCTAGGATAAGAGCACTGTGAGCCTTTGCTAAAAGATCTTTCTTTTCTTTCTCATTCAACGTGGTTGGCAGCTTTGATTCTCCAGCCAGGGCATCTTCTAATCCTTGTTGAACCAGGAGTGCCCTCATCTTCAGCCTCCAGAGCCCAAAATCATTCTTTCCAGTGAATTTCTTAATGTCAAATTTTGCAGATCCCAGCCCCATCTTCTGCTCTGATACCAGTTTGTTGCACCGAGCAACCAAGAATTTTCAAGAACCATAAATTAGAAGTAAGAACCCTATATTCAAGAATTTTCAAGAATTTTCACGAATACTCTTTTGTTTTTTGTTTTCCTTATTTACTCTATTCTCTTACTGACTATTCAATTCTGTATATGAACTCCTGTTATCAAAGTATACATCGAAGAGTCAAGAAACAGAAAAGCCAAAAGAGTTCCACCGTTGGATCACAACCCTTGTACAGAGATCCCTGGCCAACATAATTCTAGCTGTAAAGCCAATTCTGCCATGCGTCACCGGATGATTGGCTGGACTGATTAATGAACGATTCTCAACTAGTGCAAATTGTAGAAATTGCTTTAACCTTGTTAGCTCAAGCCTCCATGCCATCAAAATATTAGGATGATGCATTCTCCTCTAGTGTCTTTCTCATCACTCGAATGTCGACCAAATCCCTATAGTATCGAACTCCTCTGGAAATTCTTTATAGAAAAAAAACCTGATTACTGATACCTTAGAGTGTTTAGATGCCTTTGTTTTCCTCATTTGTGACCTACAATCATCATAAATTAGAGTATAGTTTTCAGACTTGCACCTTTCTTGGCTACAGTGACCAATGCAAAGGTTTCAAATGTTTGGCACAAAATGGTAGAATTTATACATCTAGAGATGTCATTTTCCATGAGAAACAGTTTCCCTTTGCAAAATTATCTCAGCAAAATACAGCATATTGAATTCAACGGTTCCTACACCCTTATTCGTTATTGATCCCTCCACTTGTTTCATCATCAACTCAAAATAATGAATTTTCACCGTCTGTTTAACAAAATATAGAAGAGACACCTTCCTCTCCAGACACTTCAAAACCTATTGTCTCAGTTCACTTTCCTAACGCTAATGCATAATCTCCTCCCTCACATTCTAACACAACTCTAACACCCTCTTCGCCTGTAGAGCAAGTTGCCAATGTTGAAAATGTTGCATATACTGTTCTAGCGTCTGTTGTGCAAGATACTAACAATACTCAAGTCAAACGGGGCGAGCACCTATTGTGAAAGAAGCCATCAACACTTTCACCATGTTGACAAGGTCTACGTTTGGAATTTTCAAACCCAAGCTATATACAGCTAAGTTATTCGGCACAACTGAGCCCAACACGGTTGAGGAAGCCTTGACTCCCGCAAATAGCAAAATGAAATGATGGAGGAATATAATGCTCTTCAACGGAATAATACTTGGTCTTTGGACACCTCTCTAGTGATAGAAGATTAGCTGGATGCAAATGAGTGTTCAAAATTACGAAAAATTTCGATGGTTCCATCTCCAGGTACAAGACGAGACTGGTCACCAAAGGATTTCACCAAACTGCAGGTTTTGATTTTTTTTAAACTTTTCTCCCCAGTAGTTAAACCAGCCATGGTGAGAGTAGTCCTAACTATAGCCTTGGCAAGGTATTGGAAGGTCAATCACTTGGACTCAATAACCCGTTCTTAAATGGAACACTAACAGAGGATGTTTATATGGAGCAGCCTCCTAGTTTTGAGAAGGTTGGAGGCGCTCATCTTGTCTGCAACCTGCATAAGGCGCTTTATGGGCTCAAACAAGGCCCTCGGGCGTGGTTCGACAAACTCAAAGAATCGTTAAAACAGCTTTGGCTTCACTCCATCAAAGGCTAACAACTCTCTGTTTTTAAGGTTCAAAAATAACACCTCTCTCCTTGTGCTTGTCTATGTGGATGATATAATCATAACAGGCAGTGAAGATAAAGAACATCAAAAACTCATTTCTCTCCTGAACAAAGTCTTTTTACTAAAAGACCTGTGACCTTTACACTATTTTTTGGGAATTGAAGTCAACACTACCTTTCAGGGGCTACATCTATGTCAAACTAAGTAATCTCTGACTTGTTGGAGAAGGCCAAAATGATTGAAGCAAAACCATTTCCAACACCCATGATCAATGGACAATCTCTCACATATCGGAACGGTGATCCTATGGAAGATCGCAAAAGGCTTTACAATATGTCACAATCACTAGACCCGAAATTGCCTTCTTAGTATGCCCTCTGTCAAGTCATATGAAGGCAGTAAAAAGGATTCTCAAATATTTTAAAGGGACAATTAACTAGAGTCTTCATTTTGTTCCTTCTGACCACTTGAATCTTACTAGCTATTGCAACGCAGATTGGACTGCTGATCTTGATGATAGACGTTCCACAACAGGATTCTGTGCTTATCTAGAAAATAATTTAGTCACTTTGAATTCGATGAAACAAGCTACCCTTTCAAGATCGAGTACCAAAGCTGAATATAGAAGCTTGGCGTCTATACTAGCAGAAATTTTTTATTAAAGTCTTTTCTTTAACAATTAAAACTCATAACTACTCGATCTCCAGTAATTTGGTGCGACAACCTTAGCACTGTTTCTTTATCTGCGAATCCTGTGCTTCACTCAAGAACCAAACACAGAGAGCTTAATATATTTCTTGTCAGAGAGAAGGTATCGGAGAAGACTCTTTTTGTTCTGTGTGTTCCCGCTATTGATCAAACATTAGATATTCTTACCAAAGCTTTAGGCACGAGTGACTTCAGCAGGCTTCGAAATAAACTCGAGGTCCTACGTCTAGGAATGTTGAAATTACAGGGGCATGTTAGAAGACATAATCACAACTCCCACTAATTCTCCACTCACTAAAAGATGCCGTTTTCAGCACCTTGGGACTTTCCAACCTCATCCACTCAACGGTTATAATTTTTA
Organism: Artocarpus heterophyllus; assembly: GCA_025403435.1. NCBI lineage: Eukaryota > Viridiplantae > Streptophyta > Magnoliopsida > Rosales > Moraceae > Artocarpus > Artocarpus heterophyllus. The sequence goes on from CM046344.1 coordinate 4,051,546, forward strand.
CCCATAATCCCCTATAACTGGAATATTCCTCGTCTGCCACTTGAGAGGTTTTCTCTCTTTTGTCATGTACAGCTTTTACTATAAATTGTAATGTATAGCAATTGTTGTAAATGAGCTGCTTCAATACAACATCGAATATCTATTACATTCATCTTTCTGAAAATGAGGATGAGAAACCAATGTTTATGAAAATCAACGTAAAGGTCATGTATATGTTTCACAACCAAAAACAAAAAATGGGCAAAAAAGTGTTTCCATGGTGTTTTAAATTCCGAATAGATTGAGTGAGAGAGAGAGAGAGAAAGAGATGAGAAAAAGGGAGAGAAAGACAGAAGAGGAAGAAAGGAAGCTTGGAAAGGAGACAGTAACGTGGAATTCCTTTGTTTTAGTTCCGTTAGTTCTTTTTAGTACTTAATTGACATGTCAATTCTTACTTGCCGGACAAAATATGGATAGAGCAATCTGACAGAGGATCTGGGTATGGTTTCACTCGAAAGAGTGTTTAACAGGTCGTACGTCTTTTTTTTAATATAAATATTATAAAATTTTTATATATTATAATAATAATAAAAAAAATTACTATAGTATAAAGTTCTCATATATTATAATAAAATTAATTTTAATTAACAATTTTAATCACTTTATCAAACATCTTATTAATCTATTATGGACCGGTAAAGAGGGAAAAAGAAATAAATTATACATGTCCAAGTGATGTTAGAAATGCAAAATTTTTTCCCCATGTTTCCGAAGAAAAACTAGAAAGAACACAAACCCCATTTTTCCGAAGAAGAACTAGAAAGAACACAAACCCTTAGAGGCAAGACGGGTTTATTAAACCAAGGTGTCCAGCCTTAACTCCTCAAGACAGCATTTATCATCGGGCAAATCCCCTTCAGTTAAACAATCATGACCTCGCAGGCAGGATAATTTTAACAAAATTTGTTAAAATGACTACTCTAAAATGTGAAATTAGCAAAATAATCTCGTTCCTTTTTGCATTAAACGACCAGGAGTTGTTCTGAGATTACATATGCACGTGGTAGTTTAAAAGTCATTTTGCAAACAAAAAATTTTAAAAAGTTTATTGCTAATAAAACTTCTTGATTAGTCTAATTTTGCAAATGTCTGGCAATCCATGTCGCAGAATTTTAGGGGCAGCTTTATGCTACATTTCATGATCACATATTAAAATTTGTATATGTTGTATTTGTTTGTTTTCTGATTTTAATTTATTTTGGTTCTCGCACGGAGTAGCTAATACACAAGATTTCTATCCAAAAAACAATAACACAAGCTGGGCACGTTAAAAAAGGGTTTTGGGCCCTTAAACTTTATAAACTTTAGTAACTTGCCCCCTGATTTTTAAATTTTGGCAATTCATTCCCTTCAACTTGTTAAACTGTTGCAACGTGGCCCACTTTACCGTTAAGAATTGAGAGGTTAGTGTTAAATTTTATTGCAATTTCAAAAATTTGGAATATTTAACACAACCATCAGCAAAATGAGACATTACAATAATTTAGCAAACTGGGGCAATGGAAAAATTAGCAAAACTAAAAGTTAGAGGAAAAAGAATGAACCCTTCCTGATAATATGTTCTTAGCAAGAAAGGTTCTATTAATTATTTCAATTATGAAGAGAGGTTTCTTTTTCTACTTGGCTTAATCCACCTACCACTGTCCTTTCCTCCTTCTATTCTTTTTAAGGGTTATTGGCAGTTTGTTAAACTTTTGATTTGATGGGCTCCATAGACACAGAAAACACTAATCCATGATGTAGAGCGTGGGATCGTGGCCCAAAGTTTACAACCAATAAGAAACTGCCGCGTGTCCCATATTCGAGGCAGGCCACTCTCTCCGACGATTAAAGCCCATGAATAGGGGCCGAAGACATCACAAAAAGGATCCGAATTCATTCTGCCTTATTGAAACTCTGCAGAGACAATGCCAGAAATACCCTCGTAGTTAATTCGGCATAATAGTGAAGAACAACACCGCTATATTTAAAAAGTGAACCATTATAAATATAAAAGAGAGAGGAAAAAACAAAGAGGATTAAAGATAAAAAAAAAAAATAAAAAAGAGGAAGAACGAGAGAGTAATATTTGTCACACGTTAAATAGAATACCAAAATATGTGTTCCACTTTAATTAGTAATGAAAATATGTGTGATTGTGCAAGATGAGCACGTATAGTGTTGATCATGTGAATCTAGAGCACTTTTATTTAACGTTATAGATTAAAATATCGTTACTTATAAAGTAGTAAGTCTCAATCTAAAAGGTACATTATATAATAGATCGGTCCGCTGCAACGATACTTACGGGCATAAGTTTGTACACTCTTCATCCAATTATTGTCCATTGGCTATTATTCTCTTGCACATACATGTAAAATTTCCAAAACCAATATGACAAAATCTTTGCTAATCATTATATCAACCTTATGGCGGCCCGACGAGGAAATAATCAACTAGCAGGCGAAGGAAATTACAAATTCTCATTTGCAATATAGTTGCGTACGTAACAACTCGCCGAATATTTAATACGCTGTGAGTAACTAATCATCCTTTAAAATGAAAATATGCATACAAGTGAATATATACATCATTCCTTTTTCTTGAAATTTATACACCATTCCTTTTATTTTACTCAATGACGATAACGTGTACATTCATATATATATGTGTATATATATATAAAATATAGTTGCAGGCATATATATCTAAGGAATCTGATCATCAAAAACTATAATAAAATGGGGAAAGGGAAAGCAGATATATTGGAGTATGGCACTTCTCTTGACAACACAATTAATATCACTCAAAAATATGTTGATGGTTCTATTGCTACTGGGTTATTTACCTTTTTATGTTTTGTGTTTTAGGTTTGTGACGCCTCAGAAAGGAGGTCTGAAATTTTAGGTAAATAAGATGAAATTAACGAGGTAAATAAATATACGTAGAAAATAAATAAATATCATCGGCGGTCACCGTCACGTGAATGCCACGAAGGTGGGGCCTACATCTTATTCTCATTCACCATCACATGGATGCTTACCACGAAGATGGATAGGTAGATAAATAGTAAATTATATAGTTAATAAAAATTTATTGAAAACCATCGTCTTTAAAATAAATGACGCAGTGGGACTCACCAAGACGAAAATGACATCGTAAAATACAAATTATAATAATAATAACGAAATCATTGTGAATCATCATTTACATAATATATTAAAGTATGTATTTAATATAAACGGCGACATCGGGACTACTCGTACAGTACACATATCATATCACATTTCTAAGAAAATACCATTTCAATCCACAGAATCAGGTTTCAATCCTGGGACCTTCCTTCCTCCAAACCTGGAAGGGAGATTAAAAAAAAAAAAAAAAAAAAAATGAGCGGAAGGCTCAATAGGATAATTATTTTTAAAAACAAGTTATTTTAAAATAATAGTTATAGATAAAAATATCATTCGTAAACAAATTTTAAGATCTTAATGAAAATCAATAAATACTTACTTGAATAAAGCTTGATTAAATATCACTGTACGAGTTTTGAAAATCGAAAAGAATATCAAAATACAATTCTTCAAAATCAAAGATAGAAATCATTTTTAAAAGGAAACACTTAAGAAATAAACTTTAGCCAAAACAATTTAAAAAGGGCTACTAAAGAAAAGGATGAAAATATCCTATCTCATTTAAAATTCTAATAATGTAAGCTCTAAATAGAATCCAACGTATGCTCTATATACGTTCAAAACCTTAAAAACTATATTTAAAATCAGAAATCACATTTAATAAATATCATTATGTCAGTTTAATTATCAGTGCGCCTTTTGCTCAAAATAATCATAACACAAAATTGTAAACCTTTTTGAAACATTTTGAAATCATTAAACATTAAAAATTAGGGTTAAAAGTACAATTTCAAAATGTACAGTCGGCCTGCCGAACTTGCATAGTTCGGCCTATTGAACATTCGGACCGAAATGCTGAACTATTACAGTTTGGCCTGCCGAATATATAAATCCGACTTGTTGAACTCATGAATCCAGCATGCAAAAGATCAAGTTCGGCCTGCCGAAGTGGCAAAATCTAGGGACTCGATACTTCGAGTCTTAACCACCCCAAGCTCAAAATTCAAATTTAAAACTTGTTTTCTCAATCCCAGAGCATACAAATCACATAAAAAGCATAGGAAATCATAATAAAACAAATTTAAACCATTTTCCCTAAATTTGAACATAATTTCACAATTGATTTGAAAATCAAAGAAAAATGTTAAAACTTGAATAAATTGATTTTAGCTCAAACAATTCTTAAATCTATGATAAAACAAGTCCTATAAGCTTAGATCAAACATTATCTAAGCTCACCAAAGTTTGGATTGCAAAATACATTAAAGATTTAAAACGAAAATCAAAATTTTGAAGAGAAAAAAGGCTAACCTCAAATCAACGTTTTTGAAGAAGATTTGACTTCAATCTTGTTTCTTGGCTTCAAATCTCAGTGAGAATAAAGCTCGGGGTTGAAAATTTTAGCAAAGAAGAGGGATTGAGAGATTTGCACACAGAGAGAGACAAGAGAGACGAGGAAGAGAGAAAAAGAGAGAGAGCTGAGAACATGAAAGAAAAAGGAAAGAAATTTAAAAAAATGAGGAAGAGAGAAAAGTGAGAGAAATAAAAGGGGTCAAGGGCATTTTTGAAATTATAGGGAAAATATGGGATAAAAATATTATTTGGTATTTTAAGAACTAAAAATCAAATTTTCAGATATAACAATTGCGATAAAATCTTAAATGAGTGAAATTGACAATAAATGTACACTTGACACACTTAATAATTAAACTTAACATAACTAACCTTACTTTAAAAATTCAGGGGCGTTACAGGTTTATTCAAACATCTTGTTAAATATATACCATCATATTATATTTAATACATAAATTTATACATGGTCAATTTTTAATTTTATCTAAAAAATTATCCAAAATAGTCTTGATTTGAAAAACAAGAAAAACTTTAAAATTTTAAATCAACTTTAAACTAAAAGTTTTGACCTCAAAAATATGTAGAATACCCTTAAAATGGATATTTTGTATGTTTTTGTTTTGTTTTCTTCTTATTTAAGTTTGTCTTTTTTCTTTTACTTGAGGATAATTTGATCATTGTAAAGGTTAAATTCAAATTGACCGAAATAAGGTATAAGTTTGTATATTAAATCCTAATCTAAAATTATACATTCGGATTAATGAGATAAAAAAAAATGTATAGTTTTTGAATAAGTTGAAAATAGAAAATACAAAAAGATAAATATCGGCCATTTCTATTAAATATCAAGTACTATTTAATTTGCTCAACAACTTACGGCATCTACAGAAAATTCCTTTAAGGATTCCAAAATCATTCTTCTTTGTATAAGGACACACAAGAATTCTACGTATAAACTCAACAAGTGCTACTTATAAACTCCCATTACTAATTAAGCTCAAATACCAACAATAAATGGCATCTCAAAACTTTTCATTCTTCTGACCTTCTTTCTTATTCATCATCTCACCCGACCAAGGCCACGAAGCACTACAACCCATGCAAAAACTTGGTTCTCTACTTCCACGATATAATCTACAACCGCCAAAACAAAGACAATGCCACCTCAGCCATCGTCGCCGCGCCGGAGGGAGCCAACAGGACGACATTGGCGGGCAACTTCCACTTTGGTAACATTGCTGTCTTCGATGACCCAATCACCGTCGACAACAACCTCCGTTCCAAGCCCGTGGGAAGGGCGCAAGGGTTCTACATCTGCGACACCAAGAACACCTACACGGCTTGGCTAGGCTTCAACTTTGTGCTCAACTGTACGGACTACCAAGGGGCGATCAACTTTGCCGGAGCGGATCCGTTGATGGTGAAGAGCAGGGACATCTCGGTGGTCGGCGGCACAGGGGATTTCTTCATGCACCGTGAGGTTGCCACCATCATGACTGATGCTTTTGAGGGTGAAGTGTACTTCAGGCTTAGGGTTGATATCAAGTTCTACGAGTGTTGGTGATGAGTTACATGTTATTTGTTATAGCATATCATGATGCGTAGGCTCCAATAATGTGAGGTTTGATTCGAATGTTGTGTTTGTCATTTTTTTTAATGTGTGTTAGAAGAGTTTCACAAGTGATAAGTTTATCCAAGTTTGAGCTTTGGCAAATGCCATGAATGAATAATATGATTGAAAAGGTCGCTCTGGTTTTAGGTTCTGGTGTTTTACAATTACTAGTTTTGATTTCTACATACATACATACATGTATCGAATAAGTCTAGGAAGGGGTATTCCTTTGTTTTTGTCCCTTTTATATCCTACGATAATATGATACTATATGACATAATACTAAAGGCACCTAAACAGCGACAATAATAAGGAGAGATAGGATTTGAATCCATAAAAGAGGCTCTCTAAATGCTGAAGGAATTAATAAGGAGATATAGGATTTGAATCTATAAAAGGGGCTCTCTAAATGTTGATAGGAATGTTTAGTGAAGGCTCTACAATCGGGTCGTAGTATCAAGTATTCTAAATCGAGTACTTAGCTGACAGGAATAAATCTTCATATTTAAGATCCTTAAAGAGTATCTTAATATTCGAATTTTTGACTATAAGCTCGTAGTCCGAAGCTATTAGACGACATATATTTTCTTTTATGTCACAACTATCACTTTTGATTTTTAATAAATATTAACAATCACAATAATGTATTTTATAATTATTCTGGTGATTATATTAATTACTTTTATTGTAATTATATTTTATTATAATTATTGACATGACAGTGACCTAAAAATATATTAAAAATAAATAAAGATGATTCATGTTTTTATCATATATAAAAATATTATTATTCAAGAATGAAGTTTTTTGTTAGAAAAGGACACAAAACATGTGGTATTGATGTAAATTTCTAAGCTAAAAGAATACTCAAGGCATCAAATTGAACCCAAACTTGACTTTGTCAAATGCCCTTACACCTGATCTCCACATAGGGCCGGTTTGGTTGGATATTCGAATCACGGTTCGAATCATTTTGCTACAGTATTTTCTCTCACAAAAATTTAAATCTTCATTCAAATACTCTACTCAAATACTCGAACTAAACGGGCCTTAAAAATAAATAGAACCGTACGTACGTGTCTCTGCTATTGAAATTCAGTGCTAAATTCTAATTCTACCCACACATGGGAACTTCATTCTTGTGGGCTTTCACATTATGAATCAGGAATTGAGTTTCCATTTTATAGGGAACTAACTTGGCGAGAGAGGGTTATTCTTGCAAGTTATAAGTATCTATATACCCTTTATGGAAATAGTTAACTTAGACAAACGTACATAATAGTAATTTAGAATAACAACTGAAGTAAAAAACAATTATTTGGAAGAAAGAAAATTAATGAAAATGGATTAAATCAAAGAGACCTTGAAAAAGTATTCATATTATATTTCAAATGCTTTGTTTGGAACAATGATTCAAACCATTGGTTTTAACTGTGAATAATATAAAGCTCTCATATGCTATAGTAAAAAACTACAGTGTAAAGCTCTCAGATGCTACAGTTCTTAAACCCAAACTGATGGTTTAAACTATTCTTCCAAACACCCTAAAAAAATCACTCAAATTTATAAGTCTAAAACTTTACAAACTAGTATTGAACCCTATTATTTTGCAAGCAGCAGAATTTTAACCCATGAACTTATATACAAGTGTGCTCGTATTCAAAACTAGGAAACAGTTGGATTATTACATTTGGATGCAAGTACTAAGTAACCTTCAATCATAGCAAGCTTTTTGGTGGGTAAGTTTCACCCTCCAATTAGGTGAAGAGAAACAAAGTACGGGAAAGAAGATTTTAATTTCATGTAATCCGTATGTTGTTATTTTCCTTTTTGCTTCGCTTTCTGAAACTTAAAGGAATGCACAATCATCTCTCAATGTGATCGTTATTATGCATAGAAAAAGGAATCCTAGCTGACTAGTCTATGTCTCATGCACCCAATGATCACCTTTGTCGTAGACACTAAGCTAACAAATCAAAACAGTGTCGTTCACGGATAAGGATTAAAATTCCTCATTGGACGGTTCACTAAAATCTCCTTTTACGCCAAGCTAATGTAGCTAAAATATTTAAACAGTAACAAAACCACAACTTTATAAATATTCAAGATTGCATAACACAATAATCATCCTAACAAAGTCCTTGTATTATAGTAGTACTAATTGAGAAAATATGCAAGCCAAAGCCAATCTCTTCCCATTTTTCTTCCTCCTCTTCCTACTCTTTCTATCAATTTCTTCATCTGCTCCAACCCCCCAAAAAATAAAACCTTACAAACCTTGTAAAAGGCTTGTTTTCTACTTCCATGACATTGTTTACAATGGCGAGAACGCGAACAACGCGACCTCGGCCATCGTAGGCACTCCGAGCTGGGCCAACAAGACGAAAATGGCAGGGTTTAACCATTTCGGGGACGTCGTCGTGTTCGACGACCCTATAACCTTGGACAACAATCTTCACTCAACCTCAGTTGGGAGAGCCCAAGGGTTTTACTTGTATGACAAGAAAGACATTTTCACTGCCTGGCTAGGGTTTTCTTTTGTGTTCAACTCAACGGAACACAAGGGAAGCTTGAACTTTGCCGGGGCAGATCCGTTGATGAACAAGACTAGGGACATTTCAGTAATTGGAGGGACTGGCGACTTCTTCATGGCTAGAGGGATTGCTACTTTGATGACTGATGCTTTTGAGGGTGAAGTTTATTTCAGGCTTCGAGTTGATATCAAGTTGTATGAGTGTTGGTGATGAAACTACATTAATGGTTAATTGGAAGAACAAGCTAATTAATATGGCTTTGTTCGATAACATTTTCCTTTTTTTATTTGTTTTTATAATGATCAAAAAGGTGAAATGAAAATGATCTTCACCCGAAGTCGTTCTTATTTTTATGATTGGTTTCAATTGCTTGCCTTTTGTGTTACTTCATGAGAGAAACTTCATCACTTTTACTTTGCCGCCACATGTGTGATGATGATGATATATATATATATATATTCTCTTAACCCAAAAAAAAAAATTAACTGTCACTTTTACTTTGTTTGGAAACAGTTTTGGAACCGTAAAACTGTGGTTCCAACCATTTTGTTTTACAGTGTTTTTTATTGCATATTATAATATTTTCAGTTTTACCCTTCAATTCTGGTCACATCCCCAAATGCCCTACATGAACTTGACTTATTGTATAAGATCAATGTTGTACGCAGTGTACAGCTGCCACTTCCTGAGTTTCAATTTTTCTCTACAATTCTCATTTTCATGAGTACCCTTTTATTAGTTATTAAAAAAGATCACAGTAGGATCATAATTATTGGCTATTTGTCTATAAATACTTAGGATACTACTAGTACTAAGTACCACAACTATAATGGAAGGTAAGTTTTACTTATAAATCTCATTTTTTAGACCCATATTTTATTAATGTGTTGATATTAATATATAGTACTCAGCACCACCGATATCTTTGCATTGTTTTATTTATAATCTTCACATGTCTTTTCCTAAAAACGTGATCATATCTATGTTTGTGTGAACTCGTTTTGTAAGGGGGAAAAAAAGTAAAGAAGAAAAAGAACATCAAAGGCTAGCTTCAATGTCAAGACAAATATTGGGTGACCAACGTATCCGCATCTTTTTTTTCTTTTTTTTTTTCAAATCATATTTGCATACTTTGTTACATCTCCCAGCTACATATAATTGATTGTTGGGAACTTGTAAAAATTATATTTAGCGAGAACCTTGCTATAATGAAAACAATTCTCTAGCTAATTCTACAAATCTGACATATTGCTAAAAATATTTTGCGGCTATTAATTTCCAAGTTTTTCTCTTTTTACCAATCGTTTTCGCGATTTGGTATTCTTCCTGCTAGCTTCTCTTTTAGATTAATTAGTTAACAGACATGCCCACTCTGTATGTATGTTTGTGTGTGTATATATGAATAAACTTTCAGAAAACAATTATGAGGTCTTTGTATATTTTGAGATGATGAAATGCAAAATTCGTAAAACTTACTTAAAATTAGGGGTGTGTGTAGGCGGTTTGGGTGGTTTTTTCTTCAAATTACTGATCAATCCAAAAATAAATTTTATTTTTGGACGTTTGGGTACTTTGTACTTAAGATCATTTTTTTTTTTAATATTTAACAAAATTATAAAATGTTTAAAAGTTTACCCTTTAAAGTTTTAATACAAAACAAAAACCAAACTAAAAGGTCACAATAACACAAACCAAAATTCATTAATAACCAAACTAAAAAGTCAAAAATATAACTAAATAATATAAACAATACAATTAAATTTTAAACTTGAATTAAAGCTTTTCATTGGTATCGATAAACCTCTTCTCCTACCAGTGTCCTTAATCGACACCGTGGTGAGTTGGGCTAGTGGCGGAGAGAGATGACATGACAATGATGGCATGGCGAGTAGGTCAATGACGGTGTAAAGAGAAGACGTTGGTCGTTGGATTGAGGGGGCTATGGTTCCATTCTTTGTGTTAGTCGTAGTTGTATATATTGGTTTTTTAATTTGATTTTGTTTTTCTGGATGCTGATGATAAGTGATCAGGAGAAATGTAATTATAAAGTGTGAAAAGGTACATCTTATATGGGCAGAACTTCTTTACGACGATAAAAATAAAAAAACAATAAAAATTCTTATATAAAAAAATTTTTTTAAAAAAATTATATAATACGGCGGTTTAGTGGGCGGTTTAGAAGTTCAAACCACTAACCAAATCACCTAAAATATATGTATAAAAAGCCACCTAAACCGTCCAAAATTAAAATAAAAACCATCAATTTAGTTTGGATTGGACAGTTTAAACGGATTAGCGGATTTTACCCTTACTTAAAATTTTAAAAGTGAAATATATTTGTATATATAATTTCTTGCATAAGTTACGGGAAAAAAAAAAACGCGTAATATTATTGAAACCGTTCCTTCTGTTTTCAGCAATATGTAATTATCATGACGGCCTCTTGTATATGAGTGCCTATAACCTTAGTTTTCAACGTGGAATTTTTGAAAGCAACTCAAACTACCGCACATAAAAACTTTGCCTTTCAGAGATAAATTGCTTTGCAAGAATGTCCAATATTGGTGGGATATATAATTGGTGATTTTACATATTCTTTTCGATTTTTTTCAGATCAATTCCCCCGTGCGCAACTTATTTTCCTTGCAACAAAATGTTGCAACTGTTAAGAATTAGAAGCTCTAATTTCATATGAAGAGAAAATAAAATCATAAAAGGAAAAATACAAAATTATTATAAAGAAAAATTCTACTTTTCGTAGCTATAAACTTTTTTTTTTGATAAATATAAAACTCACAAGAGAAAAATATCATGTCATTCTATTCTTTATGTTTTCTCTAACCTTTCTAATCTAACCTTAATTTAGTGCCTCCCTTTATATGTAAGAAACTTATTACAACCGAATATTATAAGTGTGAAAATTTCAAACTACCCTTAATAATATTTTGGTCCGAGGGCTCCACATCCGCACCTACGGGAGAGAAGCTTCTTGGCCCACTTCCAACCCTTATAGTGACCTTACTAGGAACCTTTTTTCCCGTAATCTTGATCTGCATAGGGCAATAATCCGTCAAGGTATATTTAACGGTAACTAATTTCCATTTGTTCTAACTTGGTTAAATTGCATGCCTAGCTAGCTTAATTTGCTGCCTATGTAAATTTTTAAACGAAAACAAAGGGAACGCTAGCTAGCTAGTAGGTCTCATGTAGTGAAATATTTGTTATAGGATTTTGGAGACTATGATTAATGTCTTTATTTGCACATCCAATACTTTTCTTTTAATTGTAGAACTTTTTTTTTTTCTCATTTTTCCATAATGGGATGTTATTTGAATGGTTTTGATAGGATTATCGCCTCAAACGGAATGAATATGTTGGTTCATGAATTCTTATATTCATCGACCAAATTTTAGTGGGGCCTAGTGATTAAGTTGATGAAAAGGCAGTTCTACCAAATTGGATGTCAATAATGTTACCGAAGTATATTAGCTGCCATGAAAACCACTCCATATCATGATGTTAGATCACGGAATTAATTAGGGCATAGCTTGCTAATCTAGGTTTTTTTTTCTCTATTTTAAAAGAGGGATGGAACACTGTGACTGCTCAGAAGGTCATCTATTCTAGTACTACTATCATCCAAGCACGCTGAACTATAAACTTTCGATGGGATCCGATGCATTAGTATTGGTAATCTAGATAGCACCCACTTGCTAATCTATGTTTTTTTTTTCTAATTAGGTTACTAATCTAGTTTTTTGCATCTACGATTGCGTCATAACATCCTTGAATTGTTTTGTGATTTCTCAAGAACATTTCATCAGTGCCAATTAATACAATCACAAAGGTCAAATGGTTTTATTATGTGTTTGAGAGTGCTTCTCTAAAGATCTCTTTTTACTTTACAACATTTCCTTCAAAAAACATAAATTGATTATCTAATTAACTATAGCGATCATATGAATATAACGCAATTCTTACCCAAAAAAAGTACATGTAAGGCAATTAAGTTCAACTCAAAAATAAACCAAAAAATAGTACCCTTCATGAACAAATTATATTATATCCTATGATTCCTTCTCTGTGATAAACTATTCAGATCTTAACTTACAATTATTCACAAATTTAGTAAATTTAATTGTGAGGTTTATTATTTTTGGCATTAATGTAATACCAAAATTCGTAATTTTCATTAATTTCATTCCAATCAATCTGAATATATATAATCAATTAAGTATTGCTGGGCCTGCTCCACCAACTCAACTTCATATTCCTTGATTAATGTAAATCTGGTCCCCCATGACTAAGTTCTTAATTGGCACATATGAAACGATTATGAATATCACATAAAGTGCCCTTCCCCTTTATAGCGGTCCAAAAAGATGACGTGCAAGTCAAGTTTCAACAATAATAAGTGCAACCAAAACAAAGGACAATATGAAGAAAGAAGAGAACCCAAAAATAAAAACAAATAATAAATTAAATTCCCTATATAAGGGGACTCTTTCCATGCAAAACCTATAATATCCACAAAAGAACAACATTGGTAAATTTTTAAAGTCTCCAAAGAAAAAAATGGCATATAATCCAAAGTCCATTTTGGCTCTTTTACTTCTCTTCCTCCTCATCTCCAGCTCGCATTCCATGCCGGCCGGGCGCAAAAGAATCTGCAGTTCCCGGATCATCAAGCCTTGTAAAAGGATGGTGTTATATTTCCATGACATAATATACAATGGAAAGAATGCCAAAAACGCAACATCAAGCATAGTGGGTGCACCGGCTTGGGGAAATAGGACCATTTTGGCAGGGCAAAGCCATTTTGGTGATGTGGTTGTTTTTGATGACCCCATTACACTCGACAACAATTTGCACTCAACCCCAATTGGTAGAGCCCAAGGATTCTATATTTATGACAAGAAAGATGTGTTCACAGCTTGGCTTGGGTTCTCCTTTGTGTTCAACTCAAAGGAGCACAAGGGAAGCATCAACTTTGCTGGGGCAGATCCTCTTATGAACAAGACTAGGGACATTTCGGTCATTGGCGGGACCGGTGATTTCTTCATGGCTAGAGGGATTGCCACTTTGATGACTGATGCTTTTGAAGGGGAAGTTTACTTCAGGCTTCGTGTTGATATTAAGCTCTATGAGTGTTGGTGAAAAATACATTTAATTGTGCTTAATTAGGGTTTCTCCCTTTTTTTTTTGGGTTAAAAGTGAAGGTTTGTTTGGGTTGGAAACTAGTCGTTTTATGGTTTTCTTGTTGGAATTGTCTCTTTATGGGAATTTTTGTATTGTCAGTTTGTTCTTTTAGAGCAAATTAATGATTTTAAATGGACTTTCGTTCTCACAAATTGCCTCTGTTGGAATTGCAATTACATTATTACAAGTGGTTTTACAACTTTAATTTAAAACCTTATGTTTTAATTGTTTATTTTTATGTCATTAGACAGTAAAAAAGTTCTAATTAGATCAGTAGATTTACTTGTGCACAACGAGAGATGGTATAGCGTGAAAATTTAAATGAGCATAAAGTCGTACTCGTGATTCGGTAACGTGAAATGCTACACAGCTGTGTAAAAAGAGAAGAAAAACAAGTATAAAGGAAATATTTTTCGCCCATCTAGGAACGCAGTTAGAATCATATATTTTGTGGATTCTAACTAATTTTTAGTTCAAATTTAGTTCCAATTGGATTGCCAAACAGATTTTTTGTTGTTGGGGCTGTAAAGATTAATTTCTAAAAACATAGGTTTATTTGTGCATGTAGGCGGCAAAATCTAAAGGTATATTTGTTGCCTCACATGTAAACAAGAAAGCAAAGTGCAAAAATTGAATAAGAACGCCTAAATTTAGAGTAGTTTACCCTCGATGTGGAGCATCATGACCGAAAAAAGCCATGCAAAAGGTCGGTAGTGTATTTGCATGACATTTAATACAAGGGAAAGAATGCTCAAAATTCAACATCAGCCATTATAGGCGCTCCAGCTCAGGCCAATAGAACCACGTTGGCAAACCAACTCCATTTAGGGCACTTGATCGACCCCATTACGCTTGATGCCAACCTGAACTCGACCCCAGTTGGTAGAGCTCATGGCTTCTATTTATACAGCAGCAAAAGCACATCCGCAGCATGGTTTGACGTGTCCTTCGTGTTCAACTCCACAGAGTACAACGGTAGCATTAACTTGGCAGGAAACGAGTATACGTTGGAGAAGACCAGGGACATTTCGGTAACCGCTGGGACTGGTGACTTCTTCATGGCTCGCGGGATGGCCACTTTGAAGACTGATGCCGTTGAACCAAGTGTTTACTTCAGGGTTCGTGTTGACATCAACCCTATGCCTTCCGAGTATTGGGTAATTATGACAAGTTTAATAAGAGCGTTGTCTTGAGGATTGCTTTGTTGAAGTTGAGCTTCTTCTTCTTCTTCTTCTTCTTCTTCTTCTTTTTTTTTTTTTTGGGGGGGGGGGGTTGTTGTGGGGGGAGGGGGGGGACTGATTATTGTCTTGTCGTCTTCGGTAGGAGCGGCGGAAGAAGCAAAATAATAACAAAAAAACAATTGCGGAGTTTGATTTGGATCGAGTATTAATGTTATTTTCCTCCTTTTCATGAGGATTCAGTGTGCAATGTTCTGCAACAACACATCTATTAGAACCGCTCCTTTTCTTTTTCCCCATCCTTTTATTGAGATAAAGAGATGTCATGCACGCAACTTTCAAATTTTACTAAAAAACAATTTTGTTTAAAGGAACAAGTAACTTTTTTTCAGATGCACCCAACAAAAAAAAGTGATACAAGTCATGAAAGGTTTTTTTTTAGGGGGTTCCTCTTCCTCAAGTGCTCAAAATGAGTAAAGGGTATCTAATTCAGCATATTTAAAAGTCATCTCAAGAGAAAATTGGCAATCTTTGCTCACCGGAGGCATATGAGATGATACTCTTTTTAAGCGGCGAAATATAGTTTGCCCCATGGAATGCAGCAGCACGCACTAGATTAACAGGTCCAAAATCAACTGAATAAGCCTTTTGAATGCCATCCAAGACTGCCATCATTGCAATGTTTTCTGGCTTCCTCTCTGCTTCATATTTCTTTAACAGTGACACCTGCATAAATCAACACTCCACTCATTATTAAACATTTTTCATATGTGCACGATCGCAGCAAAACAAGCATCTAACAAATTCCCACCTCTAAACAACGAAATAAAAGAATCTGGAATCAATTGGTGTAGGCGATACAAATGTTAAGAATCCTAATTCTACATTATCAAGAGCAATAAAATCACAGAAGAAAATAAGCAAACACGAACACGCAAAGTTTATGGTGGTCCGCCCTCAATGTAAGAGCTACATCTACTTTCAGATGCAGCAGAAAGTTCACTAAGAAGTTTATAACTAAAAACCGCACACCTCACAACTCTGTGTTTTCTCTAACCTCTCTCATAAATCTTAAATGCAGCGCACCACTTTTTACAAAGAAAAACTTATGAAATCCGCAAAGTACCCTTAATGAAATTTAGGTTTTGGTGGCGGATCCTGAATCCCTTGGGATCCCTTCCACCCTCATAGCAACCTTATCGCAAAGGTTGATCCACGAATTGCCTTTAGGTAAGGCAATAATCGTCAAGGTAATAATTAGGCTCTACAGTAACAACAAAAGCCAAAATTTTTTTGATCTTTTATTAACTTATACACATCCCTAAAGAGCTATTAAATGTTCCAAATTCAATGCTACTTTGTATGTATATATACAACAGGTCATGTGTATACTTGGCAATAAATATCCTGTGGAACCAAAAAAAAAAAAAGTAGTATATTAAGCAAAAAAACCAAGGATGAAAAGTACTCGGAGAATCCTTTACCTCTCCAATGTCAGTTCCCACTGCAATACCCTCGGCAATTACTCTTGCAAGAGAAGAGGCATCTCCAAAACCCAAATTAACTCCTTGACCAGCCAAAGGGTGAACTGTATGCGCAGCATCACCTATTAAAACCACGTGCTTCGATGCGTAGTTGTTGGCATGCATCAAAGACAATGGAAACGCCATCCTGTCAGAGGCCAACTTGACTACTTTTGGTGGGACCTCAAAGTACTCATTAGCTGATGGTGTCACATCCGGTTTAAGCCAAGAAAATATGCCTCCATTTCCCAACGTGCTTGACTTAGGATGAGGACCATATCCATAATCCAAAGCATAATTTACATCTTTCAAAAAATCACCCTCGTTCATCACTTTACGATCAGCTGCCTCTTTTGGGTTCATTGTCCAAACAATGTTACTGAAATTATCGCCTATTGGCAAGAGGGCAATTGGCCCAGAAGGTAGAAATCGCTGCCATGCACATCGATTTTCAACGCTATGTTCTACGGTACAGATGATTGCATTCTGTGAATAGTTCCATCCCGTAGTTGTGAATCCTGCTAACTCCCTAACACGTGACTTGGAGCCATCAGCTCCAACCTGTAACAAATGCCCTCATAACTTGACGTGAATCAACACAGATGACAAAAAATAAAATAAAATCACATGAAGCTTGACTGCTATATTTGTTGAAAGAATGAAAGAAATAAATTTTTTGCAAGCTGTTGAATTTACCACCAACTTTGCGCATAGGCTGCTGCCATCACTTAGATCCAGCTTCAATGGGTGCCCCCGCTCACACAATGGTGATGCAGATGATGTGTTGTCCACCCCCATGGATGAAGAGTTCCGATGTAAAGTCATTAATTTGGATGGATAGATTGTCTTCTGGAAGTCTGTACTCTGTTAAAGCTCAATCTTTTTAGCTCTAATTATAGTGAGATCTTACAAGAAATAATAATTATATGGTTACCCTTTGATATGCTTACAGGAAAAACGTGTTTCTTAGTACCGTAAATGATCAAAATACCCAGAAGACTAAAAGCAAACATGTTGAGCAGGGAGGAACTAATTGGAATACCTGTACACATGACAGCAAGGAACTGTGCAGCACTCTATTCTCCACCACACACCTATATCAAGAGTCAAAATCAGCATCATATGCCATTGAACATGATAAAGAATCACGTTTTTCTACTTTGTACTTGTGAGCTTACCCTAGAACATCCTTATTTGCATCTCTTGCATTGTATCTTGTATATCCTAAGCCGGTGTAGTCCCAAACCTACGTCATGAAATAACATACTCAAAAAAATCACTCATTAGATTTTGAAATGACATTGTGAAACAATTAAAAAAAAAAAGCGTAATGATAAGTGAGATTAAAAAGATGATCACCTGCATTTTATCAAAATATGCATGCCGATTCCCCTCAACATATTTCCAGGCACCAATATCTACAAGTAGACAATCATTCTTTACTGCTAGAGTAAGAACTAACAGAAGCAAATTCACAGCAGAAATGCCGGATCCAATAAAATTACATCAGCAAACCAAAAAATACCTTTAAAGAATGATATAGTTGCAGGTGTTACGGTACTGACCCTTGAATCAGGGGGACCCTCTTTCTTGGCACCAACTCCATTAAATAATACCGGGTTGCTATCAATAAGGGCAACATTCAAATGCCTCGTCAACGGCATGCTTGCTGCAACAAAGAAATGAAGAATTGGATTACAAACTCTAGAGTGTCGAATTTGATACTCAGTATAACAGCTACACAAAACTATTTGGTTGAATGTCTTCAAATCTCAAACCGAATATATCTAATAAACAACACAGCTTCAGTTTCATCACTAGAATCAATGGTTAATCCCAAATATTACAGAAAGTTTTAATTCAAACATAAACCAACACAAACACAAAAAGAGTACCTACCCAAGGAACAAGCAAGGGCCATGCCAACCATACCACCTCCAACAATAGCAATATCATGTTGGTGAACCTGGGATTTCAAACCAAGAAATAAATCAAACCAAACCTTGGAAACATACCCAATTTCCAAACATAAGCAAATATACAGTTTATAAATGGTTAAGATAATTACATGTCCAGGTTGGCCAGGATTTGAACTGGGTCCTTTAGCAGTTGCATCAGTGCATAAATTTTTCTTTGGAGCTTTCAACCTATAAATATTTTCTGCAATTTTCCTCTTGATCAACCTGTTACCCACAATATACTGGTTAATGTAATTTAAAAAAAATAAAATGATTTTGAAGCAAATTAGAAAAACCAAACTACAATTAACACCCAAAAAAAAAGGAAAGATTTTAACTCAAAGTTCGAATCTTTAACTAGTGTGCCTGTATTTTATCTGCATAACAAAACTTATTTGGACTTCGATTACAGAATAATAGCAAAATGAACACCTATAATACTGTACAAAAACCAAATCCCAAACAAAAAAGAATGAAAACATTCTGTTGAAGTGAAAAAAGAAAAAAAAAAAGGAAAATCCATGCCTGTTCATTTTCAAATTTTTTCGGAAGCTCGACTGGTGATCTTCTTCTTCGCAGCAAAAAACTGGGTTTTTGTTTTCTCACCGAAAAGAGTTCATTTGAATTGATTTATGTCGTTTTTTGGGATGGGTTTTACGCGACTGAGTCGAATATGGGACAAGCCCAAAAAACCGACCCGAAAAACTCGGGTCGATAAAGCAGTTGACACGTGGAAGGAAGTTAATCTCAAACTGCCAGCCACTGGTAATTTCCCTTTAGAGGAAAGAAGCAGATAAAGTGTTGGCACTTTCATTGGCGTCTTTAACTTCTTCCATAGCTTATCTATCTACAAACAAGTTTTGAGCTTTGAAGCTTAGAGAGAGAATGCGAAACATAGCGCTCTCAGGGAGTGTAGTACTAGGGGCTAGACCTCCCAACAAACCGTTGTACAGTTGTTACCTGCTTTCACTGCGACAACCCAGTTCCAAGAATTACACTTCCAAGCTTTTTCTAAGGAACCCAAGTTCAGTTTTGTCGAGGTGATCCTCTGTCCCCAATGCCCATCTCAATTTTCTGTCTTCATTTTCACTTCCTGTTGTGAATTCAACAAGGAACCTGAATTATGGGCCTCTCTCTTCTTCTTTTTTTTTTTTTTTTGGTTCTTTTTATTGCAGTACTTTTTCCATATGAGAGTGGCAAATTTGAGACTATGGAACTACATTTGGTTCTTTTTCTTGAGGAAAAAAAATCACATTTCGTCTTTTTTTTGTAAGAATGTTAAAATTGATAGGTTTGTCTTTAATCTAAATTGATAGGTTTGTCTTTAATTTTTCAGCGTGATATATAATTCTAAATAACAATTATTTTAAAAAGGTGTAATGCTGATCTTCTGATGGATAAATTATTTTTGTTGTTGTACCCTTTACACATTAGTAATTGTTGCATAAATATTACAATCTTTACTTATACGTGTTCTATATAGGATTGTTTCTTTGTGAAGTACTTGTTAAGCGTTTGCCTAATTTAAATTGATGCTAAATAGAAAGCTTTTGTGTTTGCAGGCACTCAAGCCAGTGGAGTGCAAACACATGTGGGCGCTTTTTACGAACTTCTGAAAAATCAGATGCCCATGTAATGTAACACCGGTCTATGCATATGCATCTTTTTCTGATTTGGAGAAGTTGAATTTATTGTTTGTGCTCCTTTCTGGAACCCAAAATGACGAGTCCAGACAGAGAATTATTATATGCTGCACTTAAATCTCATTAAAAAAAATAATAAAAAACATTTACTGATCCAAGGGAGTAAATGAACTTTACTGATGTAATTTAACTGTAAATTTTGGCACAGGAGCACTTAAGGAGTCTGAATTACAAAAACTTTGGAGAGATTACAGAATCAGTTGAAATCATGGATGAATATGATGCTGTAAATAGAGAGCTGGCGAAGAAACACTCAGAAAAGGACTCTGAGAAAGCAATAGATTTCCTCTTTGCTGATAATTTGGTTGGCCATTACCTGAACCTTATGCTGCTGTTTGGGTTTCTTACACTTCAAGGAACTCAACCAGCTGTTGCTGCTTCTGATTTTGCAAGTGGGCTTCTGTCTTCTCCTTATTTTGTGGACCTTGGAGATATTAGCAGAGGTTTTGTTTCAGTTAGGAAAATCTCCCTGTAACTTCTATAAGCTGCAATTCTTTATGTGAATTTTTTTAGTTTAGGAATTATGGTGGAATTAGAGCTTTCTCAATTTGACTTTTAAGTCTTTAGTTATATGTTGATTTTATATGGTACTTTTGATTTTATGATTTCGGTCAATATAGTCAAACAAATGAGCAATCTTTCTGCTGCAGGCGTTCTTGCTGATCTTTTTCTCGGAACTGGGAGACAAGACCTTCTTTATTGCAGTAAGAATATAACTTTAGCAACTTCAAGTAGATTCAAGAGCTATCAAACATAATTGTCAAAAAAAAAAAAAGAGTAAATATTTAGTCCAATGTATGGAAGTTTAGAATACGATTCTTCTAAATGCATTTTTCAGTAATTTAATTTGTCTGACATATGCATAAAGTTCTGATATATACTTGCTACTAAGAGTTTAGACATGATTCATTAACAAAGATGCTATGTAAAAATAAATAAAGGAACAATAATAGTTGACATAAATGTGATGAAACTTAAGTAGTTAACGTAATACTCTACAAACCTTGTGCAGTTTTGATATTAGCTAAGTACAATGTCCTTTGCAGGCTCTATTGGCAACTAGGAATTCCGCTGCTGTCGTTTTCACGGGGACTTTTGGTGCACTTGCGTATGTTATTCTGTTAGCTCATGGTGATTTAGATTTCCTTTGCATAACTAACTTCTTTTTCTATAAATTCCATCAGATATGACATCAAGTTTAAGTTCTTAAAATGGTTAATAAAACTGGACAAACTCATGCACAATTAGACAGATTTTGTCTATCTTTGAGACTAGTCTTAGACCATCTATAAGTTTGTATTCTAGACAAATAGTTTTGAAGCATCGCATTTTAAACTTTTCGTGCTACATAGCAGTTAAAATCTTACAGAATGAAGAGATTCATATCTAAATCAACCATTATTTCAAGCGTTTTCCTGATCTTTGGCAATTTTTGATGTACCATATTTTTTGTTTAATCTGATGCAGGGCAATGACCGTAATATCCGTTGCTCTTGGACGAACTTTCCACTATGTTGATGAAATTATACCCTTCAGGTACTTTCTTTATCATATGTGTTTATTAATGAATCATTATATTACCTTCTTAGTTGCAACTATGCTATATTGAAGTGGATGTGCTTCACAGATGTTGCTACACAGTGGAAATCTAATAGACTACACTTTGAGCAACTTGATAATTTTAAGGCCTTGTTTGGTGGGGGAAAACTGGAAAGATTAGTGGACGGATTTTAAGACTTATGATTGTTTGGTGGGTGCGACAGATATGATTGGATAAAAGGATTCAAAATCCTTCTCTAGACTCTAATTCTGATCATTCCAAAGTTGGCAGGATTGAGAAGGGAATACATAAGAAACACAATGAGGCTATGTTTGGTAAGAAGGAAAGACAATTACAAGTAAAGAAAGGTACATGATCTAAGTGAGAGAAGAGAGGAATTAGACGACCTTTCTCTTATCATGTTTAGTATGGATTCCCTCATCTTGTTTAAAAATCGCATTTCTTTGAAGGTTTAAGATCCCTTACTCAATCCATTTCGTCCTCTTTTTTCTCGTACCAAACAACCATGAGTCTCAAATCCTTCCTCTAATCCCATCACTTCTCTCCCTCCTACTAAACATGCTCTAGAGAAAGTTACTCCCCTTCATCTCTAGTTCTTCACCTAAGCTATGTGCCTTTTTTTTTTTTTTTTTTTTTGAAAAAAGTTGTATATCTTTCTCTCTTACCAAACGCTGCCTTAATTGTTGGAACTTTTCCAAAGCAGCAATTGAATTTCTCTTCTTACCAAGAATGATATTTTATTTCTGCTTTCTTTCATACATTAAGTTGAGGTAGGCTGGCGTCCAATTGGGCTAAATGGCAGACATAAGCTTATGCTCGTTTTCTTGTTAATTTTTCTTTTTTCTTTTTTTTTTTCAGGTTTTGAATATCTATCTATATAACCCCTGTAGTTCAGATCAGATTGTTGGCTTTTGGAAAACCATTTTTGGGTTCGTGAAATATCCCTAGACTTCATATCATTAAGAGCTAAAGAAATAAAAATTTGCTTAAAAAATGAAACCATTGAGCCCGTTTGGGAACAAAGAGAACCTAAAACATTATGACAATTTAAATTCTACAAGATACAACAATATAGCAACACAAGTTTAAACTAACTTTTTTTAGTTCGAACTGGGTTTTCAAACGAGATTCTTATTTGTTTTTCTTGTTCTAATAAAATCTTTGATCACAGGTTTGGTGGGAATGATTTACCTCTGGATGATATTGCTGCAGTTATTCTATTGGTAGTTTTTCATCTTTTAACTTGAAATTAAAAAGTAGAAACCTTAATGCCTGCATATAGACATGCATTATTCATTTTACTCTATAACAGAAACATAATCTCTTTTTAATCAAGATTATGATTGATTTCAGGTTTATTTTGGTGTTTCAACATTACTTGATGCCAGTTCAAGTGATGGTCTAAAAGCAGAAGATGAACAGAAAGAGGTAAAACCATAAAATTTTTAACAACATACCACAGAAATATGTATGCCGTTTAGTTATTTTTATTTTCATTTTCACATTCTTTTTTTTTCAAATTTCTTGAAATTATCCCCTAATCCCCTTCATAGTAAGACTTGATTTTCCACTAAATTTTGTGTTCTGAATCAGGCAGAGTTAGCAGTTTCGGAATTTTCGGGAAATGGTGCTGGGATATTAGCTGCTGCTAACACTGCCCTCAGCGCCTTCTTCTTAGTCTTTGTTGCTGAATGGGGTGACAAATCATTTTTCTCCACAATAGGTAAGTTGTAACTTGTAACTGGTGACAAGATTTCATTTTAAATGAAAAAGAGAAAAAGATTCATAGCTGAGACGTGCTAAGAGTATTTCATATTTTCTAGAAGATTCCTTCACTCTTGCTTTAAATTTCCAACTAGGGAGATGGTCCTTCCTCAAGTGGATGACCAATCTCAATGGTTCTTTTTTCCCCTATTTTATGTTTTCTTTAAGGCTTATTTCTTGAAGAGTGTAGAGCTTAAGAAATGGTTAAAATAAATAAATTTCATGGAAAGATTCATTAGAGGTGACATTTTTTTATATAAAGGAAAATGGTCTTTTTAAAAATATTTTAAAATAAATGACCACAACTTTTTTAAATTAGACAAATAACCATATATCAATGATAAACTTAAGTTTGTCTGAATTTATGGTAATAAACTCGGTTTATCATTGATTAATAGCTATTTAATTTAAAAAAGTTATGATTATTTATTTTAAAAAGATTATTAGAAAAATCATTGAATTCAATTTTGTTTTTTTTTGGCATTCTTTTGGTAATGGGGTACGTGTCCATTATGTGTGCCCAGTATCTGACTCATCTGAAGGAGTATCTAATGTGCAATATTTATACCATGTGAAGCAGACTAAACTCTAATGAAGGATTTGCAATAGTCAAACACAATGGAATACTTTTACAATTTCCATTGAACTAAAGGGCTCTCATTTTTATGTTCTTGTCCTTTTCGTTGTTGGTTTTTATTTTTATATGTTCGTTTGCATATTATCCTTTATCCGGTTTTTTTTCACAGTTTTTCTCATTTCTTGAGAGTGAATTCATATATAATTATAAGGATTCGTCTTCAGTCTGGCACCCAGACTCGCTCAATATTTGTAACTTTTTTTATTTACGAAGGTAACTTTATTCGTATTTTTATATTACACTCAATTTGTTATATTACATGCAAAAAAATTAAGAGTTATGTGGTCCAGTACATGTAGCATCATAAGTTATATTTTAATGAGGGATAGATTTAAACCAAAACCTATAATTTTATTTTATTTTTACTTTTAAATTTATCTAACAAGACGTAGCACATGGGTCCCACTCTTGTCTATTTTGCTGGTCATGTTCCATAATAAGACAATCTTTTGCTTCTTATGTAGCACTTGCTGCTGCCTCTTCACCTCTTGGAGTCATCGCAGGAGCACTAGCTGGTCATGGAGTCGCTACTTTGGTAATTTTTTTTTTTTCCCTAAAACATAGCTTCATTTTTTTTGTGAACCCAACAAAATCAATTAATCTCATTAACCAAACAAAAAAATATATATCATCAACAATACAATGACAATAATTTATACAAATTTATTAACAAGAAGCTTTGTTTAGACTTAAAAAATACTCTTTCAATAATGGGTATTTTTTTAATAAGGCTGTGATAGCTATAGATTTGATAGGTTTCATTTTAGAAATTCAATATTAATTATCTTTATTATGCAAAATACAAGTGCATTGGGGCAACAAACAAAATGTTTTGCAGATCCATTGCACATATTTTAATAGTTTTATGTGCATAGATTCTCTCCTTCCTTGCTGAACTGACCAACTCTTCTTGCCCTTTTCTTTATCACATTGTATAATGAAACTTATTGTCCTAATTCCTAAGTTATTTTGTCAAATGCCCTTGCCTTGCAGCTTGCTGTTTTGGGAGGTTCTTTATTGGGCTCATTCTTATCAGAGAAGGTAAAAGTTTTCTTCAAGCATATAACCTTAAACTCTTTAACACATGTCACTTCTCTACGTTACGGAATAAGCGCCCTAATCCTTTATTAAAGAAAGCAAGAATATGCACGAAAAAGTCAAACAAGCACATACAAGATTTACAGTGATTCACCCTTAGTATGAAAACTACGTTCACTTTCAGTTTTTACAAAATTACACATCTTATATCTCTCTGTATTTCTCTCTAACTTAAAATACTCAAAACCGGCTCCTCTAATATAATTGCAATTAGGATAACCAAAAAACATGCAAAAACTCCAATATACCCTTCTAAAATTTCTTGGAAACTCTCAACAAAACCTCCCACTTGGAAACTCTTTCTGCACACTACAACCACAAAATTATGCGAATAACCATTCGGCTAGATCCCACGGTGACAAAATAACCATTTTTGAAACAAGCACAAGGCACAAAACTTGATATAGCAGAACAACAAGAACAGAAAATATTCTTTCAGAAAACAATGTACAGTTCCACAAAATAGAAACCCTAAGCGAGTTGGCAGCATAATTCTTAGAGACTTTATTAGAAGAAAAAAAGGCCCTTTAGTTGCACTAACATGTTCCGTGACAAGAAAAGTTTCATTTCCCATGAAACTTTTCCCAGGTACTAGCAGTAGGCCCTTTATGGGTGGTTAGATATACACTATATGCGATTATGATATGTCTAACCATTTTGATCCCACTGCTTTATGTTAGTGCTCCAAGTGTAACTCTTGGAGATATCTTGAATTGCATGGAATTTCTGCAAGTAAAATTACGGTCTCTCTCTTCTTCTTTTTTCTTTTTTTGGGTTTCCTTGTACAGGCAATTGCCTACACTGGAGGAGTTCTTTTTCTAGTGTTTGCCGCTATAACATTGGCTGAGATATTGAACTAAAGGATCTATAAAGGTTGATACATTATTCTTTCCCTAAAGAGAATTTTTGTTTTGTACCACTAAATATTTACCGCAACAACCTTTTTCTATTCATTGCCGTAAGGTGGATAAATTTAGAAATGAACATTTGTGTTCTTGATTATTGTTGTAGTTATGACCTTTTTTTTTTTTGGTTTTCCCTATTAAATTGGATTAAAAATTGAAAAAAGCAGTGATTTTGCTTCTGCCCTCTATCACAAAAAGGCAGAGTTCGAATCTCTATCCCGAGTCCCAAAACAAAAGCAGTAAAACGTGGCTGCAAAGTTGGTGCGCAATAGAACCCTGGTGGTGATAATATTCTTACAGTAAAAAATATATATATAGAATGTGTAGTTTTTTTTATAGGTTTTGAGACTTTTAAGTGTACAAAACAGACTTGACAAGAATTTGCATCTTTTCCTTCAAGTATTTCTTGTTTGGACGTACTAGGTTGAAGACATAAAAAAGAAAAGAGTGAGAAATAGTGTGAAAATTAGGATAAAGTAATTAAGTTATAATTATTACGTAGTTACACATCATATCGTGTTTGATTTTGATATGATTTGATCTTTAAAAATGCATGGAGAGAAACTATACTAATTCGTGGGGACAAAGGGACAAGTAGGGGAGGCAGGGTATCGGAGGAGATGTAACAAAAGAAGTGGCAAAATATACAGTGAACGTGGCAAACCCTAGCCCATCAGCAGAAGCTTTCTAGGGGAGAATAAATAAAAATCCAAAGAGCAGGTTGATTGCGGAGACAGACAAACCCCACAAACACAAAAATTCCCCCCACTCTTGCTTCTGCCTTCTTTCTTTCCCACCCACTTTTTCCCCCCACGAGCCTCCCTTTTTCCTTTTCCCTATTTAGCTCCCAGGCGTACTACAACGCCCCCCACTTACTTCCTTCTCATTCACATTTGAAAATTAAGGTGTATGAAGAGAATTTTAATTGCAAACCTAACCATGAAATGGTGGTTTGAGGTTCGATACTTCGTAGTCTCATTTTAAGATCACTCTTTGTACGTCGTTAGACTATGGTATGGGGGATTAAAATTAAGTACATCTTTTGAGTAGAATTCTATTAGTTGGATTAGTGGACCTTTGAATTTCTCTTCGAAACAAATGAAAAAGGAGAGTATGGCATTTGGGAGGAGTTGGAACTACAACCCTAATTGTTACAGTTTTTTCTCTTACAAAATTAAAAAAAAAAAAGAAATCTAATTTCAATAAGGTTTCCAAATGTCTCTTTAATACTACGGTACTCCTATATCATAACACATTGTTAAATCATCATAGTAAAAAATATAAATTAAAGTAAAAGCTAATGTGGCTACCTATGGGGCGTTTGGGAAATCTATTGGAACTGAAAATTTTGTTTTAAAAACTGTAGCATGTGAGGGATCTCTATATCATAGTAACTTTTTACTATTTACTATAGCTGATAAAAGTTTTACATTATAGTTGGTTCCAATTAAGCATACTATTAGGTACGTAAGAGTACCGCTACAATACTCATGACTTACATTTTCTCATCTTTTCGCCCAATAAACATACGTGTGCTTACTTTCACCTTGTTATACAAGCTATAGATTCAGTTGTGATCATAATAGTAAGAAGAAGAGCCTTGGTTCCTTTTTTATTATTTTTTTAAACTAAGAATTTAAGCATGTCGTTGAGGTAATCGATATCCTCAAACTTTTACTTATTTATGTACGTGGGACCCACACCCTAATCATAAATTCTTAAGAGGGTGTTTGGTAGTGGTGGAAACCACTCAATTCTCACCACAAACTCAGTTATAAACAGTGTAAAACTCTCACGTGCTACAGTAACAATTAAAAAAAAAATGTGCTACAGTATAAAACTCTCACATGCTACAATAAAAGTGGTTCCAACTACTGATTCTCACAACTCTTCAAAACACCCTATTAATGTTACAACTCTCGTATTAGTTTATAAAGATCTATCATTAAACTTTCTTATTTTGAGTTGCCCTCCCACTGAATGGTCACCAAATTATGATGAATTTATAACTCCCCAACATAAAAATAAATAAATGAATAATGAAACCCCAATTACCAAACCATTGTGTCTCTATTGCATATATTAGTACCATTAAAGGGTTACTTGTAAATATGATCTTTACATCAATATCGTTTTCGTTTTTGATCCACGATGGAGTATAGCCAAAATAAAATAATATAATAACCAAAAAAGCTAAATTCGATTTATATATTTATATATTTATAACAGAAAATAGATGGCAATTGAGTAGAGAAGTTCCCAAGGCTGAAGATCTTGTGGGGCCATTAGACATAGAGCATATGCTCAGCTTTGTTGCCCTAAAGCATGATACGGACAACCATGCAAAATGATAAAATATAAACATAAAGGTAACAACCACTATTGATATTATTATTGTTATTAGTTGGATGTCACGTGAAAGGGCTCGTGCATGAAACCTTGCACGTGCGACGTAGGAATCGAATATTGGTGGGCATATTCTTTCTTTCTTTCTTTTCATTTTATTTTACATTGCAAAAAGGGCGATGAAAGGACCTCGACATGTCCACCCACATTATAATTTCCACATATTAATTTTTTATACTTGTTTTTTTTCTAAAAAAATCTCGTCTATATAATATAAATATATATATATATATATATATAAGCAGGCCATACTTTAAGTTGACCAGAGTCCATTCTCCTTAGATCTTCACCACAAAACTTTGGTACCTGAACTTGTTCTGGTAATCCAACGGTGGGAATGCACAGAGGTGGTTGCTTTTCTAAGAGATTTATTATTAGCCCATTAAGAATATAGTTCCGACATAAAATACTATAACAGTTTAAATTTTATAAAAAAAACATTAAAAAAAATCTATTTAAGCTAACTTTTTTTAGTTCAAAATAGATTCTCAACAAACTCATACACATTAGAAAAGAAAAGGTGTACTTTTGTTTTATTTTTAGATAATTTTTTTAATAGGAACTAAAAAAGATAGCTACAAACAAGCATTTATTTTTTGATTTTTAAATTTATAAAAAAAATAATTTTAACTGAATGTAACGATTTTAAAACATACACCATCAATGGACCGTCTATTGTTAAAAAAAAATCCCTTTATTTTTATTTCTTAAGTTGCTTTCTTTTTCTTTTTTTTTTTGGTTGCTATGACCAAACCCTGTAAAGTTGGGTGATTAGATCTTGCACTTTCCGCGGGGACCATCCATGGAAAAGGAGCTGATCCGGCGGTGGGAACTTAATCTTAGATTCTTACGTGTAAGATTTCGTGACTGGGAGATCAGGAACACAAAAAGGATTAAAGAGAATCAATTCGTCTGATATTTTGACTTTTCCTCTTTCTAAGATTAAGAAAATAAAAATAAAAACATGCAAAAAAAAGAAAAACCAGGGGCGCTTGATCTTGTCCCAGCAGTTCAACACCACTCCTTTTTTTTTTTCTGTAAATTTTTTGTTTTGTCTTTTTGTGTAGACTTAGCTCTTTTTTCCAACCATGGGTAAATACATCAGTATACCAGGGGGAAAAAAAGGCTCTACCAATTTGGACTGCTTATAGGGATTCCCATTTTGGATTAAAGAATTGCATATTTTTTAAGGTATAATTGCATATTAGTGTAACAATAGTTCCCACTAAAAGAATACATATATATGTAAATATATATAGTTTAAGTTGGTTTCAGTACAATAGTTTTTCTCACATAATGTGAATTGTTACCGTGTTTAGTTTTTGAGTATTAGTTTGGACTTTGAACTTTATTCCCAAAATGATATAAAAAAAAAAACTTTTATTCCTAAACAGGATGGAAAAAAAAAGTGACTACTAACTAATTTCCTAGAGAAAAAAATAAAGTGGCTATTTGGGTTTCAAAATATTATAAAGTAATTTTTATAAAATAATAAAAATCATAGTGTTTGGCAGTGGTGGGAACCACTCAGTTCCCACCACAATCTCAGTTATGAACAATATAAAGCTCTCACATGCTACAGTAATAATAAAAAAATATGCTAAAATATAAAATTCTCACATGCTACAGTAAAAGTGGTTCCCACCACCCTTCCAAACACCCTATAAAAGTTTTTGCGGTGTTATATATTTTTATTTTTTTAGTTTGAAAGATTGACTATTTGCTGATTTGCTTCTCCTAAAAATAATTTTCATCACCAAACGAAAAAAGAATTAAATTAAGCATTAGTTTCTTAAATACCTCTAAATTATATATCCTAATTTAACACACTCTTAAATTTTGAAAATGGTTAATTTCACCTCATAAATTATACAAAATGGTTTAAAAACCACCAGTTCAATCTATAATACTAACAAAACGATAATGCGATACCATTTATAATTTTATAATTTCAAAGGTCCTTAAATTATTTATATCCTGAACGATTGTTTTTGTTTCAATTCATCTCCTTATTTTAAAAAAAT
Source organism: Artocarpus heterophyllus (assembly GCA_025403435.1). Lineage (NCBI taxonomy): Eukaryota > Viridiplantae > Streptophyta > Magnoliopsida > Rosales > Moraceae > Artocarpus > Artocarpus heterophyllus. Next base: position 4,082,153 of record CM046344.1, read on the forward strand.
TAAAGGATAATTTGGCACAAAAATTATAATTAAGGGAATGACACATATATTTTTCTATAAATTTAAAGGGTGTTTTTTAATTATTTTTTATATAATTTAGAAGTGAAATTATCTATTTTCTAAATTGGACATATTTAATTAGAGAGTGTAACTGAGATTATATTTACGAAATTAATGCATAGAGAAATCGAAGCAAAAGCAAAAGGGGCAGGCGAGACCAACGACAGATTCTTAAGAAGGCACGTAGTTCAAGGTCTCTATCAAAGAGAGAGGAAATTGCTGTCGTGCACGCGCTGGTTTGGAGCGTGGGAAAGAAGGACAGAACTCCTCTGAGTATTTTTTCCCTCGTAGCGGTTAAAAGATGGCTCAGGGGATAACTGCCAAGTGCCAAAACACACAACTCAATTCCGCTGGCGACTTCACGTGGGTCCCACAGTTTTCGCCTTGGTTTTCTCCAAGATTGAAATCAGCTGGTTCATTTTTTTTGCCCTTTAAATTTTGACGCTTAAATTAACTGTAAAATGAACAATTTTGTCAACTCCAAGTTATAATCCGACTAATAATCAAGCAGTGGGGTCCGATCCATAAGGTATGCTACATACTAAATTAAGACCTGCAGTTTTATTAATAATAGAGTTATAATTCTATAGGGATGAAAAAACTTTTCCCTACATAATTAAATTTATAAGGTGTTTGACTCTCAGTTAAAACCAATTGGTTTTAACTAATAATAAACAGTATAAATCTCTTAACAATCACAATAAAAAACAAAAAATTGTCACAAAACTCTTATATTTTATAGTTTTAATTTAAAAATTTTAGTTATAACCTTATTTTTTAAACACTATGTTAATATTTAGATTTTATTTATATATTTAAACTGTTAAGTTTATATTTAGATTTTATTTATATATTTAAATTGTTAAGTTTATACAATACGTCAAATAAACAAGAAGGAGGCAATCAAAATGGGAGAAAAATGGAGACGATTCATGTAAACTCCAAAAGAGTAAACAAAACGTGGAGCGCGTGGGGGACCACATGAGGGAAGGGAAGGCTGAGGATTTCGAGTACCACGAGCGGTGATGAGCCACTGCCGACTCAAAATTTAAAACAAAAAGATAGAAAACGAAATCAACGTCAAGGTTGACGACGTGTCAGAGTGGTGGGTTGGGTTGGCGCTCTCTCTCTCTCTCTCTCGTCGATGTCGTTTCGCCACAAGACCAAACTTTTGACCCTTCATACGCGTTCTCCCACGGCCGAAAGGATTGGAAAATCCGAAACAAATGAATGCCGCAACTTACACTCATACATGATATATCTTAAATTTATCTCTTTTCTTTTTTGCATGTTGTACTTTTAAAATTTTTAATTTTAGTATTTATGATCCTAAAAATTTACAATGCTAATAGATGACAATTACTGTTCAAATTTTTAGAAAATTTAAACAGATTTATATCCAACTTGCCAGCCATTACAAAGTTTAATAGCATGTTTGTAATTAATTTTTTGATTCAAAGCATTTTAGTATTTGAGAACTTTACATTGTAGTAATTTTTTACATTGTTGAAAGCTTTACACTATTTTATAATTAAAAAGTTGGTTAGAAAAAACTTTACCAAACACTTTATAGATTTATTCGTGGAAAAAAGTTTGTTTGTTTTTTTTTTCTAATTTAAGATGAGGAATTCAAACTCTTTACCTTGTAATGGAGTAAGTGTGGATTTATCGTTAGACTAACAGAGCTAGAAAAATCATCAAAGGGCAGAAGTGTGACTGAACTAATGAAATGAGACAAATAAAAAGATATAGAATCTTAAAAGGGACGCAATACAATTTTAAGGGACAGATTATGAGGACAAAACACAACTTTTTATAAAATTTTATTACATAATTAAAAAAAAGTTCATGAGACAACCATCCACTTTCGTTCATGGGTGACTCTATTTTTATCTGTAACTACGATTTTAAGAATTTTTCGTCTATCAATTGATGTTCGTTAGCTATTAGATTATAGTTGCAACAAATTTTAAATTTTCAGACTTTTTTTTTTAACTAAAATTAAGAGTTTAAGGTCCAATTTACCGAATATTAAAAGTTTATTGGGCATCAATGCAAGTATCCCAAGGGAATGTGCCCCGTCCTCAAAAAGTCTCCCAAACAAAAAAAAAAACTCCGTGGCGTTTCGGGGCTTTTGTTTGTTTCGGGTCCCCGCGCCTCGTGTTGTTTATTACCGTAAATATCCCTAAAATGTATTTGTGCTTGAATCCTGAACAGGTTCATCCTGCCCTTGACCTACAGCTTTATACTTCTTAAACGATTATCAAAAGAAATCATAAGACAATAGAGGGTAACATAGTAATATACTGATGACCCTATTTCTTTTTGGAAAATAACGTTGACCCATGTGATTCTTTTATAAGCACAAACGGAGACAGAGTAACGCATTAATAGTGCACGCGTTTGTTTAGTTAAAAAATCATTAGAAATCAGGTAAAATATGAACAAATTTAACTTGAGAACTATGAAAAAATGACCAAATTACGATATAATTGGTTAGGAAATCTCAATTACCAAAATGTTTTGTGGGACTGTTTGGGAAATTAAGAATTTAATTATGATATGATTGGTTAGAAAATCTCAATTATCAAAATAATTTTATTTTTTTTTTAACGAAATGGTAGAATCTCTCCCCCAATCTATACGAAAATTCCATTATGTAAAACGGTAATTTTCGCAAAATTCTATAAATTCCTTTATTGACTAAGAGTTTGCAAGTGCGGTGTTTTTCTTGGCATGTTTTGCTTCTTGTTTTGAGCATTATGCTTCAACTTTTAAGGTGCATCATTTAACATTTTAGTTAAAAAATGTTATCATTTGTGAATCACTAATATAGTTTCTTATTTTTTTTGTCACATAAATCATTTGTTTGTGTTTTGCTACCGTGACTAAGTGGATGTAGTAGCACTAGTTTGAAGTTTTGAGAATCTAGCAAGTTATTGCAAGAGAAGCAATGAAATTAAACCTTAAAATCTGATTACAAATATTGTTTGCAATGACAACAAAATCACAGCATCGGAAGTCTCTAGCCTAAGAATAAAAGTTAAAAAATGAAGAAGAAAATGAAAATAAAATCAATGAATAACTGTTTAGTTAAAGAAAAAGATATTAAAAATGACCCCTTTCATAAAGTCAAATGTCCATGATTTTGTTGTAAAATGCAATCCTTCTGTTTGGTCTTAAGTTCAACCTAACACATATAAAACGTTTTCAGTATTTGGTAATAATATTCACAATGAACTTTGACTCTCTCTAATTAAACTTCTAGAAAGAGGTGTGAGAAACTAAAAGGGGATGATTCAAAATTTAAACACCCAATTAGATAACTAACTGGTTGCTGTCACCATTTCACAAAAGATGGGGCAATAAAAAACATTTTTTTGGATTGGAAAAGAAAGTAGAAAGTTGCTCATAATTTATATATTTTTGTTAAACAATCCGAGTTTTTTTTTTTATAAACTTTTGGTAGTTTGTTAACCAATGAGTTACAAAACCATTCATTTTGGTTTTAATCATGCTGGCGTGTCGCTGAAATGTACTGAGTTAGACATTTTCATTTTAACGCCATAAAAGAGGAGGAAAGCAAATAAAATACTAAACAGATAATATTTCAATAACTAAACACGAAACAAAAAAGAAAGGGGAAAAATACTCAAAGTGAAAAGAAATCCGTTATTTTTTAAGAAAATTAAATAATATAAACAAAGAATTACTCTGATAAGAAGACACATTTAGATCAATTAAATTTTCATTAAATTTTATTAGATTATTTTTTTTTTAATTTATAGGGTGTTTGGTTCTTGTTAAGATCACCAAATAATGTATAGTTTTCAGCAACTATACTAAAAAAAAAGTAATAATGTAAAACCCTTCACATATTACAATATTTTGACTAAAATTAGTTTTAATTATTAATTTTAACTAGGCTTTCTAAACATGCATTTGACATATTAGTTTAAACCAAAATTTATGGTTTAAATATTATATATATAATAGCTTTAAATTATACGTGTTTTTTTTGCTTTATACTTTAATATTATACTATTTTTAGTTTAAAGCAATGTGTCAAAACGCCCTGTTAACATAAGCAAAGGTTTAAAACCACCGAATTCTCCTTTTTTTTAACCTTTTTTTTTTGTCCTTTATTTTTTCAATCCAATTTTAACCATAAAATAACAGTTTAAAAACCGTCCTAATAAGTACTCATTCTAGCATTGAATTCTTTTTTTTTTTTCCCCTTCTCAAAAAAAAAAAAAATTCCTATATATATATAACTTTTTTCACTTTAACCGTGGTTAAGAATGGAAATAACCGTGGTTACATCTTGCAAAAGGAGCGAGTTTGGTATTTTTAATGACACGCGCATCCATCCTTTCATTTCCACCATTCTCACTCTCTCTCTCTCTCTCTCTCTCATATCCTCGTTCTCCCTACCTCTCTTTGTCTCTTCGCCGCCTCCTCCACTTGTCTCTTCTCTCCTCTCCAACCGGCAAGCCCTAACTATGACCTGAGCTCCGACCTAATCGCCGGGAAACACAGCAAAACCGAATTGAGTTCCAAGGTAATTCTGCTCAATTCCCTCTGAGTTGATGTAAAGTCTTCGTCTTTGTTCGTTTGTGGCTGAATTTCGCGACTCTGTTTTTCCCCCACGCCGTTCTGGCTTGTTGTATTCTGTGTTTTCGCAATCCAGATCTGTTAGGTTGTGCGGATTCTGAGTGGAAAAGGAAAGAATGATAAAAGATTTTTCCTTTTTTTTTTGTTCTTAATTTGTTTATGTTATCTTTTTTCTTCGGGAATGACAACTTTGCTGTGATTTGGCTGAGTCGAGCTTTTTTTTTCGGTTTTGAATTCCGAGAAGAAAAGTTTGGAGCTGATTTATGTGTGTGTATATATATATACATTGTGATATTTTTATTTTCGTATTTCAATTTTCTCAGCAACCAAGCATTGCAGAGTTTGTGTTGTGCCGATTTCTACTTTTTGTGGCTCGTTTAGTTTTAATTTTCTTGTCTTTTTAGTTCGGATTTCGCATCGAAAATTTCTCGGATTTTATCTTATTACTTCAATTTGTCAAATCTTTTTTTTTTTAAACGAAATGTCGGTTGTTTATTTATTTTTTCAAAAATCCGTACAGATTTTATACATAATTTTTTCATTTGATTTCGTGAAGATCGAGGAAACTAAGAGAGGGGGGTGGGGGGGGGGGGGGGGGGGGGGGAGGAGGGAATTCAAAAAAAAAAAAAAAAATTGTAGTTTGCAAGTATTTATTTATTTTTACCACGTCTTCCCATCGAAAATCAGTTCTTTTCTTTTTTATTACTGCTTTCTATGCTAGGTTCATCTGTTTCTTTCATAACTTTTGGAATTATTTTCCTATTTTTTGCATTAAATTTGCTTACAAATTCTTGTATATATCTGTTTTGGGTCATTTTTATTGAATAGAAATCTCATTTTTGCACTCAAATATAAGTATTTTTTATGACTTAACGGATAATTACTATAAATACGATATCAATAACATCTGCAACGTCCATGTGGTGTTGCTTTATATCAGAGAAGGAGATTTAAAAAAAAAAGTTGGAGTGCTTTGGCTTCTTGCATTCTAATAGTTCCTTGACTTGCTGAAATTGAACCCGTATCTTCTGCTGAAGTTTTTCTAAGTAAAGATTTAATGGAATCACTTAATGATGTTAAAGAAACCAACCTTTTAAAATATTTTACTGTTAGTGATTCACATGAATATTTGCAATCTAAGCATGGAAGAAAGGAAGATATGTTTCTTTTGTTAATTTTATGTTTATTCTAGGGTATCAAGTTGTGCTGAAGTTTTTCTCTGATAACACGATTTCTTTGCTGCAGGATATGATTGAGTGCCTTCTTGCTGTGGAGATATCGAGTCGCATTGGGTTCACCTGCATTGGTTGCAACTAACCAGTGAAAGTCTGGTTTAAAATTCTCTTTTAAGAAATGGACCGGCGCGATACCTCAGGATTTGTTAGCGGGGGTGGGATGTACTCTTTTAGAGACATCTAACCCTAGTTTTGTACATAATATTTTTTTCAGCCCGGAAGTCAGGCAGACTGTACTTTTGCAATTCATTCTAGGTTCGTGTATTGCGCTTAAGCTATAAAAATGGATGACAGGTTCCAGAACTTGGGGTTTTCTGCTAATTATTCTTCTAATGCATTCAAAATCTTGGGTAATTCTATGCAATTTGGGGTAGCTGGAGCTGAGACTCGTGCTGATACCATGTTACGTCTAACTTCTCCTGGTTCTTCAATCCCTTTTATGTCAAGCTCAAAGGGAACTAAACGGAGGTGGAGTGTGATTGATCCACCTGTCTGCCCCGAAGTTGACTCGTTGTTGTGTCTTGGACTGCTTGGCCGTTCATCAAGTTCCTCAGACAGCAAGGGAAGTACGGCAACTGCTTGCACTACAATGTCTTCAGCCAAAGAGGCTGACGAGGAGTCCTCGATGGATCTTGAATTGGACTTTACACTACATCTTGGCAGTGAAAAGTTGCCTAGCCCCAAGAAACATGCTATCTCAAATGCGAAAACACTGGAGGTGCAGCCCAAAGTTGACTTGGAGTTGAGTCTCTCTACTGGCCCTCCTGAATCTGAAATCACTAGTGTTCATCCATGCTCCAATTCACTTCAAGCTGGAGTAGAGATGCCACCATCAGCTTTTCGGAGCAACAGTGCAGATGAAGGATCAACTTCCTGCCAAAGGAAACAAGAGATCATGGTGCAGCCGTTGCCAACATCATCCAATGTAAGGGATAGCTTCCTATTCAGACAAGTTCCCCCGAAAATTGATCCAACTCCCATTGTTCTGGACCTCTCATCAAGTGTATTAACCGCTCCAAAAAGCTCAGTCACCTGTACTTCCGGGTTAACACAGCAGCAACAAACGCAAGTTCGTAGCACTAGTACGAAGATATGTCAGGTTGAGGGTTGTGGAAAGGGAGCCAGAGGTGCTTCCGGCCGATGCATATCTCATGGTGGGGGTCGTAGGTGTCAGAAACAAGGTTGCCACAAGGGTGCTGAGGGCCGCACTGTGTACTGCAAGGCCCATGGAGGTGGTCGGCGGTGTGAATTCCTTGGGTGCACAAAGAGTGCAGAAGGACGAACAGATTTCTGTATTGCTCATGGCGGTGGTCGGAGATGTAGCCATGAGGGTTGCACTCGAGCTGCCCGAGGAAAATCGGGATTGTGTATCAGGCATGGTGGCGGCAAGAGATGTCAGAGAGAAAACTGCACTAAGAGTGCTGAAGGGCTCTCAGGCCTTTGTATCTCACATGGAGGAGGTCGTCGTTGCCAAGCTTTAGGATGCGCAAAGGGAGCACAAGGGAGCACTAGGTTCTGCAAGGCTCATGGTGGTGGAAAACGGTGCACTGCTCCAGGATGCACCAAGGGAGCCGAAGGGAGTACTCCTTTCTGCAAGGGCCATGGTGGAGGTAAAAGATGTGCTTTCCAAGGTGGTGGGGTTTGTACAAAGAGTGTGCATGGAGGTACGAACTTCTGTGTGGCACATGGCGGAGGTAAGAGGTGTGCCATGCCTGAGTGCACAAAAAGTGCTAGGGGACGGACCGACTACTGTGTTCGCCATGGTGGGGGCAAGCGATGCAAGTTTGAAGGGTGTGGCAAGAGTGCACAGGGCAGCACTGATTTCTGCAAAGCGCATGGTGGAGGGAAGCGATGCTCTTGGGGCCATCCCGGATCAGAGTATGGCAACCAACCAACTGGTCCTTGTAACTCATTTGCCCGGGGAAAAACGGGTCTCTGCGCTCTACACAGTGGCCTGGTTCAGGACAAGAGAGTTCACGGAGGTGTCACCTTAGGACCTTTAGTTCAGGACCCTAAACACAAGAAACCAGAGAAGATGAAAGAAGTTGTTGCTGAGGACATGAACATCGACGTTACCAAAGCGGCAAGTAGCCGTTTCTTCGATCTAAAGCAATTCGGCGGTCTGAGTAGTTTCTCGGTTGGGGAAGGCAGGGTGCACGGGGGAAGCCACTTTGTCAAGGTCAGTTCCGTTCTCGGTGCAAGCAGCAGTGCAGGTGGTGTCGTTGGCAATTCCCCCGAGCCAATGAAACGTTACGTGGTGCCTCATAATTGGATGTAATGCTCTCTGCTTCTCTCCCCTGGTATTTAATTAGGTTTTCCCCTTGTTGGCAGGGCTTCTCAGCATGTCCGGTGTCGTTTGCATTTTAGTCAGGTCTTGTGTTTTCATATGTTATTAGTTACGTTATAAGTTGGTCATTTATTGGTTCTGTGTTCAGGGAACCATCAGGCACTTTCTTCACAGTTGTTAAAATTTAGGGCATAGTAGCATTGGAGTTTGGGGGGGCTTTGGTATTGTTCTTTCCTGTAAATATTTATAAAATGTCCAGTCAGTTATGTCATGAATACAGGTTGTGCTACCTGTAAGGTCGGTCAGTTTGTCAGACATTCTGGTTAAAAATAAAGCCTGTCTGTCGGTTCTTCTTTGTTGTTCTCTTCTGTTTTCCATTCGGTGATTGGTTAAATTGCTGCTTTTCCATTATATCTGGCCATAGATACATATGCTCTGCTTTAAAGTCGTTTTTGAAAGTATGGGGTCTTTTCGTGTGTGGAACAAAATACAGAGAAGCTTACTGGTTTCTAGGAACAACATGAAAGGAAATTTTCCTGTTCGACCAAAACAATCTTGTTGTGAAACGTCAAGATGTAAAAGTGAATCACTGTTTTTAACTGGCTTTTGAACCAATTTGTTGCGTTTGATTTGAGTCGTTTCTTGAAAACATGTAGTGGCGTCTGGGAATGTTGCGGTTCAAACCAACTTTATTTCAGTATATTTTTTACAAAATTTAAATTTCAGACCAACTTTAATTCAGAGTCTTGGTTTGAACTACTTTATCAAATGCCATATGATGTCAATGGTTAATGGTGGTTGGAAACCTGAGCTATGGGGGATCGCCTGAAGAATTGAGAGTAGAGTAGAGTAAAAGACCAATCACGAGTTGGGACAATATTTTTGCATCAACCTGAAAATAAACCTCGGAATTTCTTTATCATAAAGTAATGATAGCTTTAATAATAAATTCCACTGATTGTCATCGAATCAGATGCTGTGGTTTTGAAAAGAAACAACATTTTTCATCAACATGTCTCCAAAATAACGAATTTGCTGATGATTATGCGACGCAGTTCGCCACAAATGAGTCCTTGTGCTTGTAACTGTCTAAACTGATGCTGTGCATCTTCCTTCTTAAAGCTACAGAACATATTCTCCAAAAATAAAAAAAGCAAAAAACATTTGCTTATCTCACAAGCAATGAACAAAAAAAAAAGATATGGTAAAACTTTTACTCATTTTATAGACTGTATTATACATTTATTCTGTATTCTTCCCTTTTCTGATCATCACTCCAATGTAAAGAAAAAAATAATTGTATAGTTAGACCTGTTCCTTATGCAATGCCTCATGTTTGAATTTGGCCAACTTGGAAAGCTTATCAACTGCTTCAACCAAGTGATCAAGCCTAGCCATAAACTCAATAAGCAGGGAAGTGAAGTTGGCCAGTGACAATGCTGAAGTGCTCTCGAAAGTTCTCATTCTAGGCAAGAAATCTACATTTGACGCTCCATCATCTTCCTGAAAAGCATCGACCTCTCTAGACGGCCAAGAATGAAGCCGTCGCGATTGCTTCCTCATCAGCTCGTGGTAAGATTCTGTCTGCACTGGTGGCGTGTTTTGCATCTGAAGAAGAAGCTGGTTTGTGCTCTTCTCGAGGCTATTGCTGTCAAATTCACTGGCCAGTGGCTGGCTGGGGAGGTCGTCGACGGTGGAGGACAGAGTGTGAGTGAGTTTTGGGAGCGGCTTTGAGGGGGTGTCTGCTGGAGGGATGAGGTCGGAACAGGAGGTCAGGAGGTAAGAGTGCATGGCCACTGCACGCTGGAGTCTCTCGGCGGAGTTGTGAACTCTCTTCAGTAGGGAAGTTTTGAGGCTTCGTTTCATGTTGCATACGTCTCTACCTAAGCTCCTAATCAACTCTGCAGCCTGGTTTGTTGCGTCCTGAATCTCACTTTGGAATGTGATTCTGAGGGTGTACGGTGCCTGCAGCCATTTTTTTACTTTTGGTGTCAAACATGTGCAACTGAAAAGGAAAAATGTAAAAATGAGATAGAAGATGGGAGAATGACTTCCACATAGTTCATATCTCATTTTGGTTTATTTTGGTCTCTCGAGGTTTCAACATTTCCTGCTCAATATCAGCTTCTTTGGGGTCTAATCATTTAGCGACACTGCTAAGGATGCTTCAGCAATTTCAAATTTTGCATACCTCAAAAAGTGAGATAGCTTATGCAGGTTTTTCCATTTGAGTAGTTCTGAAAACCTGAAAACTTTTGAGATATGTCAAGAGAAATCCTGGTCACATAGGATTTGGAGCTCCCAATATCACCAATAAAATTCTCACGTAAAAATGTCTAAAGTCGTTATTGAAAGCGAAACTCACAATAGGATGAGCTCTTTTCTATAAATTAAGCTTCATTTATAAAATCAGCTTTTAAAATTCTTAATTTGGAATATGACTTGGGAACGACTACGCGCAATTACTTTTGACGAATGGATCCTTCAGTGTAAAAATGAAAAAGATCATTTTGCTAATTTCACTTTATATAACAAAGTTAATTTATTTTTTATTTTTTATTTTTATTTTTTTGGGGGCAAACTTCAACAATAGGACTTTGGGACAAAGAACAAACAAATATGAGGATTTTTCTGTCAGCAAGTGAAGGAATATCATCAACCACCCTCAAATGGACAACAATTAGAGAATAAATAAATAGCATAATTCTTGACTCATTGATTCTCTCATACCTTGCTTTTTTTTTTCTTTTTTTTTTTGGTTTCTTCTCAATTCCTCTCATGTAATATTCTCTTGTTCTCTTTTTGAGCAACAACAAATATTAGCCAAGTTTTCTTATTCCTTTCTAAGATATCCTTCCTAATTATTGCAGTATATTTAACTTTTTATCAGGGAGAAAACACTCCCTGAAAACGCTTAACAAAGTGTAATTAGAATATGTGCTCTCATTCACACAATGAGGATGATTGAGAGATACAAGGGAGAGTAAAAGTAAAAAATGAAAGTGATAGCTAGTAGCCTAATTTTGAATCTTTATGGTAGTAAATAGCATGTTTACTACTATCGATTATATATTGTATTTAAAAATATTAAAAGAAGATTTGTAAAGGTAAAATATCTTTATTAACTAAAAAAATTACTAAATTATGTAAATAAAAATCATTAAATATTAATTAAAATAATGTTTATATAATTTACGGTTTAATGGAGTAAATCCGGTAAATTTGGAATTTACTAAATTTGATCATGGTTAAATAGGAATTTACCTTGTACATTTCAAATTTACTGAATTTATTTGTGGGATAAATCCGGAGTTTACCTAATAAATCTTATATTTACCAAATTTTGTCATGAGGTAAATAAGAGATTTATCTGGGAAATTTAGAATTTGCTATATTTACTAACTTATCCAAAGTTTTTGCCATTTTTTTTTCCGTCCAAAAAAACACTATCTACCTCCTCCCAAGTGAAAATATACCTCAAATGAAATATAAAAAAGAGTAAAAATATACCTGAATTTCAGAGTGTAGAACACCATGAAGTGCCATAACCTCATAAGCACAATATCTTAAAACTGCTCCAACTTTGACATATTCTGACCAAGGATAAAAGAAATGCCTGAACCTGCCGTGTGGTGGCTCCCACTTTGCAGAATTAGCCTATTATGTTTGGATCAAAATTAGACCAAGTAACAAAAATTGTAATTAGTTTTGACTTTTGTTATATATGATTTTAGAAAAAACTTTAGTACAGACATGAAAAATATGTACCAAATTCTCTAGTTTTGCTGAAGAGTTCAATGTGTTTTTGCATCTCTTGTAAGCAGGCTCGTCTGGGAATTCATCCGTCACTGTTTTCGAGAATTCAGGATGTTCTGACCCATCATCTTTTAAATATATCCCAACACATTCTGTGATTTAAAACAATAATAATAATAATGTACAAAATTTTAGTACTTATTGAACTTTCAATATAATTTGATCTTATCTTTTTCTTGGGCAATAATAATTAGAATACAAGAGGTTCTTACCTTCAAGTGAGTCAGCCACGGAGTTGAAATTGTTGACTAGTTCCTTGTGTAACAGCTCTCCAGCCCAGATGGGAAAAACCAGCACATTCACTAAGACTGCCACAACTCCTCCCATGGCGATCGAGTAGAGTCTGTCCATGGAGGTCCTGATCGGATTTCCCATCCGGTAACCGGAAACTATGATCAAACAGTAGGTGAAAAGTATGACCCTGAATCCATACTCATATGGGAACATTGATGGCCACAATTTCACGAACGATGTAATAGTCCCTACATATATATGCACACACACAACAATATTTAGCAAAACAAATACGTAAATGAATCTCATTCGGATGATTTGTAATTTCATATATTTACACAAATTACTTAAGATCATGTTATTCATATGTTAGACTTTGATCATATTAAAGTATATATACCGAATAGGTAGCACCTTCAGCGAACATTTTTGTTAGCGTTAGAGACAAATAACCCTTATCCTTTAGTAATGTCTAGGGATCGCGACAATCCCGGAATTGTTCTTTACCCAAAAAAAAAAAAAAAACATTTTTACTAAACAAAAAAAATAATATAGGTGGGGCATGTACCGATGAAGAAGATGCTAATGCCAATAATAATAGGTTCAGCCACTCGGCCAGTACAGAGAGCAAGTTGAGTTACACAAATGGCTAATATTCCAGCAAGCAAACTCCCAAGCGCTCTATTAAATCCTCTGTTAAACGTTGCACCTAAAACATTGCAACACAAAAAAAATCACGTTAATTAACAAACAGGTATATAATTTGAAACCGTAATTAATAAATTATCAAATTCTTGGATATATATTTTTTTATACGTATGAACATACCAACTGTGTATTCAAACATGATGGCAACGGTGAGGATGGACCAAATGATGTTGGTGCCAAAGACTTCATAAGGTGCTCGGAACAGAATAAGCAAAGACACAAGCAGAACGGCAAGTCCAACTTTGAGTGAGAATGTCACTCTCTTGGTGTCTTCTATACAAAATCTCCACACACTCCAAAGCCACTCCTTGCATGGGAAGCCACTCTCCTCGCCGCCGCCGCCAGATTTCTTACCAGCCGCTGCCTTCACCTGTGTACCGCCCGTTGTATCTGAATTGTTAGGGATGTCATTTTCAATGCTAATATTGCCATTCATTCTCCAATATTGCAACTTTTGCAATATATGTGTTACTTGTATTTTTGTGAACAAGTGCTTAATATTATGAGGAGAGAAATTAAGAAGAATAGAAGAGAATAAGAATGGTGATTTTGAGATGAGAAGAAAGTGAAATATTTAAAGGGGAAAGGGCTATAGGGTTTGTTGGTGCAAGTAGGTGGGAAGAGAAAGTATGTCAAGTCAGGATCTATATTGTGTAGGTGAATGAATATAGTGACCGTAGAGAAGGGAAAAAGAATAATACGACAATAATACAGGAGACAAAAACGGAGGGAGAGCTCAAAACTCAGGATAAGAAGATGCTTAATAATCTCAATAATGCTGCATGGAAGAGAATTAGAATCTCTCTCTCTTTTTCTTTTCTTTTTTTTTTCATGGCTAGGCAATATTTCTGCTTTCAATCCACGTTTTGTTTTCCAAAAATATCTTCATCATGATCTTGCATATATACATACATATATCGTTTAGCTAAAAAAATATTCACAAATACACACACACATACATACATATAAATATATATATATATATAATGTAAAGGATAGATCATGAAAATAACACACCAATTCAATTATGCATGTGTTCCGAATTAGAAGCTACCGAGAGCAAAAAATACACAAAATGAAAATAAACAAGAACATACAAAATTTATAGCAGTTTACTCACAATGTGAAAACTACATCCACTTTTAATTACTGTAGAATAATTAACTATGATGATGATGAAGTTCATAAGATAAAAATTACATCCACTCTCTCTAAATTTTTCTCCAGCCTCCCTCTCACTTTAATTTTCTGAATTATATAAAAAATAAGCCCCACCATCTCTTATTTATAGAGTTACAAGATACAGGAAACAAAAAATCCCAACAAACACTTTCCTTGTGTCAGGCCTTAGAGGCACGCGGCCGTGCCCTTCCCCTGGCATTGCTGCACGAGTTTTTATCTTGCTATGAATTTTACTTCGCCTCGTGCGTAGCCACGCCTGCTTTCTATGACTCCATGCGGCGCTTGTACTCCTTGGCGCTAGGGCACATCCGAGGCTTCCAACATGTTATTTTTCCTTTTCTTACTCCTTCTTAGTAATATTTTAGGTTGGGGGCCCGCCCCACACCCTAGGAGAAAGGCCAACCCCCACAATGACCTTACTAGAAAGGTCGATTCCTATAATCCTAATTTGCATATAGTGATTATTCCAAAGATGTTAATTAGGCTCCATAGTTCTTAATGGCATGTATGTTTATAATTGTTTGAGGCTTTTTCTCACACTTATAAACTGGCCACTTAAATTCCTTCCACCCGTGGGATTTCCTCAAGAGTATATATCATGTATGTATGTACACATGGTAATGTTGTTAATTAGGAGGGAACTATATATATATATACACACACACATATGGTATAATGCATGCACATGCCGCATATATAAATGGTTTTCATGCATATGCATTGCATTGAGCAAAACGCCAATTAATTTGAACCTTGAGCATATACACATGACACTCGTATACTCTATACATATATATATATATATATATATATATATATATGTGCATGATTATGACGAACTTGCCTTGATTTTAAGCCGATCAGATATAATCAGTTTATTCTGATAGTTTTCCAATTTTCGCCAGACGGTTCCTTTATTACGTAAAGGAAAATGAGTAAACAAGACTTCTTGAACAGGAATATTATCAAGAACAATAATTAGATGCTGAGCTTCCTGCGTGTAGAACGCTTATTTTAAGCCAGACAAATTATTTAGGAAGGCTTATTTAAATTCAAAATTATATATTCAAAATTCTTTTTTTTTCTTTTGTTATTTCTCTCTTTATTTTACTTTTCTATATATTGATCTATGCGTCTCTTTTTTTCCTCCAAAAATATAAGTATTGTATGTTAATTTTACTTTATTTGAGTTCTCAAATTTAAATTAATATATTCAAGAAAAATTAAAATAATAAGATATTAAAAGTAAAAATTAAGGGCATAAGTGAAAATTTTTAAAACATTATACACAGAAAGTTTGAAATAAAAAAAAAAAGAGGGGGCAACATATTTAAGAAAAAAAAAAGATGGAGAAACTATATTATATGTAAATAATTGAGCAACTTGGCCAGGCATATATCTATATATCTATATATATATAGATATTCGTGTATATGCAAGTATTTAGTTATTTTTCATGCACAGAATATTATTATCTTTGACTAGCTAGGGACTTAACTCAGCTTCTTGAGAGTTTCACAACTTGCAAATAAATAGATTAATTAGACGGAATTTCTCTACCCTTCATTTATAAAAAGCATTTTTTTTTAATAAAATCTCACGAGAAGGTGCTAGTTCTCGTTTAATTCTTATCTCAATTATGGCAGCAAACTGCATATATACTCTTTTCTCCCTCCAAATAATACAGAGTTTTTGAATATATGCTTTTAGCACCTAATTTATTCCTTAAATACAGAAAGATTTAATTCCTTATGTTTGCAAATAAAATTAAAACTTCAACCTTATAAAATTTATCCTTTAAATAAGAAGAAAAATGGCATCCATTTATTCCTACACTTGATCATCAAACGATCAAGAATTTATGAAATTTAAGTGCAATATTATATTAAATTTATTTTTTGAAGTTTTTGAGTATTGGGAATATATACGATTCAATTTTAGATATGTTCTCTAAAATCTTAATGGTACTTATTAATTTGGTGGAAGGCATTTATGTTCAAAAAATATTTTAAAAGTCTCACTTAAATTTGTGTGGCTAATTACTTATATGAGATCATGAGGACATATTCGAGGCATAAAGTGGCGATAAATTCATTGTTTTAACGCATGAGAAAATGAGCAAGGACGATATCTTATTATATATATATAAAAAGTACAAACATTGTTCAAAAAAGTGCTTGCACTTTTTGGCACAAAAGGGGTGAATCAAATGCAAAATCTAATACTGACCGCCCATTAGGGGTTAGAGTCTGACTGGGTTTGACAAATCATTAGTTCTTCAATAAGAGGGCTGCTGATGACCACTGTTGGGCATAATAATATAACATAATATTGCACTTTTCATGTTAATTATGAGTTTCATTATTGTAACATTATTTGTACACCATTGCAACAAATTGTGGTAGATATTATACATTGATCATCGCAGTTAAAAAAATAACCGACATTTGTAACATTTTTTGTCCTAATATTCATATCATCTATAGGGTATTTCGCTAGTGGCAAGAATCATTGTTAGAAACCGTTTTTACTGTAACATGTGAAAGCTTTATACTGTTTATAACTGAGTTTGTGGTTCACATTATTTTTAGCCAAACACCCTTTTAGTGTTACACAAAAAGTGTTATGCATGTTTAACTGATTTGGATACGTACCTGACAATTTCTATTTTTGAGTTACACATCAGATTTAAAACTTTGTCTCAATATATTGACAATCGATTTATCAAAGTCTAACCAAAATAATAAATATATAAATTGAAGTTATAATTCAAACACGTCTTCTCATGTAATATATATACATTGTCTAGTGTCTACCACCCAATTTATTGGAGAGTCGTTAATTAGTGCTTTAACGTTGAAGCTGCCAATACTTAGTTTGAGTAAAAATTTTTAGCGTCATATCTAAAAATCTAATGCCGAAGCTTCTTTTTTTTTTTTTCTTTTTCTAGCAAAAGGAAGAGAGGGGAAAAAAGGAATAAATTTTAGAAGATTTCAACGAAATAGCCAACTAGTAAAATATCATCCCAAGTAGCACCAACACAAATTTATTAAATAAAAAAGGAAAGTACAAAAACTTAAAAAGAAGTATAAAAAAGGCCTACACAATATAGAAATAACAAAAAACATAAAAACATTTGCAACTCATATTTGGCTATCTATTGCTATTAAGGTGTTTGGGAGACTGTTGAAATTAAAGATGTTAGTTTAAAAATTATAATATGTAAAACTTTTATATTATAGCAACTTTTTGTTTTTTATTGTAGCTACTTAGAGCTTTATACTGTATTGGTTCCAACCAAAATACCAAACAAATACTATATCTTAAAGCCCTTTTCATCATTATTGAGTCTTCACAATGTATGAAAATTAGTTATGTCATCTTTCGAGAGCCAAGGACAGCTATCTAAAATCTCTTTCTGAGCAATTATTTTAATTCATGGTGAGATTATCAGTACTTAAAACTTCTTGTTATTATGCTAAATCTGCCCATACTTTATAGAATCAGTTTCTCCTAAGAGTTGAACTATGAATCAATTCATGTAACGTCTATTGACTCGATTACGTTATCCTTGAATTTTAATTTGGACTGTCTAATAACTCAGTAATGACCATTCATTTGTTTCAAATGGAATTATTAATGATAACATCGGGGTATTTGGCAACCTCGTTATAACTACATAGTTGTTCTAACTACATAGTTGAAACTGTTACAGTGCGAAGCTCACACATGTTATAGTATAAAGTAAAAGTAGCTCTCACGTGCTATAGTAAAATCGTTCTAATTTTTAGTTATAACTGCATTGCCAAACACACTCATTATTAATCTCTTCATAGTCAGAATTAATTAATATCATTATTGACTAATGCAAAAACATTGAAATTTTTATCAACATTGTTTACTCCCTCATTGTCATTGTTGCTGAAAACATCAATATATTTTATGGTGCAAAAATAGTAAGCAGATTGGAAGACTTTTATCGTCCTCATATAGATCAAGTACAACAAGTAATAATAACAAAAGCAAGTTTAACTACATCATCACTTTGATGATTTTAAACTTTAAACCAATTCATTATTCCACGGTACTCCAATACATGCGTATGTATTTACTTTGGCAGTCAATAAGTAAAAGTTCTGCTTGACAATATTAGTCAATTTGGAATTCACTCCAATCCGATCATGCTCCTGATTCAAACCAGTATGATCTTTTATAAATTTTAAATTATAACAGTGTTTTCAATTTAAACTTTCCGGTTCGAATTGGTAACTTAAACAGGCCAAATATCATTCATGGGCTTCTCGAAGTTACAATAGTAGTATAGCAGCAATGCTGATTTCAATTTTCAACTTTTTATCAAGTCTTCAAGTAGATCAAGTACAACTAATAATAATAGTAACAAAAACAAGTTTAACTGCATGATCACTTAGATGATTTTGGATTATTAAATTATTTTTCTGTTGGGGAAATTCGAACTTTGAACCAATCCATTATTCCACATTACACCAATGCATGCACGTGCATTTACTTAATGGTACAATAAATAAAAGTTCAGTTTGACAATTAGCCGTTTGAAAACATCAATTCGATGCATCTCCTTTCACTTCGAACCAGTATGATTTTTTATAAATTTCGAATTTGCAGCAGTTTTATCAGTTCAATCTTTCTAGTTTGAATCGACGAGCAAAACAGACTAATAAGGCATTTGGTACGTAGGTCCAGCCAGTTCAAATCATACAGGCGGTTCAAACATACGTTTGGTTGATTAATAACTGAGGCCCGCTCAAACCATGGAAGTGGATTTGTAGCAGTTTTATTAGTTCAAATTACTTTAACAACACTTTGTTTTTTGGACGTCGCAGGGGGAGGCGGAACACATGTGATGCATGAATCACAAGTAAGAATGGCAATGAAGCAGGTTTGGGGAGGGATAGCTTCGTCGATCTGCTCCATGGAAGAAAACACAATCCTCAATCTTTTTCATTCCGTTAATTTGCTTAAGTTGACGGGATTAACATGAAAACTCCTGTTTATAACATAATTGGTTGTTTATCAAAATACAAATACTTAAAAAACCATCATACAAAACTAATTTAAATTGAAAATAAACAAATAATGATATACTTTTCAATTGTTATATATTTTATGTGGCAAAACATAATACTTCTTCTTCTTCTTGTTTTCTTTTTTTTTTTTTTGAAATAAGCATAAGATAGTAATTAATATATGCTTAACAGGATTGCCGACTCCTAAGTTTGTTCCTACTCCATCACGCATGTCGATTTAAGACTTTTTATCTATTTACAACTTGAATCCGATTGGATCAGATTTAGCCCATCCATCCTTATATCTTTCATGATTTAAAAGTACCATCTGAACTTCCAATTCTAACAAAACCTTGAATTTGACAAATGTACCAAAGTCACGTCTAATCAATGAAGATTGTTAAAATTTGGATGAAAATACCCTAAACACGTAAAGAGTTGCAAATGATAATTAGAGCATGTTTTGTAACGTACATTGGGGCCACCTTCTACAATTTAGTATCTTACATCACTTTGAGGCACTTTACAAAAATTTATTAAATTCAAACAATAATTTATTATAATTGAAAGTTAAGGGGAAGCTAAAGAATAAAAAAAATTAAGGGGCAAACGTGCCAAAACCGCTATATTTACGTAGAGTTGTATTCTAATGTAAAACAATGGAATTGAGATAGAAATTAGAAAGGGATGACTAATTAAACTCGTACTTAGGGCTCGGGCTCTGACTTTCTGTTTCCAGTTTTATTAAAAAATGTTACAATCAACAAGCGTTTGTAGTCCAACGGTTAGGATAATTGCCTTCCAAGCAATAGACCCGGGTTCGACTCCCGGCAAACGCATTTGAGTTTTTTTAAAGCCATAAAACCACAGTGATCTAAAAACGACAACGACACTTGAAAATTTTATTTCAACTGAAAAAACGGCAATAGCTAGAAGCTACAAACACCGTATAGTCAAAACGACAATGACATTAAAACGAGACATAATTCAAAACAGAATAACGGAATGGAAAACCTAGAAAATGAAAAACGACAACAAACCTGAAAAAGGTTAATTCATAAAGGATATCACATAAAACGACTGAATCCTTGTCCACAAAAAAACGAAAGCGTTATGGAGAGCCTAATCAACCAACAAATAGTATAAAACTCTCATATGCTACAACTTTTAAAGTAATAAATTTAATTCCAATCGCTCTCTCAAACACCTTTTTAAAAACAAACTCAGTTGTAAAAATGACAATGTGAAAATACAGACACATATTGAAAGACATTAATAGGATGCTTAACAAATTTAGTTTGAAACTCATCAGTTTCAACTCAAACAATATAAAGTTTTCAATATAACAATTTTACAAACTCAAATAATATAAAGTTCTCAATGTTACAATTTAAGTGTAAAAGCATACTATAGTGAAAAGCTTTCATATGTTATATTATTTTTAGTTTTAATAAAAAGAAGGCTATGACTATGCTTTGAAAATATAGAATGTCATGAAGTAGTCATATCATAGTAATAACAAGGACATTATATGCGTGTGTGAAAAGACAATAACATTAGAAAACGACAAGGGCAAGAAAATGCAATAATCTGAAGTACAAAACGACGTGTGAGAGGATATAATTAATTAAGCATTTAAGGCGACATAATCTCCAAAACGACGAGGAAGTGGAGAAAAATTTGCAATATCTCGACAAAAGACAACGACATAAAAAGTGGCGTCGTTTGGAAAACAAAAACGACATGGAAAAGGAAATGAGTCTTTAAACGGCGTGATCATGGGAAAATGACAAAAACCTGCAAAAAGTAGCATCCTAAACGACATGATGAAAAAGCAATAACAACCTAAAGAACAAAAAACCTATAAACGACACGATCACGAGGAAGAGAACCGCATTTGTAAATCGCTTTATATACAGCGATGATCACAACGCTACAATTTTTTTTTTTATACATATAATAAAAAGAAAAAAATAATAAAAAGTATGCAAATCTCTTAAAAGCAAAAAATATAAATCAATTACTTACAACTCATAAAATTACGAAATATTATTTAGCCTCTTCAAAGAAAACTTCTTCAGCGAAAAAACAGACCGGGGGCGAAGAAGCTGAATTAACTGATTTTTTTTTTTTTTTTGGGGCAAAGAAACATTATTGAATATTTTAAGAGTTTTCTAGGTCAATAAAAGAATATTTCTCTACCTCATCTGTTTGTTTATGTTAATTTTCAATATGCTGCGTCCAAATTTAAAAAGTCATTAATGCTTTTGTAATTACGTGCCAAAATTATAAAAAAAAAAAGTCTGTTTAGCAAAGTTGATTTTAACTAATTTTTCAATAAGAATAATATAAAGTTTTTATATGTTATAGTAAAAAACAAATTGCTATAATATAAATATCTTACATGCTATAGTATTTACAGTTTTAATCAATGGTTCTACCCATGATGTCAAGCACCTTATAAAATATAATTCAAAAATTGTAGTAAATAAGCCATTTTAAAGATATAAAAATAAAGATCATATTTCAAAACATTATTAAAAAAATAACCAAATCATATTAAAGGGACTAATTTTACTTTTTTATCCTCAATAATAAACACAAGGATCTCTGAAACTTTCCGCCCTTACAGTCCCTCGTCTGCCATCGCCGTCGAGAGTCAATGCTTAACCTCGGCCCTCATCGCAAAGCTGATTACGGATAGTACGAAAATGTATACAATACATCACAGAATGGCTACATTCTCCCCCAGATCTCCGATCCATCATGTAAGTCATCATCTTTTTATATACACACACACACACACAATGAGTGTGCGTGTTTGTGAAATTGAGAATGAAAGAAGCTTTGTTTCATAAGGAATTGGGAAAGAGACGTGTTCTGAACCTGATTGCTCCTTGGGGTGGGGGATGTGCGGCAGGGAACTTGTGCGTAAGGAGAGAAAGGTGAAGAGAGAGGAGGAGAGAGAATAGGGTTAATTAAAAGGGTATTTTTGGAAGTTCAAGAGATTATAAATTCAGATTTTCTCCTAATGTGCTATTTTTTTAAGTCTATAAAACTTTGGCCTATTAATTTTTATTTGTCATTTTATACTGTCTATTTTCCTCATTCCGCCAATATAATTTGACTAAAAATGAGTTTAGGACTTGTTCAATATAACTTTTTGAAAATTGAAAATTGTTTTTAAGTTTTTTGGGTCCAAATCAACTTTTAAAAAAATTTGAAAGAGAGTTTTGATCCTTTGTAATAACTCTATGTCAAAACCATAAAATACACCTTACAAAGAAAAATTATTCTCTAAAAAGAGCTTAAATAAAATTTTAAAACTTTATCTCTAAGATTTTTCTTTATTAGAAACTTTTGACTATAATTCCCACTCCCCATTAAATTATTTTAAAAACATATGCTAAAGCATTAGAAAAACATATTCTAAATATAATAAAAGAATAATTTATGTTACTTTTATATAAAGAACACAAGTACATAACCAATGACAAACCTCAAATGACTTTTTTTTTTTTATATAAGTGTCATGAAAAATTCTCTCAGAAAAAAATGTCAAAGAAGAAAAAAAAAAGGTTACTATTATTTTGGTACCATGTGTTTTAGAGAAACATCATATTGGTACTTATTATTTGAAAAATATTTACATAGTACTTGTAGTTTTGAAAAAAAATAGTATTTTGGATCTTGAGTTCCTTTTTACGCTTTAATTAATAAATGCAAGATTAATTTTGCAAAATTATAATTAAAAAATAAAACAAAAGACTAAACAAAACTTGTAAAAAACATATATATGAATTTACTATTTTTTATATTGTTTGTATTTATTTATTTATTTATAATTTTAATAAAATAATATGAGATTCATAAATAAAATGGTAAGTTAGAGATTTTGCTTCATAAAATAGGAACTCAGGATATCAAAATAATATCTTTAAAAACTATATAATATTATTTTGATATTTTTTAAATAATAAAATATCAATGTAATATTTTCTTTAAAAACCATATAATATTATTTTAATATTTTTCAAATAAAAAAATACCAATCTAATATTTTCTTTGTAAAAAAAAGAATAATATTTTCTTAAAATATATAATATCAAAAATCAAAATCCGAAAATTAAAGAAGAAAAAGGCGGAAGAGTCCGCGTCCAAACCAGCCCATTATCGTCATTCCACAGCACGTTTACAAGCCCAACCTTCTTGAGACAAGACCAGCATATATAAAGCTGCATATAAAACTCCAACAACCCACTTTCCCATTGACTCCCGCTGACCAAACAAACCTCCAAAGAAACCACAATGGGCAACTGCAGCAGCCAACAATACTCCGGCGACTCCGGCGGAGCACACCATCACCCTTCCAACGGCAGCGTCAACGTCCTCCCTCCCAATTCCCGTCCTTCCCCAGCCCGTCCTCGACCACCGCCACACTTCTCCTCCACCACAACGACCGCTACCCCAGCCGCCGCCACCGCCACCGCCGCGGTGGGCCGAGTGCTTGGACGGCCCATGGAGAACGTTCGGTCGACCTACATCTTCGGCCGCGAGCTTGGCCGCGGCCAATTCGGCGTAACCTACCCGGTGACCCACAAGGAGACGAAGCAGCAATTCGCCTGCAAGTCGATCGCGACGAGGAAGCTCGTCAACCGAGATGACGTCGAGGACGTCCGCCGAGAGGTCCAGATCATGCACCACATGACCGGACACCGGAACATCGTGGAGCTCAAGGGAGCGTACGAGGATCGGCACTCGGTCAATCTGGTGATGGAGCTCTGCGCCGGCGGAGAGCTCTTCGACCGAATCATCGCTAAGGGGCACTACTCCGAGAGGGCGGCGGCAAATCTCTGCCGTCAGATCGTCAGGGTCGTCCACGATTGCCACGCCATGGGAGTGATGCACAGGGACTTGAAGCCGGAGAACTTCTTGTTCTTGAGCACCGACGAGAATTCGCCGCTCAAGGTCACAGATTTTGGACTTTCCGTTTTCTTCAAGCCAGGTTAGTGATCAATTCTATGACTGTTTAGGTTTTTTTGGCTGAGAATTCTGCTTGGTTTTCGGATGAGTGTTTTTGTTTGAATTGCCAGAATTAGATCCTTACAGTATTAACTGGAGTAATGCATTGGATCCATGTTGTATCAAGCATAAAGTATAAACCATGGAACAAAACAATTGATGGATTTTCGGGATTCATTCGCTTATTGATTTTTCTATGGTTTTTGGCAGGAGGGACAAAGTTGAGATTTTCCCATGTTTGAAGCGTGTCCTTTTTTTTTTTTTGATAAATCAAAAGCGTTTATAGGGATTGTGGGTGGCGTATCTAGATAAATCTGGGGAGGCAATGCATTCTTACGGGGCATACGGATTTGTTGTGAATCGGTCGTGAAGTTGATTCCCATATATTCGGTCCACCGTGGTGGGACTATCTCAAATCCAAGACCTTGTCGGGGAGATCGAGCATTCCACCAAATAATCGGTGGTTTGAGCCGGCATTGCTTATTGATCGAAGGATTTTTCTTTTAGAAATTGGTTATTTAGTACCTTTTTTATTTTTTATTTTTTAGTTTTCAAACAACCATGGAATACATTTATAATCCATGTATAATTGTAGTCTTAACTTGAATTCTATAACTCATATAAGCCTGAAAGACTTAAACCATGAAATTGTCAAATGGGTGTTGGAATACATGAGTTTAGTGTACGTTAGTTAACTTTCCTGTATGTGGCTTTTAGATTGAACTCATTTTCTTTTAGAGATCCAACATTTTTTTCTTTAGTAAGGAGTTGTGTTAACTAAAGTTTATATATGATTTCAGGAGACGTATTTAAAGATCTTGTTGGAAGTGCATACTATATTGCTCCTGAAGTGCTGCGCCGTAAATATGGAGCAGAGGCTGACATTTGGAGTGCTGGGGTGATATTATACATTCTGCTTAGTGGTGTCCCGCCATTCTGGGGAGGTATGATTTTTGTCTAATTGGAGTAAGTAGGAACCGGTGATAATTGTTTTTTTTTTTTTTGCATACCCTGGTTATAGTGAATATGTTTCTGATTCTTTATTAAGGAGCATATATTTGAGAAATTTAGGTGTTTACTTCAGAAGTAGATTGCTCATATATTGAAGTCCTCACTACCAAATTAACTGTCATAAAGGTTTATGATGTGGAGTAATTATCCAATTTCTGGCTATTTTAGAATATTTGTTGTTCGCGTCTTCATAGTTCCTTTGACATAGCCCTTTACTTTCTTTCATTTGTATGCAGAGAATGAACAAGGTATCTTTGATGCTGTTCTTCGAGGACACATTGATTTTTCATCTGATCCATGGCCTTCGATATCTGCTAGCGCCAAAGATCTTGTGAAGAAAATGCTCTGTGCCGATCCTAAAGAGCGGCTTTCGGCAGTAGAAGTCCTAAGTAAGTTTCATACTGTGTAGACTTTCAAAATTTGATTTATTATGGGATAAAAGTTTAGGTCTAGGGTCCAGGTCCTGATCTTAGAAGGTGACTTTGACTTTATTTACAAAGGAAACACAAAGGCCTAGACAGCAAGCTATTAGCATCAAATTCTAGATTTAGAGCTATTTCAGTGACTCTGGACACAGAGGGGAGAATCCCAACAATCAAAACCTTTTGACCCCTATTTTAAACTCAATTTGCAACTTGTTAACTATCTGGAAAATGAATTAACAGGGTTATCTGGGATATAATATAATCTGATTGAGATGGTAAGTTGGTACTTCAGGATGTTCTTTTGAGTATCAGAGAGTGCTATAAATAAGCTCAAGTGATGTACAGCACTTGTTCACTCTTTTTTACCAGTTCTGAATAGGTGATGCACTTTGATAGGCCATGTGTATGATTATTTTGCTGGTCTTTTATGATCGAGGAAGTAAACATGTTTTGCCTTAGTCTTTTTGTAGATTTCTATTTCTCTTTGTTCTCACATGTTCTGCGCATTTTTCATACAAGTATGCTACAATGTCATTGATGACCTTAAACTTCATATCAAGCCAACTACTAAAATTTGCAATCGAATGCAATGCAGATCACCCATGGATGAGAGAAGATGGTGATGCATCTGATAAACCTCTTGACATTGCTGTTTTGACTAGAATGAAGCAATTCAGAGCAATGAACAAACTGAAAAAAGTAGCTTTAAAGGTGAGACTACTAATTTTTATTAACTATGATGATAGCTTTTGATTTGTGCAAGATCTAAAATGTCATTAGTATGAAATCCAAATACAAATGAACATACGATGTATGCTACTGCTCATTGAAGAACAAAAAGAAAAGGAAAGGGAAGGGAAAAAAATAAATATAAAAGGAAACAGTTTCAAGGGTACAGAGAGCTGTCTTGTGACAGGTAATGTGTAAATTGTTTTTCAAGCTGGTAGGAATATCTTCGGGGCCCTGACATATAAGTGTTTTCGTCCTTTCTTTTCAAGTGAGAGATTAGATTCATAAAAAGGCATTTTTATATCATCATTTTCTTTTGTAAAAGCCAGTTTGCGAATTATATTTCCATTTCGTCGTCTCTCAGGTAATTGCTGAAAATCTTTCTGAAGAGGAAATAATGGGCTTGAAGGAAATTTTTAAATCCATGGACACAGATAACAGTGGAACCATCACATATGAAGAGTTGAAAGCTGGTTTACCAAAACTTGGTACCAAGATTCCTGAGTCTGAAGTGAAACAGTTGATGGAAGCGGTAAGGTTTCTGTTCTTTTGATAGAATGCCTACCTCAGATTTATGTTAAATAACATAGCTTATGTTCGTAGAAAGAAACAAGGAAGATTTTCCTACCCAACTCGATCAATTCTCGGATGAAAACAGAAAGAAAAACAGAATCACAGTACCAAGAACACCAAGATTGATCGAGGTTTGGCCAATTGTGCCTACGTCCTTGTGAACTTCCCTGCAAAATTTGATCTGCTATTATTCCTCAGTTCAATCCCGAGAGTACAACACTCAAGTCACACTAGATATTCTCTCACCCCCCCAAACTTTCCCGAGCAAAATACAAGAAGATTCCCAGAGAATACTTTCTCACTCTTGTTCTCACACTTTCTCTCTCTAGTTTGTTTCTGAACAATTACACACTAACTGACAAAGTCTTGCAGAACATGTATATGAGTAATAAGAAAACAACGTAATAACAGCCCATAACTATAAGACATGTCAGCACAGTCTCTGTTTTACAGAGACTTATACAAAACGACACAACAATAACAACAACGACTTGTCGTGCAACCTCTAGACTGAACAATATTTCTAAAAACTGATCATATTAGAACTGAATTTTTAACAGTCTTGTTATGGCTTTTCTAAGTAGACTTTGACATGTCTCTTGTGGTTTTCATATCTGTTACACAATAACGAGATCACATACGAACTCTCATTTTCTCCTTTTTCGTTATGCATAGATTCCTACAGAATCTTATGATTTTTGTTGCATACGTGTTCATTCTTATTCCAAGCTGTTAGTCTTTTGTGATTCCCTCTTATAAAATATGGGCATAGTATATCAATTTAATTATTTGTGCCACAATTCTACTTATTCCTCTCATGCTCAGGCTGACGTGGATGGCAATGGGACAATTGATTACATCGAGTTCATAACAGCTACAATGCACTTGAATAGAATGGAAAGAGAGGAACACTTGTACACTGCTTTTGAATATTTTGACAAGGACAAAAGCGGGTAATCTCCTAAATATCATTATGAGCTATTCTTACTTCCCCTTTTTGGCCTGAAAATTCATGTGTCGATCCTCTAGTTTATCAGTTATAACTTATAATAATATCATTCTTCTCTTATGAATCAGTTACATTACAACGGAAGAGTTGGAACAAGCGCTTAAAAAGTGCAATATGGGGGATGAGAAAACAATAAAGGAAATTATCGCAGAAGTTGACACAGACCGCGTATGTTCATCTCTTACTAAGTGTTTTCAATTCTAAATATTTTAGCATTTTTATTTTTCTTTGAATTGAGGATTCCCAAATTCTTCTTTGCAGGATGGGAGAATCAATTATGAAGAATTTCTAGCCATGATGAGGAAAGGCAATCCAGATTTGGTCCCAAACAGACGGCGAAAATAAAATTAAACGGAGGTTGCATGTTTTGGCTAAATCCACAACTTAAGTAAATTGTGTAATCTTGTTGCGGTATTCAATTTTGGTATAGCCACTTGATCTTGCTTGATTCCTTGTCATGTGGGGTTCATCAATGGCTACCTTTGAAAGAGATGGACTAGGTTTTGGATCAGTTTGTGGTAGAAGCTGTTTAGAGTGGAGCACATTTCTTTGGGGGATATCAATAACAAACACAAAATCTTCGATTGAAGGAGGAAAATAAAACTTCTATGATAATTTTTGTACTCAAGTAGGCCATTTTATGTCACGCCTTGCAGTACGGGAGATGATGTGACGGATTATTTAAGTTAACTAAATAAAAATTTAATTAAAACACTAGTTTAAGTTTTAAATTAATTATGAAAATATGTAAATTTTTAAAACCTTTTTGAAACAAGCATTTATAATCATTAAACAAATAAGAATATTGAGGTAAACATTAAGTAATAAAAAGATACGAGTATGAGTCCTACTGACCTACAATTTGTTCACATATAGTACTGAAAATATAATAATACAACCACAGTCTAAGTAAAGAGAATGTTAAAATGTTATATGTCTTGATATTATAATTTAAACAACCTATTAGGTCCTTCTACTGTTTTTGAGTTTTGTCTGTGGAATCCTCTCTGAAGCTAAGCTGAAATCCACCTAAAGAGGGAAAATAGTTTAAAACAGATAAAACGTGAGCAAAATGCTTTGTAGGAATATATTTTAAGAAACATTAAATTTAAAAAGAAATATCGTTATTCAAGAAATTATTTAAGAGAAGACTCGAATAAATAAGTTTAAACAAAATCATTCTTACCCAAAACAGTTTATTAGTCGACTAGAAAGAACATCATTTTCTTTTCCTAGACAAACCATATATAAAACACCACCGTAGTGGCCCAGCTGGGTTTCAGGACCTGCCCCCAAGGTCGCACGCTACACTACCCGATCTCTATTATGGCTCCATGCCCTTATATTCCTTTTTATCATTATTTAAAACTCATTTACTAGGTATTTTTATTTACATTCGTTATTGTGACGACCCGCCTTTTCGAATAGTCACTTTACTTACTTAAACGTCATTACTTAAACAATAATCTTACTTTATTTGTAAGAAAAATACATAAATAATTTTTTTTTCTAAACATATTCTTTAAACGTACTCAAAAACTGTTGCGACCTCTATCGCTATTCATGTTGAGATCTCGCTCAACACTTGACTTTAAAACCATTTCAAATCGTTTCTGAAAACTTAATAAAAAACATTTACTAAAACATTACGTAAAACTTAACTTTATAATCATATCAAGCAGTTCATAAATTGTATCTTAAAACTTGGATACATTTCTTCAAACTTTGTTTTTTTTAAAAAAACTTTGAAAACACTATATTAAATAGTAGAAAATATTTCTTTTAAACAACGAAAACATTACTGTAGTGGTATCCATACCTAAATTCTCGCATCCGTCTTCTGCAGCACCGAGCTCTTCTAATGGGTCCTGCTAGTCACCCATAAAATTGCCTACAACATGAAGAAACTTTTTATGAGCTTTCGCTCAGTAAGTTCAAACAAAATCTCACAAAGCATTTAAACATGCTTTAAAAACTTTTCTCATGAAAGCCTTTCTTTTAAAATGTATATCATCAATATTTTCCAGAGACATTTATAAAAACGACTTTCATAAACATTTTTCATAAAACTTTTCTAGAACATTTCTCATAAGCATTTTTTTTTTATAAAACATTTAACATGTAGCAATCCTTAGAATGTTTTTCGTAAAACGTCATTTATAAACTTTTTCTTAAAACTTTTATCATAAACGCTTTTCATAAACATTTTTCATAAAATATTCCTAAAACGTTTCTCATAAATGTTTTCTTAAAGCAACTTCTATAACGCTTTTAATAAAATATTTAACATAAAACAATCCTCATATTGCTCTTCATAACGTTATTTATGTTTTCATAAACATTTAATATAAAACATTCCTCAAAATGTTTTTCATAGCATATAAATGTTTCATAACAAACAAATCAAATACAATCACAATATATGTTTTTATTTATGCTCAATTATGAACTTCAATTATGAGCATTTTATGAACATTCTTACTTTAACTTTCTATCTTCGTTTCTTAACTTTCCTTATCTTACTTTAACTTTCTATCCTTAATTCTTACCTTTCTTTATCTTACTTTAATGTTCGTACCAACATCATTAATCATGAGATCATAAATGTGATGTTTCCCTTGCAGAAGACTTAAAACCATCGAACATCGAGGTCATGTACCTCACATCTAGGAGGTCAAACTTTAACTTTACTTTCATTACCTCACAACGAGGAGGCTGATACGATACTTTCTTTTTAACTTTACCTTCTTATTAACCTTAGTGAGCACATCAAATACAACCACATTATATGCAAATACACTTGCAAATTATAGCTTATACTGTAAAATATATTGCATAACAAATGTAACTTATTGCATAACAAATGCAACATAAAATGCAAACACATTTTGCTAATCATAATTTGTACTCTGAAACTTATTGTATCACAAATGCAACTTATTGCATAACAAATGCATCATATAACGCAATCACATTTTGCAAATCGTAACTTTTATTCTGAAACTTATTGCATAACAAATGCAACTTACATCGCAATCACATATTGCAAATCATAACTCTTATTCTGAAACATATTGCATACAAATGCAACATATAACACAATCAAATATTGCAAATCATAACTTTTATTCTAAAACATATTGCATACAAATGCAACATATTACGCAATCACATATTACAAATCATAACTTTTATTCTAAAACATATTGCATACAAATGCAACATATTACATAACAAATGCTTCATAAAACTTATAACTTAAATTATAAAACATTATGCATTATCGAAATGCAGGACTTATACTAATCCTATTTCGTATCTAGGTTGCACATCCGCATCTAGATCATAATTTGGTACATAAAAACTGGCCAGTAAGTTCATCTTTTTGTTGTTCAATCTATAGGTCTTTTATCATTTGGACATTCCAGACTAGTGATAATTATTATCTAAAACATGTTTACGTACTTGTCTGAAAACTTCTAAGGGTCATAACAGAGCTTAACTTTTCATATCTCTCTTGAACAAGTCTAGCCTTTCCTTAGGGTGTGGAAAAAGGAAAAATTAGCTCTTATCTTTTTTTGTATTCGTAGAGTTTCTTTCTTGGCTTTGCTTTTGTGACCTCTCTGTTGGTCACGAGAAATTTTTTAAATTCTACTTGATTATCTAAATTATTCTCACGATTTCTAATCAAAACTAGGGTGTCTTATAGTAGTTTTTTTTTCTAGTTTTCTATAGGCAAATTAGAGGTTATATCCTTAATGGGTTTCTTAGGGATCTTATTGTGCATGTTCATTATGCACTACATGGTATTGTACTTATATACTATATCTTGTTATACTCTAGATAACAAGCATCAATCATAACATTCTTATCTATATCATTAGCTCGTATAAGTATCATACTTACATATCATACATATACATGTTATTCATATCATACTTTCACATATCATGCTTTCACATATTACTCATACTCACGTCATTCATATTATATTCATATAATACTTTAAGTCATGTCACGTTTATAATACACACACCAATCATAGTTCATAACATTCATGCATATCAATATGCAAATAGGCTTCAAACATAACGGTTGTAAATTCATTACAAATCTTATTGTGTACTTTATAACTTTTTTGCATAATAAATGCAAATATACTTTAAAAACAACTTGCATAACCATTGCAAACTCATTTACAAATGCATATGTAAGCATTTAAAAACTATTTACTTCATGTTGTAGGTGAAGTCTGAACTTACCCGGACTATGCCCCAGTGTTCTCTATTTCGTTCCTTTCTCGTTTCTTTTCCTTCCATTGGTTGGCTTTAGTGTCCTGATCAAACGACAGCCGACTTATCAATTAACTTTCTTTTTATCAATCTACTCGATTGATAATATAACGTAAATATTAAACATTCATTTTCTTTTAACTTGACTTGTATACTATCGATCTACCCCTTTTTTCCTTCACTTAATTTTGTAACCCACTGGGTTACCTTTCGTTTACTTGAACATCTCTTATTAAATCTCTCGTCTTACATTGCGGTTATGTTACTTAACGTATTACGGAATATTTTCCGTCTAATAACGTTATGCTAAATTGGAGTGTTCGACTTCGTTCTAGCCTTTTTGTAAAAATGACATTTTTACCCTTTTTAGGTTTTTCGTCAACTTCATAATTCTATAAAACCCATTGCGTAACTTTAACATTTTATTTCTTACATATTATGAAAAAATCCCCACTAAGGAGCGTTTCCTAACATCGGGCGTTTCGAGTCCGTTTTTGTTATTTTTACAAAATAACCATTTTGCCCCTAATCTCTTTTTCTTTCATTCTTTCCTTAACTAAACTTTAATTTTCTTAAAACTTAACATCTATGGTACTTACTGCCTACAATAGTGTAGGAAACCAACATTCCCTAGTGAAAACCCAGTTTTCACACAATTTTGTTGTCACAACCCGCCTTTTCGGGCTGTGATAAAACTCTTTCTTACTTACTTTAGGGCAAAAATTTAGGAATTTTTTTTTTAAAATGAGAATAAATAATTTGCTTACATTAACTTTGATAATTCCCAAAATACTTTCACATACTTGTATTTACATATTTAATACTTTTACTTTTACAACATCTTTCTTTTAAACATTTTATTTCAAAATAACTTTTAACATACGTAGCGAAAAATATTACAGCAGCGGACTCCATACCTAATCTGCACATCATCCACCTCTTCGCCAGCTCACCATTTGAACTTATTCTGACCTTTTCGTCGGAATACCTACAGCATGAAATACTTAATGAGCTAACGCCCAGTAAGTCCCATAAATCCTACATGGATATTCACATGAATGCATGAATTAATTATGCTTTCTTATAAACTTTCTTTATCCTCATCATTTCTTATCTTTACTAGGGCCCAAGCGTTCGTACCATTGCGCAATTTCATTTAGGTCTACGTAACACCGTGACCGTAACATATCCGTTAAACTCCCCTTGAGTTAAGAGTCGGTACGACACTTTTCTTAATTTCTGGTGATACATTTACCAGTCCATTTATTATGGTTGACATACCATGCATGAAGTGCTAATCACATATTATCCATGAAACATAAATTCTCTTGCATAGCATAGTACACACATGTACTTACTTTTTATACACACGGGTACACATTAATATACGCACATGTATATAGCATAATGTACTCACAGGTACTTAACATAAAATGTACACACAGATACCTACTTTATACACACTCAAGTATTTATCATTGTACACACAGGTACGAAATCATGATACACATGCTCATTTTCATTATTATACACACAGGTACAAAATCATGGTACACATGCTCATTTTCATTATTGTACACACAGGTACATAACATCTTGTACACACTGGTACACATTAATATGCTCGCAATTATTCATACATGACTATACCCCTAGGTATTCATATCATAGTAAACATACAAGTTTACACTTAATTATACACACAGGTACACATATACATACATTTCTTTCTAAACCTACATTTCATACTGTAGGTGGGAAGGGTACTTACTTGATGCGAATGTCAGGCGACTTAACCTCGATTTCCCTTCTCCTAGACTCCTAGGATCCTGTTGGCCAATTACAAAGCCATTAGCCAAATTTCACTATGTTTCGATACGAAACATCCGTTAGTTAATAAATTGAGTTGTATTACTATGTACAACTCTAAAAACCACTGGTTTTTCTTATTTCTATCTAACTTTACCCTATCGTTTGTAACGAAGGGCGGGAACCTTTTTAGTCATTTTCTTATTCCATTGGAAACATTTCAAAACGGTTTGGGTTATTTGGACAAAAATGACGATTTTGCCCTTCGTGGGTTTACTAACCTACCCGAGCTCGATTTCGTTATTCTTACGAAAATAACCACATACTAATTTCAAAATAACACCCTAGTGGGTCAAATCTCTTTATTTCTCAATTATGCCCCATTTTCATAAAACTTTGCGGTTTAGTCCCTGAACTGAAAATTTTGACGATTTTACCCCCATGACTAAAATTTACTTCTTTGCATCAAAATTTCCTATTTTTCTCAAGGATCATTTTTACTTAAGGTACCATACCTTAAATCATTTGCAAAAATAACATTTTTGCCATTTAACACTTTTTTCACTTTTAATATATTCTTGAAAAATCAAAAACTCACAAACGATTGAGTTTTTAGACAAACCGTTTGCGTGACCTAACAGTTTCATCGAGATCTACAACTTTCATGTTTTAACTTTTCCCAAAATATCACTGTACGGGGCGTTTTTGACTATTTTTTCAAATCTGCCAAGAAGGAACTTTTTCTTTCAATTTAGTCCCTTTGGCATTTTTACAAAAATCCGTTTCAAACTTGCAATTCTACCCCTGCAGAAACCATTCCATGCCTTAATCCACACATTCTCATGCTCAAACATCACTTTTGCAAAGTCAAACATCAAAATTACAAAAATAATACTTTTTGCAAAAATTGTGATTTTGCACTATAAACCAAAGTTTCACAACTCAAACTTGCCAATCATCACATATACATAAAATTCCAGCAAATATATGCTCAAAACCCCTCATGGGTTGAAAGAATAAAATCAAAACAAAATTCAAAACTTTAAACTTTAAAACTTACCCAAATAACACTTTTTGGATTTCTAGCCTTCAAAGGCTTCTTGAACTTCTTCTTGGACTTCCTTTTCATGCAAAAATAGCATGGATTAATCTTTGCCCTTTACCCATGAAAAATCCCTTGAAAACTCATGAAAAAGTTTAGGATTTTACCTTAAAACTTGTGGGAAATCCTTGTACTTGCTTGTAAAACTTGTTTGGGGGCTGAGAAATTTTTTTAGAGACCTGGACATGGCTGTCAGATCTTGGAAGGAAAGAAAGGAAGTGAATTTTTGTGATAACTTTGCCTTAAATGCATCCTTATCACATTTGGTGACTCATGGTAACCCATGAGTATACCACTAGGTGTCCTCATCTTATTGGGCCACATTGCATGGCTTGTTGGCCCAATAGAATTCAAGCAAATGTCCACTTTGTGGAGTTAAAAATTTATACTGTGTAATTTTTCATCACACAATATTTTTCCTATACTGTCGTGGTCAAATCAGTGTACCTTCTATCCTTAGACTGTATAAAAATATTTAACTTACTTTTCGTTTACTTTTGGAGGCCAATCATAACATTTTTCGTATCTGTGTTTTCATTTAGCAGTATTCTTATACTGCTCTGGCCTCCTTTCTACCCCCGGTTAGGGTTAGGACAACCTCTATGTCCTATTTACATTCTAATCATTCATTCGTTTATATCACAATTTCACAATTAATTGTGACATGAAATTCATTTTATGGATATTATGCACAAATCTCTAAGTCATCAAACTCATAAAATTTGTATTTTACAATATCCACCATTGCATTACATATGCCATAAAATTTGCAATCAATGCCGCTCATTCATATTTTATTGTAATTTTCACAGAAATTACAATTTTTACAAAATTTCATATTTTTAAGAATAAATTCATTAATTAAACCCAATTAAATATTAGGTTTTATTGATGACGTTTCCTTGGTCATTACATTTGTAGTTTTAGCCTGAAATACAAAAATATTTACATTTTTATCCCCAGCACCAAAAATAATCTTTTTACACCATTAGTCCACATTTTTCATGAGGAACATTGTTGCTCAAAGTACCACATTCAAAATACATTGGGAAAATAACATTTTTGCCCTTTTAAATTTTTTTTCAAATTTAACAAATTCTTTGAAAAATCAAAATCTCACCGCGGGTCTAGATTTTTGACGAACTGTCTATATTGTCTAACAATTTCATCGAGATCTACAACTTTCATGTTTTAACTTTTTTGAAATTCTCACTATACAGGGGTGTTTTTGGGCAATTTTCATTTCTATCGAGAAAGAAATTTTTCTTTCAATTTAGTCCCTAAGGCCTTTTTATAAAATCCATTTCAAAATTACAAATCGACCCCTGCAGAAACCGTTTCATGCCTTATTCAAATCATTCTCATGCTCAAACATCATTTTTACTAGAACTAACATCAAATTTACAAAAATAAAACTTTTTGCAAAAATTATCGTTTTGCACCATAAACTAAAATTTCACAACTTAAACATGCCATACATCACATATACATGAAATTTCATCAAATACATGCTCAAGAACCCACATGGATTTAAAAGAATAAAAATCAAAACAAAATTCATAAAATTTTAAAACTTTGAAATCTAAAACTTACCCAAATGGCACCCTTTTCATTTCTAGCCTTTAAAGTTCCTTTGAACTCCCTCCTAAGCTTCATTTTCATGCAAAAACACCATAGATTAATTTCCTTTCTTTTTCCCAAGAAAAACCCTAAAAACCCTTGAAAAAGTTTAGATTTTTACCTTAAAACTTGTAAAAATTCATTGGGCTTCACTTCTTGAACTTAATTGGGGTAATTTTTTTGAAAGGTTTTGGGTTGAGAAAATTCTTGGGATGGTTCTCCCATGGTGGCCGAATATGGAAGGAAGAAGGGAAAAGAAATTTTTTTGTGATGAGTTACATTTAATGCTTCTTATCCACTTTGATGACTCATGGTCATCCATAAGGATACCCTAGGTGGCAACGTGCTATTGGGCCACATTTTCAAGCTTAGTGGCCTAATCAAATTCAGTTGGGTGTCCACCTTGTAGGGCCTAAAAATTTATACAATGTAATTTTTCACCGTACAGTATTTTTCTTATACTATTGTGGTAAAATCAGTGCAAAAACATATTCCTAGACTGTGTCAAATATTTTTCTTGACTCTGGTTAATTTTTGGAGGCCGAACATAACATTTTTTATTCTCCACATTCTCTAAGCAGTATTATTCCTATACTGCTTTAACTTAAACTGCCTAATTTCTATACTACACGACCTTAAAAAGTCTAATTTTTACACTATATTATTCTAATACTATATAATTTTTCATGTTATTATACAATATTTTTCCTTAAACTGTATGTTTTGTCTTAATATAATCTTTAACTTAATACATTAATGTATTAGAAATCTCAGGTGTTACAGTTATAGAGTGCATTATGAAATTCAGATCAATCAACGGTTCATAAAATAACAGATAAAAATTTCATTTTCAATCAACCGTTGAAAACATTTTAATAAAAACCCTTTTTAAGGTCAAAATCATTTGAAACTGGTTTACCAAAGAAAAGGGTTAGAAGTCCTACCTCAATACTCATGCTGGTGTCTCACACCATAATCCCAGTCCGCTATACGTTAGCTCGCGGAACCACAAACGATCTATCAGTATCTAGTTTAAGATATTCTATGTTGCTAAACTAGTTCATAGTGTCCTAGTGTGCCATTTGTATTCATAAAATCATTTTGTAAAGTTGAAATTTTAATTGGGGTTCAAAACGGTAAAAACGGATGAAAAATCACAAAATTTCATCAAGCTCGGTCGACCTGTCGGTCACCCTGGTTTGGCTGGCCGAACTATACGAACAAGTTCGATCGGCCGAACTTTTTCCATGTTCGGCCTGTCGGACGTATGAATCCGGTCTGTCGAACCCTTGAATTTGGCCTGCCGGACACGAAGTTCAGCTAGTCGAACTGGAAAATTCTAAAATTTTCCAACCACGGTTCTCGGCCACCCCGTGTCCAAATCTTTTTTTTTAACTTTTTTTCAGTTCTTAGGCATGGGAAACAATCATAAATGATAGAAAAACAAAATAGAATACTTTTTAGCTGATTTAAACAAGATTTACTCAAAAATTTTGAATAAATCTAAAAATTAGGAAAAATAGAAAAAAAAGAAAAATCTTGATTTAAATTTGTTTTTCTTCAAACAAAGCTTAAATTCTAATTGTTCTAAGTTTCCCTAACTTAGATCAAAGGTTTTCTAAGTTCAAATAAGCTTAAATTTCAAAATACAAGAAAAATTAAAAATTTAGAAAAAAGTTTTGAAATTTGAAAACTAACCTCGAATTGAAGCTTTAAATTGCATTTTCAGTTGCTCAATCACATTCCCGAGCCTATCCACCTAATCGACGCTTGGGGCTTGATTTGATTCAAAAATTTTGGAGAAAATGGGAGAGAAAGGGAGAGGTAGAGGGAGAACGAGAAAGTGCTAGGAGAGAGTGAGAGAGAGGCATGAGTGAAAGAGAGCGAGAGAGAGATATATAAATAAAGAGAAAAAGTAGGCGGTTTTATTGTGTGAAAACCGTGTGCCACCTACAGTTTTGTAAAATAGGATATATTTGACTTTTGACAAATTGTTATGTTCTAAATATTCAAAATAACAATTAAAATAACTAGAAGCCACTAAAAATCATTAAATAACGAGGACAACTTTAAATTCAAAAATTTCACTAGATGATCAAATTAAGTCTAAAATATTTATTATGGCACACTAATCTATCATTTTATATTCTAACATTACTTAATTAATTTCGGGGCGTTACATTTTATATTTGGTAATTTTATGTCTTCTAAATCCATTATTCTTAACAAGGAAAGGAAGCCACAATTTCGTTATTGTGTTTTCTAAAGCCATTGAAAAGCCACACTTACGTTGTTGGGTTTCTCTCTCTGTATTATTATCATTATTTGTTTTTTCTTTCGTGGGCTTTAAAATTTTTGCATTCAAGTACTCTCGATATAAAAATCGTTACTCGGTATTTATTGGAGTGGAAGTTGCCAATTGAAGTGCTTCAATCATGTTTTGCATGGTTTAGGGCCGACTCCATACATGAAGTAAAAGGCTTCTGAGTCCCTAAATTCCCATTTGCCAAGATGTAGTGTATATGAAATATAGATCATTTGATCGTATGCTTCGTCATTTTCATGCCTCGGACCGCTAGAGGGTTTTGACCTTGTGTAGTTCTCATAGGTGACACTTACTAGTCAAAAATGTTAAGGCTACATTTGGTAGGCTGTATTGTGTTGTGTTGTATAAGGTGTGTTGAATAGATTGTATTATCATAATATAATACGGTGTTTGGTGGATGTCATATTATATAAGGGGTTAAAATTATAATTTTTGAAAGGTCGAAATATAATTTATCAAAATTACGGGTTTAAAATATAAAATCTTAAAAATTTTGAAGTCAAAATGAAATTTTTAAAAGATAGAGGGTCAACTCTACTTTGATGCGAACCATAGACTCCATATAAAATAATACAATATAGTATAGCAAAATGTGTATTATTATACAATAAATTGCTTTGGTACGGTGTATTAAACATTAGCCTAAACGTGTAGGACCGCACTCCTGGGACTTCCAATGGACGCGTGGTAACTGCGTGTAGAGGAGCAACAATGGAAACGACAAAACATTAGAATACGA
Source organism: Artocarpus heterophyllus (assembly GCA_025403435.1). NCBI lineage: Eukaryota > Viridiplantae > Streptophyta > Magnoliopsida > Rosales > Moraceae > Artocarpus > Artocarpus heterophyllus. The sequence goes on from CM046344.1 coordinate 4,121,991, forward strand.
CATTATAAGAAAAATGACAACAGTCACGTAAACCATCTGCCTCGTTGTAACCGACGCCAACAAAAAACCAACCTGTAAAACTACAATACCTGACCAAATCGTATGGAAAACGACAGCAATCTAAAAAAGCGACAGATCTATAAATCATAACATTCAGAAGAGGAAAATCATTACAATCTCAGAAGGACATTATGTTTGAAAAAAACACACACACACCGAAAAAAGCCAAAAACCTAAGAAACGACTTTGACCTAAAAAAAACATTAAAAAAACCAAAACAATATAGAATATAAAAATTTTACACTGTAAAACGAAAGTATTATAGCACATGAGATTTTTATACTATAGATATTATTGGAGTTAGTTTGCCAACCATTTTTATTACAGTGTTTTATTTTATAAAATTTATAGAATGTTTTCGCAAAGTGAGTCAGAACCATGGTTAAAACTAATTTTGGTTAAATCTATTAAGCATATGAGAGCTTTATACTGTAGCAACTTTTTGTACTATAATATGTGAGAGCTTTTTTACTGTTTAAGTTCTAACCCACTTTACCAAATACCCTTTTAAACAAAAAAAATACAAACCATAAAAAGAGGTTCAAACCGATCTCCAAACAGATGCATAGTCTCATAAACAACCTTCACTTGTTTGACATGTCATGTCCAAACGTAAGGACAACAATTTTAAAAAGCAAAAAAAAAATAAAATAAAATCATGATACATCTTTGGTTTTTGATTTAATGAAATATATATATTTATATTAGATTTAATATATAAATATATACCTTATTTTAGTCAATTGTTGATTTTAACCTTTAAAATGATTTTATTATTTTTTAAGTGGAAGAGAAAAAACTAAAACAAAAAATAAGAAGAAAACAAAAACAATCAAAACTCTTATTTTTTATGGTATTCTATATAGTTTGAAGTAAAAAACCTCAGTGTAAAGTTTTTTTCTTTTAAATTTTTATTTTTTTATTTTATAATTTGATGATATTTTGGGCAATTTATATGTCAAAATTGAATATTAAATAAAAAAATGTATAAATTTGTGTATTAATTTTAATTTGAAGAATACATTTAATAAGATCAAAAACTAAATATATAATGTTTAAAAAGATATAAAGATAAATAACCTTTTTAAAAGTACTTGTAAAATAAACGTCTATAATTTTTTTAAATTAAGCAAATAGTTATTTATCAGTGATAAACTTGACTTTATTAAACCTGAAATATAAGGTATGAAATGATAAATAACCCACAAAAAAATGTTATTTATTTAGTTGTTAGATCTATTAAAAAAATAGCTTTGAATAGATCTAACGTTCAAAAAATAAGAGCCTGACCCATAGGGTCTATACTAAAATGGTCCTTTTTTCTTTTCCTTAAAAAAAAAAAATCTCTATGGTGAAATGCCAATAAAGGTTCTAGCTTAAGAATCTAGTGTTGTTTTTTCCTACCAGAAGGAGAAAAAAGTAAATAAACAAAGAGGAGAAGGAAAAAATAAAACGAAAAAGCAAAAACTCCACAGCAAACGTCCAACAGATTCCAGTCAACCCACTTTCAATTTAGCCAAAAAAAACTCAATCCACTTCCAATAATAAAAATATAGAAACAAAAAGAAAAAATATATTTATTTCTTCTCTATTCTTTTTTGAAATAAAACAAATCCTTTACGTCAAACTATACCCCATACTCCCTTAAAAAAAAAAAAAATACTCCAAAGTCACCATATTAAAATATTTTCCCTTTTTTTTTTCCTTTTCTCACAGCAAAAAAAAAAAAAAAAAAAAAAAAAAAAAAAAACTCCTTTCCGGTTTTTCTTTTCTTTTCGTTTCCTTTTTTTTTTTTTTTTTTGTTATTCGTCGTTATTTCTTTTTCTTCGAGAGCTTGAGCAACCGACAAGGATCCAGACGTAGATGGAGAAGTTGAATCCCAAACCAGCCATGGTAATCCTAATCCCTCCGCCGTCTGTTTGTTTCTCACGAAAAAACTGAGAAAATATTCTCTCTCAGCAATAGCCATCCGTCGTCGTAGCGTCTCTCTTCTTTTTTGTTTCGTTCTTACCTTTGTTTTTCGTTCATGTTTACCTCTGATCGCGCTCGAAAGTTGCTAGTTTTGTACGAATGATTCCATGGTTGCTTGGGTTCTCGTTAAATATCAAGGCTTTTTTTGTTGAATCAAGTCTTGGGCGAAGAAATTTTGATTTTGAGGATGGTTGTTGAGTTTTACGATTGGTCAAAGGCGATTTGGTGTTGATTTGAGAAGAATATTTCGGCTTTGGTTGCTTCTTTCACGTTGAAAACGGCTGATTTAGGGGGGATTTAATGAGGCCTTAGCTTATTTTGCTCAGGAATGATTTATTTTCATTGGCTGATGGTTAATCTGGCATATTATTGTGTAATCATGAAACAAGCACACTTTTATGTGTGATCCCCAAATTATTTTTTAGTGTGAAAAGGAGGAGAGAATCTTTCTTGTATAGTTAACTTAGAAACTTGGTAAAAGAACATCGTATAATATAAATTGAATTCAGCAGCAAAATATCATTTAACACATGCCAAATTTCACATGTATTTTATCTTGCCAACAAAGGAAAAAATTTCAAAGAATATGTTAGTTAAAACCTGGTTTTGAACCTTTGTGATTGATATGTAAATAGAATTGCCTTATGGGATTTACATGTTTTCATTTTAACTGTTTATTTCTTCTTCTCACAGGTTGGTGTAAGAGGTCAATGTAAAGTTCTTTTATTGGCATATGAGAGTTTGGGCATGGTTTTTGGTGACTTGAGCCTCTCCCCACTTTATGTTTATAGAAGTACATTTTCTGGAAGGTTGCGCCATTACCAAACTGAAGATGCAATATTTGGAGCATTTTCTGTGATTTTTTGGACTCTCACTCTTATGTCGTTGTTCAAGTATGTTCTTATTGTGTTGAGTGCAGATGATAATGGTGAAGGTAAGATCTGATAATTTTCTCCCTCGTGCTGTATTTACTATTTTCTTTTTCAAATTTTAAGCTTTTAATTATGTAGTTGTCTTGCAGGAGGGATTATGGCATTATACTCGCTTCTCTACAGAAATGCGAAATTCTGCTTGCTACCGAACAATCAAGCATCTGATGAGGATATTTCTACATATAATTACCCAGGTACCTTGAGCAGAAATATACCAGCATCATTTTTGAGAAGATTTATTGAGAGGCATAAAGAATCAAAGACCAGTCTGCTTATTCTGGTTTTATTGGGAGCTTGTATGGTAATTAGTATTGGCATTCTTGCACCTGCAATTTCAGGTAAAGACACCTTTTTTAATTTTTAATTTTTTCATCCTTTAAGCTGCTAGAAATACTTATACAAACATATTGCTTGATTTTGTGCATTTGGTTTGTTTCAGTTTTTTCTTCTGTTGAAGGGTTGAAATTTCGTTCAAAGGATGTACATAGCAGTAAGACTCTGAATGAATATTGTCTTCCTCCCCGCTTCCAAATCACAGAACCATTATTTTGTGCCTGAGTGCCTTTCAAGTTACTGATCCTTTTTATAACAAATTACAATGCAGATACAGTGGTTATTATTGCCTGTATTCTGTTGGTGCTCCTTTTTGTATTGCAACATCGTGGATTCCACAAGTTGGCATTCATGTTTAGTCCCGTTGTGATCATTTGGTTGCTGTCCATTGCCGCTGTTGGAATCTATAATATTTTTAGATGGAATCCAGTTGTATATCGGGCTCTTTCTCCATGTTATTGTTATGTTTTTTTTAAGGTTACAGGAAAAGATGGTTTTATTTCTCTTGGAGGAATAATTTTATGTCTTACCGGTAAATATTAAGTTTGAACCTATGCTTTTCTTTTCTGCCCCCCCTCATTTATCTTTGTTCAAGACATATTCATGTTGAATTTATGTCACGTTTTCTTGTCGTCTACAGGAAGTGAAGCTATGTCTGCAAATCTTGGCCACTTCACTGCAACATCAATCAGGGTATGCATAACCAATTGTTGCAAAAGAGAACTTTTATTTTTTTTTAATTTTTTGCTAGTTATGCGGACGAAGTTTGATGAAATTACGAGGAAAGAACTTACCTTTTTTTTTTTTAAATATATTTATATATCTTATCACTGCTTTAACTTTTTTGGTGAGGCTTCCAATCACAGAATAAAGCGGTTGTAAATTTACAAGGTGATCCTGAATTACTTGGGGCTTAAGTTTAATTTGAGTTGTTGACTCTAGGTGCTGTCTTTTTGAGAAATTCTGCTGATCTAAAACGTGGCAACCTATTGAGGTTGAAATTAAAGTGCGCAGAACCTAACTTGATTTTGTCATCATATCTTTTTACTCTCCATACTGGGTCCTGTATTTGTGAGGCCTGGAAGGTTATTTCTGAATATGGTCCTCCCCTAAAACAGTATTTATAGATGGCTGCTGCTCTAAGAATTAAAACCTTTCATGTCCTTGTTTGCTTTAACACCCTAGACTTTAGCTGTATCATCAAAACAACAACCCTTATCCTCGTTCCGTGTTCATTACATCTCATTGTTTCACCATCTAGATTGCTCTTATGGAAAACCAACTTAACGGGCTTACAAATTATTGTTGAAAGATCTTGTAGAATATTTGTAATTATATAGAATGTTTGATTATGAATATTTGTAATTATATAGAATATTTGATTATGTGTCATAATTAGTCAATCCTGATTTTTATTAGCTGGAATAGAGATTCTAGGAATCAGTTTTTATTCTAGGAATTAGTTTTATTTTTTCCTTTTTTAGGAAGATTAGTTTTCTGTTTTTTCTCCTAGACATCTATAAATGCTGATGTATACTAATATAGATACAATGAAAACCTTTTGTTCATTTTCATTCTCTGCTTTCATGGTATCCGAGCAGAAAAAATCCTAGGGCTTGATTCCGCTTTCTTTTTCTTTCTTGTTCTCACAATGTCCGAAGTCACAAGTCAGCGTTCTCAATCCGAGCCTCAAACCGTCCGGGGTTTATCTGAAAATCACTCAATTCAGATAACTACAATCCGACTAAATGGCGATAATTTCCTCAGGTGGTCACAATCTGTTCGCATGTACATCAGGGGGAGAGGCAAAATCGGCTATCTCACAGGAGAAACAAAGAAGCCTGACATGAAGGACCCAACATATGCCATTTGGGATGCTAAAAACTCAATGGTAATGACATGGTTGGTTAACTCTATGACCGAGGAAATTGGGGCAAACTATCTCTGTTATTCCACAGCCAAGGAGTTATGGGACAATGTTTCGCAGATGTACTTTGATTTAGGAAATCAATCCCAAGTCTACGAATTGACCCTAAAACTAGGGGAAATTCGCCAAGGTGATGACTCTGTGACGAAGTATTTCAATTTTCTTAAGAGGATCTGGCGGGACCTGGACTCATTCAATGACTACGAGTGGAAGTCATCCGAAGACTGCAATTACTACCAGAAAATGGTGAATATTGGTCGAGTCTTCAAATTTCTTGCAGGCTTGAATGTAGAATTTGATGAAGTCCGTGGCCGAATCATTGCAAGAAATCCTCTACCTCCAATTGGGGAAGTATTTGCAGAAGTGCGGAGAGAAGAAAGCCGCAGACAAGTGATGCTGGGAAAAAAGGCAGCAAGCACAACTGGAACAGCAGAAGGGTCTGCCTTAGCCATTCCTGAAGCTCTAGTCAGTCGCAAAACGTCCCAAAATCCACGAGTAGGAGACAAAAATAACCTACGCTGTGACTACTGTGGGAAGGCACGCCATACCCGAGAGAACTGCTACAAGTTGCATGGTCGACCTTCAAATGGCAGGGGCAATAAATCCAGTGAACAGAATGCACCTGTAGCTAATGAGGCTGAATCATCCCCATTCAACAAAGAGCAATTAGACCATCTTCTTAAACTGCTAAAATCTTATTCGACACCTAATGTTCCTATTGGTTCTTTGGTACAAACAGGTAGCAATCCTCTAGCATTTTCAGTTCTTGAAAAAACCAGTCCTTGGATCATAGATTCGGGGGCATTTGATTATATGACAAATTGTTCTCATCTGTTTAGTTCATATTATCCGTGTTCTGGCATTGAAAAAGTGAGAATAGCTGATGGTAGTTATTCATCCATTGCAGGCAAAGGGAATATTACAGTTTCAAAAAACATCTCTTTACAATCTGTTTTACATGTTCCAAAACTTGCCTGTAATCTTCTTTCTGTCAGTAAATTATCCAAAGATTCTAACTGTTCCATCCTTTTCCTTCCTTCCCTTTGTGTTTTTCAGGACCAGAACTCGGGGAAGACGATTGGAACTGCTAGAGAAATAAATGGGCTGTACTACTTTGGTGAAACTTCTCTTGACTATAAAAAAGCTCAGGGCTTAGGTAGTACTAGTTCAAACCCTGTCTATGATAAAGTTATGTTATGGCATAGGAGGTTAGGACACCCTAGCTTTTCATATCTTAAACACTTATATCCTGTGATGTTCAAAGGAATTGATTGTTCAAAACTGCATTGTGAGGCTTGTCATTTAGCTAAAGACCATCGTGTTTCATTTCCAATAAAATCTTACTTTGCATCAAAACCATTTTATTTGCTTCATAGTGATGTTTGGGGTCCATCTAAGGTTAACACACTTTTTGGCAAAAAATGGTTTATGACCTTTATTGATGATCACACAAGAGTATGCTGGGTTTATTTGTTGGATACAAAATCTGATGTTGAACAACGGTTTAAAGAATTTTCTCTTATGATTGAAAATCAATTTCAAGCAAAAATTTGCATTCTAAGAACAGATAATGGCACTGAATATTTTAACAAATATTTGGGGACATTCCTCTTGGAAAAGGGCATTATTCACCAATCAACATGTCGTGACACACCACAACAAAACGGTATTGCCAAAAGGAAAAATAGGCACTCACTTGAAGTTGCCCGAGCTATTATGTTTTCAATGAATGTTCCTAAGTATCTTTGGGGTAATGTACTCTTAACTGCTTGTTACTTAATAAACAGAATGCCATCCCGTGCTCTAAAATTTGATACGCCATTACAAAATTTTAAAAAATTCTTTCCCACATCTCGGATTATAACAGATTTTCCTTTGAAGGTGTTTGGTTGCACTTGTTATGTGTATATTCCAAATGTTCTTCGGTCTAAATTGGATCCAAAGGCTGAAAAATGTGTGTTCATCGGTTATGCATCAAATAAAAAGGGATACAAGTGTTTTAATCCTGTAACAAAAAATTTTTTTGAAAGCATGGATGTAAACTTTGTTGAGGATCAACCTTATTTTCAAAAAAACTTTCTTCAGGGGGAGACCATAACTAAAGAAAATTTTTGGGAAACTTTACCTATCCCAGAAGTGTCTAATCCCATTCCTGTGTTTAATCCTGACGAACAATTATTGGAAACAACTGTTGGAAATATGGAAACTAGTGATAATGTCCTTAATCCAAATATGCCGAGTGATGTTTCATCAAGCACAGGGGGACAAGTACTTCAAACGGACCATAATCCACAACCTGAGCTTCAGGTTTATGTCAGGAAGAAGTTTCACAAACATACTACTGCTCTAATTATTCTTCCAGCAGATGTTCAATCCAATCTACCGAGTGATGGTCCTACAACTCAAAGTAATCCTACAACTCAAAGTAATCCTCCTTTAACTTCTATTTCTTCTTTATCACTTGATTTACTAAAATCATCTTCCTCTGATCTTGATTGTCCAATTGCTTTAAGAAAAGGAACCCGAGCATGCACTAAACACCCTATTGCAAAGCACTTGTCATATGAAAAATTGTCAAACACTCATAGAGCATTTGTATCTAGAATTTCTAACCTATATGTTCCAAGAAACATTCAGGAAGCATTAGGTGATCTGAATTGGAGATTAGCAGTAATGGAAGAAATAAATGCTCTTAGAAAAAAATAACACGTGGAGTGTCACTGATCTATCCAAAGATAAGAAGTCAGTTGGGTGTAAGTGGGTGTTTATAGTAAAGTGTAAAGCTGATGGAAGTGTGGAAAGATACAAAGCAAGATTAGTAGCTAAAGGATTTACACAGACTCATGGTATAGATTACCAAGAGACTTTTGCTCCTGTTGCGAAAATTAACTCTATCATAATACTTCTTTCTCTTGCAGTTAACTTCAACTGGCCACTTCATCAGTTTGATGTAAAAAATGCTTTTTTGAATGGAGATCTACAAGAAGAGGTATATATGGACTTGCCACCCGGATTTGAGGAAAGCCTTGGAAGAAGTAAAGTGTGCAAACTGAGAAGGGCTCTTTATGGATTAAAGCAATCTCCTAGAGCCTGGTTCGAGCGATTTGGAGATGTCGTTAGGAAGCAAGGGTTCTCACAAAGCCAAGCTGATCATACTTTATTCTTCAAACACTCCATCGAAGGTAAAGTGGCTATTCTAATAGTATATGTGGATGATATTATTATGACTGGGGACGATTCCTGTGAAATCAGCAACTTAAAAAGTAGGCTTGAGGCTGAATTTGATGTGAAGGATCTGGGAAAACTAAAGTATTTTCTTGGAATGGAGTTTGCAAGATCTAAGGAAGGAATTTTTATCAACCAACGTAAGTACATCCTAGACTTACTAAAGGAGACAGGAATGACAGGTTGTAAGGCAGTTGATACTCCAGTTGAACCAAATGTGAAGCTGAAAGCAGCGGCAGCTAATGAAGTAGTGGATCGGGAACGTTATCAAAGATTAGTTGGAAGACTAATCTATTTGGCACACACAAGACCTGACATAGCATTTGCAGTAAGTGTAGTAAGTTAGTTCATGCATTCGCCAGGACCTACTCACTTTGAAGCTTTGTTCAGAATTTTGAGGTACCTCAAAGGAACTCCGGGGAAATGAATTTTGTTTAAGAATAGAGGTCATCTTCAGGTAGAAGCCTACACAGATGCGGATTGGGCAGGCAGCGTGACTGACAGAAGATCCACCTCTGGTTACTGTACCTTTGTAGGGGGAAACTTAGTCACATGGAGAAGCAAAAAACAAAGTGTTGTGGCTAGGAGTAGTGCTGAAGCTGAATTTCGCTCTGTTGCACATGGTTTTGTGAGGTATTATGGATCCAGAGAATCCTAGAGGAGTTAAAAATTCCTATACCAAAGCCTATCAAAGTTTTTTGTGACAACAAAGCAGCAATCTCTATTGCCCACAATCCTGTTCTACACGATAGAACGAAGCACATAGAAGTGGACAAACACTTTATCAGGGAAAAGATAGACAGTGGCTTGATATGCATGCCTTACATACCTACTACAAGTCAGGTGGCAGATATACTCACTAAAGGTCTTCCTAAGGCACAGTATGAAAAATTGGTCAACAAGCTTGCCATGAGTGATATCTTCATGCCAGCTTGAGGGGGAGTGTTGAAAGATCTTGTAGAATATTTGTAATTATATAGAATATTTGATTATGAATATTTGTAATTATATAGAATATTTGATTGTGTCATAATTAGTCAATCCTGATTTTTATTAGCTGGAATAGAGATTCTAGGAATCAGTTTTTATTCTAGGAATCAGTTTTATTTTTTCCTTTTTTAGGAAGATTAGTTTCTTGTTTTTTCCTCCTAGACATCTATAAATACTGATGTATACTAATATAGAATCAATGAAAACCTTTTGTTCATTTTCATTCTCTGCTTTCAATTATTATATGGTTTGGGTGGGGGGGGGGGGGGGGGCGGGGGGGTGTGGGGGTGGTGGTGGGGTGTGGGGTCGTTGAGTGTCTGGGCATGATTGGCTTGAATATCATTTAATAATCAGTTCCTTGTTCCTACTTTTAGAAGCTATGCTTGAATTCCTTACTTTGCAGCTTTATTTTGTCTCAGTACTTTTCTGGACCATTCGCTTAAATTTGCTTCTCCTGCTTTTACATTTCCATGACTGAATGTTTCATTGCAGGTTGCATTTACTTGTGTTATTTATCCATGTCTTGTACTTCAATACATGGGGCAAGCTGCTTTTCTTTCAAAGAATTTATACACAGCACCTATTAGCTTTTATGCTTCTATCCCTGGTAAGCATATCTACATGTGCAGATGTTTAAAGCAAAAGATCTAACTATACAATTTCTAAAATGCGTAGAAGCTATCAGGAAGACTTGTGCAATTATGAGGCATTGAAAATTCTTCATAAATGCAGCACACTGCATCTTTTATGTCATGAATTCCATGGTTTGTGCTTCCTGATTAATTATTCTCTCCCTTTTGTTCCAACTTAAGTATTATTAAGCAAGGGGCATACAGAGATTGACTCATACCTTTTGATTTTTTTGACCTTGTGATCATGGAACAAGAATGTATTCTACAGTTTGGTGCTTTTATCATTTATTTAGGATGTGTTCCCTGAAGATCTATTAATTATTTTGTTTACAGAATATTGTTGCCGTTTTTGTAGATCCCTTCTTTTGGCCAGTTTTTTTTGTGGCAACTTTGGCTGCAATTGTTGCTAGTCAAGCAGTTATCTCTACCACATTCTCAATTGTCAAAGAGTGCCATGCATTTGGATGTTTCCCTCGTGTCAAGATTGTACATTCCAGGAGATGGCTTCCTGGTCAGATATACATTCCAGAGATAAACTGGATCCTGATGGTTCTCAGTCTAGCTGTCACAATGGGATTCCAAAACACAAAGCTTATAGGAAATGCTAATGGTAGGTCATCTTTGCTATGAATAAGCTGAAACCAATTATTATATGCTGTTATGGGTTGTGCTCCTTTTCTGCTGGTCTTGTTAATTTCACCAACGAGCACATTTTATATGACTTCTGTTTCTGAACTCAGCCCCAAAATCTTGATTTATATTCATCGGATTTGGTAAGTTGAACGACATGGATGTTATGCATAATGTGGCCGTGCTTAAGTAATGAATAGCATGTATATATAGACGGATTGAGCTCGTAACTTACAGCATTTTGATACATTCTGAATGCTCCTTCCATCCAAAATGATTTAAAATGAAAGTATGGTGATTTTGGTGATTGGGCAAACATTATCAATTAATTTTTTTATTACTTTTTTCTTTTATTCATGTCTAATCTTGCTTCAATTCAGGTATTGCATACGTGACTTTAACAATAGTGACAACATTGTTGACATTGCTGGTTATCAACCTTGTATGGCAGAAGTCTCTCGTGCTTGCCCTTTTATTCACTGTATTCTTTGGATCACTTGAGATCATCTTCTTCTCTTCTTCTTGTACGAGAATTCTGAAAGGTGGATGGTTTCCTCTTGTGTTCGCTGGGATCTTCTTGCTCACTATGTATGCATGGCATTATGGTTTGAGGAACAAATACTTGTACGACCAGCATGCCAAACTCTCCATGAGGTGGATCCTCTCACTGGGTCCTAGTCTTGGGATCATTAGAGTTCCTGGCATTGGTCTCATCTATACCGAATTAGCTACTGGAGTCCCAGCTACTTTTACTCACTTCTTAACGACCTTACCAGCCTTTTACCAAGTGGTTGTCTTTGTCTGCGTCAAGACTGTTCCTGTTTCTCATGTACCCCACAAAGAAAGATATCTCATTGGTCGGATTGGCCCTAAATCCTACCGGCTGTACCGCTGTATTATTCGAAATGGTTATAAAGACACATTTAGAGATGCCGATGACTTTGAAAATGATCTAGTGATGAGCATAGCAGAGTTCATTCAGATGGAAGCAGAAGGTTATGGGGCTGTTGATGGCTCTGTGGATGGCCGGATGGCAGTCGTGAGGACATCTGAAAGGTTTGGTACAAGATTAGTGATATCAGAGTTGTTTGGCCCTGGAGGACGCAGCAGTTCGCGCCCAACAGTGGTTTTGAGTGGCTATAAGTCACCCACGCTTCAGAATTTGCAGGCTAGTTATGAACAAGAATCACCCAAACTCAACTACAGGAAGCGGGTTCAGTTCGAGTTGCTGGATACAAAATACAGGGATCCTCGTGTCAAGGAAGAGCTTTTGGAGCTTGTTGCAGCCAATTGTGCCGGGGTGACTTATATTATAGGCCACTCACACATAAAGGCAAGATCAAATTCACCATTTTTGCACAAGTTTTTAGTCAACATGGCATACTCTTTCCTGCGTAAAAACTGCCGGGCCCCTTCTGTGAACTTGAATATTCCTCGTATTTGTTTGATTGAGGTGGGAATGAACTACAATGTGTAATGCAAGGCTCCTTAAAGGGTGCCATATTCTGAGGAATTGTACAGAAGAGAGCAAAACTTGTTTGGACAGTCTTGTTTAGCCGATTCATTACTCTCGCTTTGCATCCGACATGCCATCCAGCTGTTCAGTGTAGTGCTACTGCCAGAAATCGTATTGGTGGAGCTCACGAATCATATCCAGTGCATCACCAGTCTCGATTTTTTTTTTTTTTTTTTTGTCAACTCATCCCCAGACATTAAGGCCACGTCTGTAATTTTTCTGGGAATCCTTGGTTTTTGTCGTATGATCCCAAATTCAGGTGTATTTGCCAGTTGGAAATGTAGTTTTGTCTCTTCTTTGTACTGAGTCTCAATGAAGCAACTTGTTTATTTGTAGAGTGGAATAGTGATGGAAGTTCTTGACATTGTGACAAAAGGAAAATTCAAATCAATCTTTGCTATTTGGATTTCATTTTCATGAGAATTTCGTAAAAAGGGTCTTTCTGGGTCAGGTTTTTTTGTTTTGTATTTTCTTTTTTCAAATACTGAATCCCAAAATATAATATGATATTATGCATAGGAAATTGCTAAGTAACGGCATCAAAGTTAGACCTAACGTTTTCACATAATACCAATCCGTTCCTCATTATGCAAAAATGTTATCATACTAGTTTAGGTTTTAAAATAAAGTTCAGAAATTCATGGAAAAAAAGCATTCCTCCAATAGTATTACTATTATTTGTCCTTCTTACATTCCTGGTATTCTTTATATATATATATATATATATATTATTTTCTCCTCAAATTACGTAACTATATGTCACTTTACCTTCAACTTTTAAAATATGGTACTTCACCTTCTCAAATTTTATTCCGTTAACGACTACTCTTTTATCCAATGTTGATCGACTTGACAAGTTAATGCGGTTTTTCTTCCAACTTAAAGGACCCCCACAACAACTCACCCATATACACACAGAGGCATGAATATTTTTTGCCATATGTCATTCAAAGATTAAAAAAAAAAAAGTTATGAGCCCATCCTGTTAGTCTGGCCTAAATCAAGACCAAGACTGCTAGATTCCTGGCCAGAATCCAATCCTTGGAAAAGAAGTTTCCTCAAAACACATGAAAAACCCGCAATTTTCAAGTTTCGACCACAATTTACCCAATAATACAAGTACACGTGTACACACCTCAACTATAACTATAACTATATATATATATCTATATATACACACAGAGGAAATATCCATGTCTCATTATTATTAACATTGCCAGACACAAACGGAAACGATACATCCCAAAAAAAAAAAAAAAAAGGATATATCGAAAGTGTGTTTCCATTTTACCCACCAACCTCTCAATAATAAATTCTTATTTAAAAAAAATAAAAAAGTATAGAAAATCTTCTTTAGCTTTGACTAAAAGCTCAAAACAAACTCTTGGAGCCGTCAAAAACGAAAGCGTACGGTACGGCCTTCCTCCGATGCGAACACTTCTCCTCGGAAGCTTCCGGAATTGGATTCCGAGTCTCTGACTTGCTTTTGCTTCTCGCAATCGAGATTTTGATTTCGATTTCGGATTTCGAATTCGAAGCGGAGAACGAAGAATGTTGAGCTCGTCTTGCTCTCAGGCTCTCCTCCGACGCCCCTTTCTCCCTGCGTCGGCTCCGATTCCTAGGGTTTCGAGCCGCCCGAGGGAGCGGTTTCCGATCACTCGCAGTCTTCGGATCTTTGAATCTCGTTCCAGGCCTTCAAACAAGGTTTTGCTTTTGATATTGAATTCAATCAATATTTGTATATTTCGATTCCGTTTCCTTTTTTCGTTTCTAATTTGTATCTGATAATTGATTCTGTTCTGTTGAATATTGGTTTTTCTTTTTTTTTTTTGGGATAATTTGAAGTCCTGTTAGTTTTTATCTCAATTTGGTATGACTGTAAATTCGGTCACCTCTTGCGTTAATTGAACAGTTATTGGATTAGTACTCTTGAGTTATTCGAGAAAAATAAGAAGAAAGAAGAAAAATTTTGCTGTTTTTGAGTAGTGTTACCGAGATTGTTACTTGTTTATGTTTCTTGTAGATTGTTTTCAAGAAAATTTAATATAAAGAAAGGCGAGGAGTGTAATTTATATACATTTGTGGGCTTAATGTACAGGAATGGACAAAGATTTCATGTTTTAGACATCAGGATTTTTCATCAGAAACCAAAAAGTCTGAATATGTTGAACATACTGCTCCTGGGGAAGTTGTTAAACCCGAAACTCAGAAATCAGAGTACGTCGAACTCACTGCACCCACGGAAGCCGTTAAATCTGAATGCAATGATTCAAAGGGGGGGAAAAAGAATTTGCCATGTAGGATTGGGGAGGTAACATTTTGCTTGGTTTGATGTGACAAGTTTAAATGTTTGATTTCTTTAGCCGATGTTCTTGACACTATTTTTAGCTGTATAATTCTTTATGAGATATGTGAACAACCCAAGTTCCAACTATCTCATCGAGCAAAGAGATTCTTTATTATAACAATGCTAATTGGCTCTACATTGTTAGTTGAATTTATTTTGCATGTGTGGTAGCTGTACGCTATAAGATTAAATAATCGAAAGCCTTCTTATAATTAGACTGTTTTAAGACCACACCGATCACTTGGTGTGACATCTGATATGCGTTCTAAATTGCTAAGAATTTTAACATAAATAAGACTTCAAAAAAATGTTATTGATTTGAACTTATAATTATGAGAGGATTTGAGTATTTTTTGAGCTTCATATAGTAAAATTAAAAATTGTGAACTAATGTTAAGGGGGTTGGTGGTTCTCAATGGTGGTGATTATCTTGTGCTAAGTTTATTCATGAATAGTGTGCTGTATGAATTTTTGTGAATGTATTAGTTCTACTCTCTCCAAATTTAGTCATGAATAACATGTTTTATGACTTTTTTTTTTTCCATATTTGTTCCACCCCACCCCAAGAGCAAGTTTTTCCCAATCATAATAAATTTCATCATTTATTTCCCTATTTGGTTTTTGTATTGAATACCGAATGCTGAATATTTTATAGTATTTTCTTTTGAAAATGGTAGCTCAGTTACTTGTTTAGACGATGACAACAGGCCACATATTAAATTGTAATCATTGTTCATGAACAGAGAAAAGGATTAGTCATGCAAAAGATTTTCACTTACTGGCTTCATTCCACTTCAGCTTGCAGTTGCAGCTTTTAGGTCAATTGAGAGTCGGTGGACTGTGCCGTGGAAAATGGAGACCACATTGCAGGTTAGCATTTTCACCTAAATGATACGTGATGGATCTTTGAAGTCAAAGGAAGCTAGTAAGCAGGCTATTAGTTACCATTAAAGGCTTTAAGCATAAATTAAAAGCCCCAAGAATATGATAGATGCTAACGTTATGGCTAAGATTTCAGAACTTTTCGAAAGCATTCTCTAGAACTTGGATATCAAGCTGTTTCAGTGGCTTTTATTTGTTTCAATATAATGAATTTCCTACTTCTAAACCACGCAAATCTAGGTTGGCTTCAATCTTAGCATATAAAAGTTGATTGTTATTTGAAGACATTGCATGTTCTAATAGCAGTGACTGGTGATGCAGGTTATGCTTCTTTGGGTTGCTACATTTTGTTTTATAGGTTCTTCTATGGTTCCATTTGCAGCGCATTTGACGGGCCTCAACAGGGAATCACTTACACTTCGAGGACAAGCCTTATTCAGCCTGTTGACTGATATTACCGAAGGTCTTGCTGGAATAATGATTCTTCATCGCTGCCTGTCTCGGTTCCGTCCTCTTCCTCCAGATTGGTTTAGATTTAGCTTCAAAGGAAACTGGTACATTGATGTTGTTCTCGGATGCCTTATGTTTCCCCTTGTTAACGGGCTCTCACACTTCAATCTTAAACTCTTGCCTATCTTGCCTTCCACACCTGTTACTCTGTCAAGTGTTGAGCAGTCAGTATTGGCATGTGACCGAGTAGCAATGGCACTGTATGTAATAGTTGTATCAGTTTGTGCTCCTGTATGGGAGGAGATAGTCTTTAGGGGCTTTCTTCTTCCCTCTTTGACCAAATACATGCCTGTGTGGTGTGCAATACTCGTGAGCTCAGTTGTCTTTGCTTTAGCACATTTCAACATACAGAGGATGCTTCCGCTTATTTTTCTTGGGGTAGTGATGGGTGCTGTTTTTGCACGGTCAAGGAATCTATTACCGTCAATGCTCTTGCATAGCCTTTGGAATAGCTTTGTGTTTCTACACTTGATGAAGTAGCTGCTGCATATATACTTTGCTTATAGTTTGGTATTTGACAAACCCATTTCAGAAAATCGTCTACTCAGGACTTCGGGTCAAATTTGTGGCACAAACTGCATTCTGTCCAAGGGTTATGATCCGCTTCAAGACTGGTCTGCTTGTGCTGTCTCAGTAACGTAGATTCGTCACGTCCAAAGGATGCAGTATAGCTCCCACTAACTGATTGTAATTTATCAATGCTCAGAGGTTTAAGAAGAGACTCCGTATATCAGGAGAATCAGTTGGCGATTCCATCTTCCTGATGATAAATGGCACGTGGTCAAGGGAAAAGAAAACTTTTTGTAAATTTTATTTTTCCGTAGGATATCTTTGAAGCATAGCATTTACAAAGTTCTTGTAGTTTGATAAGAAGTTGTTTAATTCTTCTCTCCTTCCCAATTCTTTTTATGAAATAGTCAAGCTGCAAGTCTTAATGAGAAGCAAAAAAACTAATCAATTTATTTACAAGGGCATGGAATCTGATTGTAAACGGGTACTTGATTTTGTGTCTGATGATAATGGTGATGTACCTTAGAAGGAGCACAAGCCATTGGACTTGAATTTCTTGGGACTTGAAGGGATCTAGTTTAAACTGAAAATTTTAGTTTGAAAACTGTAACGTGTGAAAGCTTTACATTGTAACACATTTTTGTTTTTTTATTGTAGTTCACATTGTAGTTGGTTGTAACCAATTCTTGCCAAACATTAAGAATATAGTGTGTCTTAGGATTAACATAATCTTTGGTGATTTTGTCATCGTGGTGAGATTGACGACGGAACAAGTTGGTTTGTGAACTTATTTGAAAAAATAGACGCTTGCTGCTCTTATAAAAAAACAAAAAAACTCCATGTTGTGGTGAAAAGAAAATGTCAGAAGTGGGATTTGAACCCACGCCCTCTTTCGAAGACCAGAACTTGAGTCTGGCGCCTTAGACCACTCGGCCATCCTGACTTGATATGAATCGGCTCTCATAATCATTTTAAGCCATTGTCATATCCTGTAACTTTATTTCCCTCTCGATTAATCCCTTCATTTTGGAAAATTACAGATACAACCTTTAGATTTGAAAAAGTTTATTAAATTATATTACTTGCAGACTTTGTGCATGAAAAATTGGAGAAAAAGGAACAAAATACCTTTAAATAGTTTACAAAAACTACTTTAAAACAAAACAAAAGGTTCTGAAAAAAAAAAAGACCTTGAATTTTATGTTCTTTAAATGTTTAAAATGTTGCTCAAAATTAAATTTAGTCTATGGTGCTTCTACTTTTTTACCATGTTTTTTCGTCTATAAAGTATGCATAGGAATGAAAATTGTGACACCCGTTATTCTCCTAACGGGTATTGAGGTAATTAAATTAATTTTTAATGTATAAAAAAAAATTGCTTCATTTAAATTTATTTTATAATATTTATTTTTATCTATTTTTAAATTTTCTAAAATTCTCCTATATTTATTTAGTATGATTACTAAAAAGCCTTAGAACTTCTAATAAATCTCAAAAATGTCATATTGGCATTATATGTGTTAAAGTCTTTAGATGAGACATAAGGATATCTTTTCCAACTACTCTTGACCCTCATTTTCTTTATTTCCTCCGTGACATGCTTCAACATGTCTCCTCTATAATTGTTTCCATCACTTCTCTTCAAAGACTTCATCTTTTCTTCCTTTCTCTTCCACGGTTCCCACACTCTTCTTCTTATTTCTTTGCTGAAGCAAAATACTTAGAGAACTTCTTCAAGGCAGCCATAAAAATCAGCCACCATCACCTCTATTTGAGCAAGAATTTCAGTCATACCGAAGTAAAGGAACCTGTTTTGAAGCCATTTCAAGCTTCCAACTAACCATAATCCGAGGTTAGAATCTTATGAACAAATTTAGTCTTTCATTTATAAATTTTCTTTTATACTAAAGGATTATTCAAATTTGCGTTCTTAAACCTAAGTATATGTTTGTTGCTATTTTGGAGCATATGTATGAAGTCTAAGTGTATATGCCCTAGACAGAAAATTTATATTGTTAAACTTTATAATACCTCTATGGGCAGTGGTTATTTCTTGAAATTCTAAGATTAAATTAAAATAAATTTTATGAATGTAGTTGTATGTTGTGCTTTAGTTTTAATTGTCCTTATGCACGCCTTAGGATCAAGGGAGTATGGAGCTAACGTTAATTGATTCCAGGATTAAGAGACTGTTGATAAGCTTAAAAGGTAGGGATTCTATTACTCATCTTTTGTGAGGTTTTTATAGAATTAAAATTGATTGTTTTGCCGCAATATATATATATCTATGTTGAACTGATATTATATGTGTATCACATATGAAACTATGACATGGACTCGTCTTGTATTGTACGGCGAGGAACATAATGAATTGACACATGTTATAAATTGAGAAGCATGGTTAGGAAAATTAACTCTATTAATAATGATTTAATATAGAGAAATTGTGAGACATGAAAAGGGCGACGGTTACGTCCTTGGGCATGAATACCCTAAAAGGTAAAGTAGGGGGAAGGCGATGACGCTTCCTTGGGTTGAAAGTCCCAGAACACACTGTACAGGAATCGATTTGGTGAGGACTCGGGGCTTGATGTCCCCTCACCGGAACACCCTTGGAATGTTTATAGGGTGATCAAGTGCGCCCATTTGGGTTTCGATGAGTTGAGTGATACTCAATTTAACATGGATACCTAGGAACAATGATGATTTGTAATATTTGTATAAATGTGTAATTATGACACTTGGTAACGATTAACTACGGTATCCATAAGATGTGATCATAATAAACCTCATAATCTGGAATGTGATGTAACTTACTAACCATGCAGGTTTTAATGTGGTAATGATAAAAACCTAAAGGTGAGTAATGGCTTTCTCTACTGAGCATAGTGTTGCTCATACCCTTATGTTTATATCTTTTCAGGACTCACTAAGTGTAAGGTGGCTACGAGAAATATAGTTGAGGAAGTGATGTAGCTATATTACATTGGGACTGCTTCAATCGTTGAGAATGTTCTTCATGATAATGTAAGCATCAATTGTTACTTTCTGTGACTGTATTACAATGTGTTGAGGGTTAAAATGATGATGACAACAGTTTATATTATTAAATTTAAGGTGCTACATTAAAACTGTGGTTTATTTGTCGTTTATATTTTTATTTTTGAGTTGAGAGTTTTCATTTAAGTCCCGGGCAAATTTTAATCTTTAAGGTTTTACTTTTATTATTTATTTTTATTTTATCTCATTAAAAACTGTTAACCCCCATATAGGGGCGTTACAAAAATTGAAACAAATTTTTTAAATTGAAAATACATTTTTATATTTTCTAAAAATACATAAACATAACACCAAAAAACTAAAACTAGGAGGTATATAACCTCTTATTTAAAGTATCCGTTAGTACTGTAGTATATAACGAGCTGGCCACACTTCCACTCACAAAAGAGAAATTGATCCCAATGTTTTGCTCACTTTTCATCCTTTTTAGCTCCTAGCTTCTTTTTTTTTTTTCAAGGGTTTTTAGCTACGAGCTTATCGTGTACGAAAGCAAGTAAAAACTTCTCCCTTTTGTGGGCAGAATATATCTCCTTCACTAACACTTGTTAGACGTTAATGTTCACCATTAATATTGTTGATCTTGTTTCTATGCATGTCTTTTCTCAAAGCAAAAGCACTTCTTTTTATTTTCTTAGGGGTCATAAATATATGTCCAATGTCGTGCAGCCATAGCTATAGACAAAACAAGTTCGTGTCTGATCATGGTAAAACTAGACACATCAACATTACTGGTTGAGAATTTCGCTCCCTCATGTACTATGCCTTACAATTTAAAAGCTTTTCTAACCATGCATATATACAAGAGCGGAGCCTCCAAATAAAGGTGAACGGCTGTCCCTTTAAACTTTTTTTTTTTATATAAAAGTTTATAAATTTATGTAATTCCTTTTTAAAATTGTATTTCATCCCTTTTCACTTAAAATTTTACATCCTTTTATTTACCTTTATTTTATAAGTTCAGTCATGTCCTTGCCTTGTCTAACCTTTTGACTCGGCGCTGCATCTATGTATATGGCCAACCAATATTAAAGTTTCCACTCTCATGGACTCTAACTTTGTCCCTTAACTATCTACCAAATAACTCCAAAAAACTTTGTCCCTTAACTAATGAAAAAATTAGCATATTATATTGTTCTTGTTAGTACTATTGGAATTTATGCACCCGCCTGTGTCCTACCCCAAATGACATAAATAAAACATGTATTTGACAAACAGGAGAACACAACAAACAAATGCTTGGGTTATGCAGACTTAAAAAATGGTTTCGTTTGCATTAATTTGGAAACCCCTACGACCTGGCAATATTAATGCTTCTGTTTGCATTAAATCACAAGGAACTTTTTAAATAATAATAATAATAATAATAAAGTGCATCAAATTAAGAAAGTTAATTGTCTTGGTGAAGTTCAATGACATATGTAACTTCTATAATTTTAACCTAGATCTGTACTTCAGTCTTTTCTATACGGGATCATCTTGCATCCTTGTATTTAAGGCCCGTTTGGTTCGAGTATTTGAGTAGAGTATTTGAATGAAGATTTAAATTTTTGTGAGAGAAAATACTGTAGCAAAATAATTCGAACCTTGATTTGAATACTCTACCAAACATACCCTTAGTTTTTAGCTCATGAATTGTGAATTCTTAATAGGCTGTTAGGAAATGAGTTGAAACTAACCCTCCATTTGAAATGTCCACTCTAACTTATCGGTTCTAACTATGAATGGTGTAAAGCTATTTCTAACTCCAGTAAAAAACAAAAAAAATAGCTATAGTGTAAAGCTCTAATATGTTACAGTTTTTAAACTTATAAAATGTAATGTTTCAACTGATTCTTCAAATTGTTGTAAAATTAAAACTTGATCAGCATTATAGTACAAAAGAGTTTAACACTATAGCTCATATTTGTTTTAAGCTAGAATATGAGATTTTATACTATTCATGTTAAGAACTATGGGTTTCAATTAAGATTGTGAAACACCGTCTTAATTCTTTTTTTGTTTTCTTTAAAAAAAGTGAATATTTAAGTATGCGTTTCAGGACTACTGTATATATAAATGCATATATGAATTTGAAGGTAGTACTTGTGTGCACTTAACCTTGCTCTTCCTTCCATGCCACTTGCCAGCAGCAACAGGCTGGCCAGTACATCAGGATTTTTATAATATATTTATTTTTCTAATGTTAACAAGTCAAATAATTCTAACGAAATGAACGGAAAAGAAAGAAAGAAAAAAAAAAGGAAAAAGAAAAGCTGTATGTATTATTCCCACAAATGATAAGGGGCAATTTGTTTGAAAAAGTACGTATATAATTGGACAGCTAGTCCAAGTTGCGTCTTGTGCACAGAGAAATTCCTCCTGTAGGCTTTAATCTGCACTTAAAAAGATGACAACACTAATAAATAGGTCAGGAGATTGTAACTGATTTCCAGGCACAACTTTAGCTTGCTACTTGCACTGAAAATATTGTCAAGGCTCTCTCTTGGTCACGTGCGATAGGTACGGCTGTAGTGGATTGTAGTTGTTGGTCAGCTCAGCTATTAGGGTATTTGACGAAGTCCATGGATTCAAAACGCTATAATACGTGAGAGTAAAAACAAGCTATGTTATAACGTATTTTTATTTTATATTATAGTATTGTATGTAAGAAATTTAAACCGTTTATGATTTAAAAATGAGTTTACACTCATTTGCCAAAGATATTATTATGTATGCACCAATGAACTCAAAAAATATGTAACTGGAAGTTTTTCCTCAGAGCGTGAAAGCAATTTCCATAAGCGCCACCAAGGTGATAGGGCAACGAAGTAAAATTTAACTATTTTTATATTACTGGCTCAATGACGATAACGCTTTTTGTGATCTTCCAATGCAAATAGTTGTGATTCAATGTAGATTTTCTTCAATGTGTGAGTCTTGTTTAGTTATGTCCAAAAACCTAGTATGATTGATTGCGCCCTTTTCGACGTATATTTTTTAAGATAAAACAAAAACAAAAACAAAAATTAAAAAAAAAAATCAGTTCAGTGCCAGTTGTTTATGGTGGAGTATTAAGCGGAGCACGTTTCCTCATTCAATTTTTAAAGATTTGATTTTTATGCCACAAAATTTTTAGGAATTATAGCTATGCTTTTTATTTTGTAGAAGAAATTATGAATGTTGTTCCATTGAAATATATTGTTGTGTTTCATTTTACAATTATAATAATAAATGTGTCTCTACTAAATAATTAATTGAAATATATGACTCTTTCTCCATAAAATGAAATAATCTTTAATTTTTTGTGCATCTATTGGAAAAAGAAAAAAAAAAACACTATGGTTCCAGCGCTGTATATCATAATATTTTCCTCGTATCTTTTCAACACACACACACACATATATATATATATATAACATTTTTAACATACCTGGAGTGACGATTATGGATACATGGACTATAATTGATTGCCTGGTTTTCTTACAAAAGTTGTGGTATTCGTATTTCCATGGAGCTTGCTCCAAGTTTTTTTTTTTTTTTTAACGTAGCATTTTTCCCATTCCTGTATTAAAAAAATTATTCTAATTATACTTGTATAAAACAAATTATAATTCTTTTGGCCGTGCGTACGTGGTGTACTATATATCTTAAATACAAAGAGATTATGATGTAAGGAAATGACTATTACAGAATCAAGATTCAAATATTTAAAAAAAAAAAAACCATCTTTTCATGATGCGCTTATATGTGAATGTTTGTAATATTTCATTCATACATAATATACACTAACTCGAATGATATATATATATATATATGTATGTATATTCATGCATGATACATTGATATTTGCTGTTTGAATGCCTTTCCAACACACCTCCAATATATATAAGAAAATAATGGTATGCCCATGACGCCAATTTCTTAGAGCCCACCATTCTGAAGGTCATACATGCATAATGACGTACGTGTGTGTGTGTGTATATATATATATATATGTTCTCCCTCCCATGCAAGAGACAGGATGCGTCTGAGCCGTCAAGATAAGCACAGTATGGCGGGTCCCGTCTACATTCAACGGTCAAGATACCACTTAGGACTTAACGGTGCAGTTACCAGAGAGGATGGCATTCAAGCTTATCCCATTTGCTATGTCGGCGCAAGTGCGGCGAGCCACACTACATTTCAACTTCATTTTCCATTTAGTTTTTTCCTTTTTTAGGGATTTTCCATTTTTGGAAATAAAAGAAAGTACACTATTCTGTACACCCCATACGGCCCATGCCTATCAAGATTTAGGTACTTGTTTTTATCTAATATTATTTTTCTCTATGATTTCTATGATCAGGTTTTGGAACACATCCACATTTTAAAATGTTAGAATTCTCTCCCTTTTTATAGAGAATTTCAAAAAACAGTTTTTGATAATACTCTTAACCTTTATAATATTATAAAATGATATATTGATGCATTAAAAAATATTCATACTAATATTTGAAATTGTCTTTTACAAAATAAAATGTCTTTTCTATTTCTTTTCTTTTTATTTAAATGGTTAGTAAATTAAAACATGAAATTATTATTTCTATAGTACAAAATTTCTTCACATTTAAAACATATTTTTGTTCCATCTAATTATTGCTGAATGGTATTTTTAAATTTTTTCTAATTTTATACTTATTTAACGAAAAAGAGAAAAAAAGAAAATACATTAACATTCAAAACTGATTTTAAAATACTAAATAGATAAATTTTTTAATATTATCAAAAATACTGATTATCCAAGTAAATTTTTATTAAAATAACTTCTTTGTTACGTCTAAAATCTGTATTTTTTTTTCTTCTCAATTTGTTTGGAATTCTCTACTTTAATAAAATAAAAATATAAAGAAAAAAAATAAAGAAAAACAATGTCAAAGAGACGTCAAACTGTCATACCATGACATAAACCGTCATAACATGACACGTAACAGACGTCTTAAAAATAAAATAAAAAACTCCTACTGTTGTTTTACTCTCTCCCCAACTTTTTGACTTTAAAAACTCAAACCCATATCATAAAGGCCCTGAAAAAGCAGGAATTCAGGGAAAGAAAACTACTCACACCTCCCACCGCCAACGAACCACCGCTCTCCTCCCTCTCCGCCGCCACGAGAAACCCATCTCCGGCGACTTCCTCAAGATCCGCTTGTTTACTTTGTTCCACCCTATAAATAGCCCCTGATAAGAAATTTAACACCAAACACAAGTTTTCATACTCTTTATATAACAAGAGAGAAACCGCGCAGATCGGGGATTTTTCTTGCTACACAATTTTTTTTTCTTTTTTTTTTTTTAAGTTCATAGTTTTTCTCTGAAATTTATATATATATTGGTTTATATAAATTAGTAGGAAAAAAAAAAAAAAACAAGGAAAAGTTTTTTTTTTTTTTTTTTTGGGTTTGGTTTTTGAATATTTTCTGGTTTGAGAGAGAAAGATCAGGAAGATGGAGCAGAAAGGAATTCTGTTATCGGCGTTGGGGGTAGGGGTGGGGGTGGGAGTTGGGCTTGGGCTGGCTTCGGGCCAGACCGTCAGCAAATGGGCCGGGTACGCCCCGTCCAACGCCGTCACCCTCGACATGATGGAGCAAGAGATGTTACGACTTGTCGTTGACGGCCGAGAAAGCAAAGTCACCTTCGACGATTTCCCTTACTTTCTCAGGTCACACTATTCTTTTTCATAGTTTCCTCTGTTTTTCTTTTTGAAAAAAAAAAATCCCTTTTAAGAAATGAATATAAAATATAACAAATATTTTCGCATGTTCAATCCAATGCTCTTCATTTTCCCAGACTTCCAGAATCGGGTTGTGTTTTTCCTTGATTGCAGGAATAAAATTTCCAAGTCTTATTTTCCGGAAAATTATAATTATATATGAGTTTTCGGTTAACAAGTTTGAACAAAAATTAAGTGTTTTTTAAGAGGAAAAAATACTGTAATAAAATACATCTGAATTTCATAAGTAGTCATTAATGTTTTCTCACATAATTGAGTGGAATTTTATTTATTGATCAATACATACCCCGTATAAATTAGACTACATATTTTTTTCCTAAAAAAAAAAAGTCTAAAACTGAGATTCTTTGGCGTCACGTGGGAAACTGTTTTATTGGGCTTTTAGGATAAGAATTGTTCCTTTTTTTGCATGTCCTTTGCGTACTCCGATGCATTTTCTTCACGTTATAGTATATTTTTTATTTGGATTATTTTCTTTGCTCCCCGCATATAGTAGGTTTTAAAAAAGGAATGAGACTACTAAAAGTTTCTTCTTTTTTTGGGAAATCCTCATTTTAACGTGGTGATTCAAGTTTTCATAAACCGTCAATAAAAAAAAAAATAAAGCAAAAAAGCTTTGTGTCACGACCACGGGTGATGCCATATTGACCATACAAACTTGCGTCCCAAACTCACATTACATTAGTAGTGTGACGCACTTGTGGTCATAGGTTTGAATTTTGGGTTATTTTTCGGAGTATTAAATGTGAAAGCTTGTTTATTGCTAGTATACTTTAGAGTGTTTCGAATCGCGCTTCTATGTTTGGTGAGACTAGGATAGCTCGTTTTTCATATTAGGTATTAGGCCTACAGCCTTCAACAAATATTCTTGTTTGGTGAGACTAGGATAGCTCGTTTTTCATATTAGGTATTAGGCCTACAGCCTTCAACAAATATTCTTGTCAACCTCTGATAAAGAGGGTATGTCAAAAAAAAAAGTCCCTCATGTTACTAACAAAACCCATATTTAGAGTTTATAATTCCTCTTAGTCCACTCCCTGTGCTTCCTTTCATGTTATAAAGTAAGTGACGTTCAAATTAGCCGGGAATGCATGAAATATTCATTTTGTTGACTTGTTGTGTGGAGTCTAATGTTGACCAAAGTTTGACCTTTGACAGTAGATTGGAGTGACCCGTTATAAACCCGTGTGTATGCTCTCTTTATTTAGTTCATTTTTTTTATTGGTATTAATATCTAGGTGTGCAACATTTTATCACCTCAAATTTCACCAAACCTAAGATGGCTAGGCTAATCATTTCCTAAATTGAACATAATATATATCAAATCTAAACTCTATTATCATCAATATGTACAGTTATAAGTTGGCTAATGCTCTTTATTTGGCTGATTTTGAATTTCAGTGAACAAACGCGAGTGTTGTTGACAAGTGCAGCCTATGTGCATCTTAAACATGCCGAGGTTTCCAAGTACACGCGAAGCCTTTCTCCTGCAAGTCGACGGATTTTGCTTTCAGGGCCTACAGGTTTGTACGATTAATATGTACGGTTTTTTTTATTTTAATATGTATTGTATATTTACAAACTTTTTTTTTTTTTTTTCCTTGAAGAACTTTACCAACAAATGCTTGCCAAGGCTTTAGCACATTACTTTGAAGCCAAGTTATTGCTGTTGGATACAACAGACTTTTCACTGAAGGTATAGGTCTTGGTTTTTTTTTTTTTTTTTTTTTTCCTTTTTAGCATTTGTTTTCTTGTTCTAATTTTTAAAATGATTTTTTATGTTTATCATTGGGTTTCTTCTTTTTTTTTTTTACAGATTCAGAGCAAATATGGCGGTGCCAACAAAGTATCTGTAAGCTCTATAATTCATTTTTTACTATTTCTTTTGATGAGATGAATAGGATATCTTCTTTGAGCTTTTAGATGATTTCATTAGAATGTGCTCCCTAGTTAGAGATTGAATATTAAATTTTTGTTGACATTGTTGTCCAAACATTATATTCTGCTTTGAATTCCTCAATTCAACTTTCGGAAAATGAATTGTTTTTTAAGAATCAATCTTGTTGTGTAGTCTTTTACAAGGTCTACTTCGGAGTCGACGCTAGAGCGACTGTCAAGCTTGTTTGGGTCTTTCTCTGTCCTACAACAAAAGGAGGAAACCAAAGGTATATTCAATTTGTTTTAAGGATAATTATCACCTTTTACATAATGCTGGTCTTTGGAGTTTCTGTTCTAGTTGTTTGCCGGCCTTAAGAATCTTTCAACTGGAGAACCTTTTGGTTTAGTTAGTAGTGTTTCAATTGCAGACAGACATATACATGAAAGAAAAACATAAATATTTTTTTATTACAATAGGATCACAATTGTATACATTGTTCTGCCTTTGTCATAGCCCTGACTCGGAAAATTCTGTTGCAGCAGGCACCTTAAGGCGTCAAAGTAGCGGAGTTGATATCAAATCGAGGTAAGACATGTTCTTCCTTAATCACAAGAAAAAGAAAAATGTACTCTCCTTTTCATTGGTTTCATATTATTATACTTTGGCTATAATCATGGTCCTCTCGTTGCAGGGGAGAAGGTAGTAGTGCTCCACCGAAGCTCAGGAGAAATGCCTCAGCCGCGGCTAATATCAGTGTCCTTGCCTCTCAGCCCACTGCAAACACAGGTTCTTTCAAACACTCTTCTCTCTACCTCAAGAAGATGCAGACTGTGATAAGAATATCTTTTTCCTTTAGCAATGAAATTTTTTTATTGATTAAATTGGAGAATGCTATTTACAATACCTTAAAAAAAATTGAATTTTTTTTCCACCTCAATTTTTTTAATCCCCTTTTTGTGTTTAGGCTCTCTCAAGCGAACAAGCAGCTGGTCTTTTGATGAAAAACTCCTTATACAATCTCTCTACAGGGTAATTTAAAGTCATTTGTGGTACTTAGAATCTCATCAGTTAATAACATCTTATCATTCCCTCTTTTTTTTTTTCATATCTTGATCACTGAGACAAAAATTGCATTCCCTTGCAGGTTTTGGTTTCAGTTTCAAAGTTCAGTCCCATTGTGCTGTATCTCAGAGATGTTGACAAGTTCTTGTCGAGGTCGCAGAGAATGTACAACTTATTCCAGAAGATGTTGAATAAACTCTCCGGATCAGTGCTTATCCTGGGCTCGGAGATTGTTGATCCAAACGATGATTACAGAGAGGTGGATGAGAAGCTCGCTGCTCTTTTCACCTACACAATCGAGATCAGGCCACCCGAAGATGAATCTCATCATGTCAGCTGGAAATCCCAATTGGAGGAAGACATGAGAAAGATCCAAGTCAAGGATAATAGAAACCACATCAGGGAAGTACTATCGGCGAACGATCTTGATTGCGATGATCTGGACTCGATCTGCATTGCAGATACAATGGTTCTCAGTAACTATATAGAAGAGATTGTGGTGTCGGCAATTTCTTATCACCTCATGCATAACAAGAATCCTGAATACAGAAACGGAAAGCTCATTATTTCTTCAAAGAGGTAAGGTTTGTGTTTTGTCTCTCTTAGAAACATATTCTGTGATTTAACATTCCACATGTTTATGATGTGTCTTCCTCTGTGGAACAGTTTGTCCCATGGATTGAGTATATTCCAAGAACGCAAATCGGACGGTAAAGATTCATTAAAACTAGAAGCTCAAGCCGAAACATCTAAGGTTTGTTTGTTTATTTATTTTGTATTTCTATGTCCTCTCTTTGATATGGAAGTGTTAAAAGTACAATTCTGATATATTCCCTCTCCTAATCACAGGAAGCAGAAAGCAAAGCAAAACCAGAAACGAAAACTGAAAGTGGTACTCCTGAAAATAAGCCTGCAGAAGCTGAGACACCGGGTTCAGTTACAAAGACTGACGCTGATAATTCAGTTCCAGCACCAAAAGCTCCTGTAAACTCCCAGTTCAAACTTTCATACTCTGCTTAAGAAATTTGAAGAAAATTTAAAGAACAAAATTAAGCTCAACTTCTCTGGACAAAATTATGATTTAAACTCATCAAGTTCATGTAAATCATAACGTGTTTTTTAACTTTCTTTTCCATACTTTTATGTTCTAGTATTGACATCGAGAGGGTTTTTATAACTTCTTTACAGGAAGTACCGCCTGACAATGAATTTGAGAAGCGCATTAGGCCAGAGGTGATACCGGCAAGTGAGATTAACGTGACATTCGCCGATATTGGTGCCTTGGACGAGATCAAAGAATCCCTTCAGGAATTAGTAATGCTTCCGCTTCGAAGACCAGACCTCTTCAGTGGAGGCCTTTTGAAGCCTTGTAGAGGAATACTGCTATTCGGTCCTCCTGGAACTGGGAAGACAATGATGGCGAAGGCCATTGCTAAAGAGGCAGGAGCCAGCTTCATCAACGTATCCATGTCCACCATCACGTCGAAATGGTTCGGAGAGGATGAGAAGAATGTTCGAGCGCTCTTCACACTCGCAGCCAAAGTTTCCCCTACAATTATCTTTGTAGATGAGGTCGATAGCATGCTCGGGCAGCGCTCAAAAGCTGGCGAACACGAGGCCATGCGGAAGATTAAGAACGAGTTCATGACTCATTGGGACGGGCTCTTGACAAAACCCGGTGAAAGGATTCTTGTTCTTGCCGCAACAAACAGGCCATTTGACCTTGATGAAGCAATTATAAGGCGCTTTGAAAGAAGGTATGAGTGTATATTTTGTTATTTTTTCACTCTCCCAAATTTGCTTTGAAGTTTTTTGGAACTATATAATCTATGGACCATGTTCTTATTGTAAAATTAAAAAAAAAAGTCATATTATATTTAAATATAAAAGTAATAATAAAATTGTAAGGAGATGAATCTTTCTTGCTCTAAAAATAAAGAAAGACTTGTCAAAAATCGCTGGTTGGGTTAACGAGGAAAGGTCGATCTTTTGAGATGGAATCACGAGCCTTCAAAAGGTTCAGTTTCTTATACAAAACTGGTGACTTTAAAGAGAATACCATTTTGTGGGGTCCATTTACTTATAACTTGTAACATATGTATGTGTTGTGTGCTTTGAACAGAATTTTGGTGGGGCTTCCATCAGTGGAGAACAGGGAAATGATCTTGAGAACTATACTTGCAAAAGAAGAGGTGGAAGCAGCACTAGACTACAAGGAGCTCGCAACTATGACAGAAGGATATAGTGGAAGCGATATTAAAGTCAGCAAAGTGCTTGCATTTTTTTTTTTTTTTGATGAATAATTAGGTGTTGCTGACCATTACATTTCTGTGATACAGAACTTGTGCACAACAGCTGCTTATAGGCCTGTTAGGGAGTTAATACAGCAAGAAAGAATAAAGGATTTGGTGAGTGAATCCATTCTAGATTATACATGTTTCTCATATTTCTGCTCTTACTTTGCTTTGACTGTGGTTTTTTAGATTGTCAAGGAGGTTGAAATAAAGATTTGGAGTAAATACCATGCTGATGAGTGCCTTTTTATCTTTGTAGGAGAAAAAGCGGAAAGCCGCAGAGGCCTCTAATACAGGGGAAGCAGAAAACACTGCAGAAACGGAAAGTGGTAAAGAGGAAAGAGTAGTTAACCTCAGGCCCTTAAACAGGGAAGATTTCAGACAGGCAAAGAATCAGGTCAACGCAACCGTCTCTTTCTTGATCTCTCTCTAGTATACATTCTTTTAGACTACCAATTCTTCCAAAAACTTAAGCTACACATGAAAATAATAAGTCCGTAAATAAGGTCAACACGTGATGGTAATTTTAAGGGGTGTTTGGAGGGTTTTGAACTCAGAACCTATTGCTCTAATACCATGTTGTAGTGAACTTGGAATCTACTGCTTTGATACCATGTTCGAGTTTGGAACCCACTGCTTTGATACCATGTTAAGAGTACAATTCTCTCAAAACCTTAAGCTGTTAAGAGGAGGACTAACAATAGTGTTATATCCTAGCACATACAATTTGCCTCTCTGTTTAGGATTACATTCCTTACAAGTGTTTGAAGCCATGACTTTCAACATGTTCCCTTAACTAACATACAAAAAAATGCAATGATTGAACATATGGCATCAAGTGATAGATTGCAGATTGGTGTTTCAAATAGGCGTTATGCATTCAATCTATGTAACTTTCGGACAAATTCTTATGGGGGTTCCTTTTCATTTTCAAATCACAGGTCGCTGCGAGCTTCGCAGCAGAGGGATCTGTAATGAATGAGTTGAAGCAGTGGAATGACTTGTATGGGGAAGGGGGGTCAAGAAAGAAGCAGCAGCTGACTTATTTCCTATGAGACTGGACATTACCACAACACTTTGCATAAAAAGTTCAGAATATGAATGCTTAGACCTTCTTCCTTGGAGCTAAGCTTTTGGAGGCAATTCTGTGATTAGAAGTTTAAGACAAACCTCAACAATCTAAGGTTAAAAAACGAACTCCACTGTTTGCCTAAGTAATGGCTTTGTAAACTGTAATGTCATTATAATTAGTTTGTAGTTTAGTTTTCAAAGGATGTTAACATGTATAATATCTCCATGAATAAATGCAAGTAGTTGCTTCTTTTTCTGGATTGCTGTAGGGAAAATGACCAATGAAAGAAAGGAAAGCTTTCTATTATTGAAGTGTACTAAATTTTTCAAGTTTGGTGGCAAAAAAAAAAATTATAAAGGAAAACGGTAGGAATTTCAAATTATTATCTTCTTTTTTTTTTTTTTGTAGCAAATGATGCGAGTGAATTGTGATTTTTCGATTGGCGAATTTATCTAGAATTAGTTAAAAAATTATATCCTAAACAACTTGAGACTCATAGTTTTAATTTGTCCATAAATTAATACTTTATGGGAGTTTTGATAGAATCGTTCGACCATGTGCGTTTGTTTTATTAATCTTTCAATTGAATGCTAGGGTAACGTCTAACGTGGACATACTGCCACATTGTTGTGGTTCTAGAACTTTGAAGAAGACGTTTCAATTATTTATTTACTATTATTTAGGGTGTTTGAAAGGATGATTTCAATCAAACAGTTTCAATTATTTATTTACTATTATTTGGGGTGTTTGAAAGAATGATTTCAATCAAACAATTTCAACTGCAATTAAAACTCTTATATTTTATCATGTGAAGTAAAAATTTGCTATAATGTAAAATTTATATATATTTTTTTTTGTGTTGGTGATCCACACCTCTGATTTTTGGAGTCTACCACAAGAGACATGCATCTTTATATAAAGACCTTCAACTTTCATGGGGTTTATCCGACTAATCCAGAACCGACCCATAGAGAAACCCGAAGGAGGCAATAATCTCTCAATACTGACAACTACGTACACAGACTCAAACTCGAGTCAATATTTTAACTGTATAGTTTTAACCACTCTTCTAAATACCTTTATTATTATTATTATTGTTATTGCTTGAAAAGATGATTCTACAATCTGCGATAAGCACTACCTAATTGATAGTGAGATTCTTATTGAGAATATGGGTGCTAACAAACGCAATAGTACGCGTGGATAGATTCGATTCAAGGGGCAGCAAGATTCTCCATTTCAATATTTATTAGAACTTATCGTAAACAATTTCCAGAAAAAAAGAGTATCGTAATCGATTTCCAGAACAGAAGAGTATTAAAAACGAAAAACAAGGCAAAACTTGTCGTTTACTTAATCCGGTGATAAGAAAAGAACTAAAAACAAAGCGTGATCAAACTAGTTGACGGAGATGATGAGATCGCAGGTTTTTATTTTTGTTTGCCGTCTATTTTCCACTCTTGGTAAAACTAACAAAAAGATTTTTTTTTTTAATTGTAACTGATAGTGTTTGGTAAGCTTGTAACTTGACTTACATCATTTTTATCAGATAAAAAAGCTCAACCGATATCCTTGACATAATTTGGTTACCTTTTTCGTATTGATTTTTCTTTTTTATATCTATAGCAAATAATTTCGGACTTGGTTTCTTATCTCTTGAATTATTTTATTTAAGACTCTGAACTTTTGGTCCACATGTATCAGATATCAAATATAATAATAAAAAGAGATGCTACTGTATGACCAAAACAACATAATTAAAAATGATCCTGTAGCAAGATCCCACGTTGCTATCTTATGTTGAATCTTTTATAAGGTAATGGAATGCCTGCCACAAAAGAAGAATAAATAAATATAACTTGAGGAAGCCTAATGAATTTTCTCTTCTAATTGTAAAGAATTCAAAAGATCATTTTAGGTCGCATTTAAGCCCATATGAATCGGATACCAATAAAAATAGCATTGGACAAAAACAAATTTACACTAATGGCAACTTAAATATGCAATTCATACTTAGTTCTACCAAATTCCATGAAAGTAACACCATATACGCAGGAAAAACAAGTATAGAAAGAAAAAAAAAATATTCTCACAAAAACCACCCACCCGCGATGAGAACCCAAACACCTAAGAAAAAGAAGATGGAAAAAGAGGGCTCTAGCCAATCATGGATAAAAATAACTTAAATAACACCGGAAGATACAGCTACTCAATATATATATATATAAAGTCAGCAAATAGAAACAGGCGTGGTCGGGTCGACCACTTCATTCTTTCTTCAATGGCCTCCTGGGAATCTTACGCAAAACCTTTGCATCAAACACTGCGTACTGCTTCTTGATCTCAATAGATGCCTTCTCAGCGAATGAATCCACCTTGTCCTCGTATTTCTCGTAAAGAACGGGCACGGTATGAAGCAAAACAAATGCTGTATTACGATACAAAATTATGCAATGCAAAATCATGGTAAGCATTCAGAAGATATAACTAATTCGCATACTTCTTAACAAGTTACGCGCGGTACGAGTAGATAAGTTGATTACCTGTGTAGAACAAAGTCAAGAAGCTCAACCAATTTCCCACTATAGACAGAACCCACAAGCCAGCAATCACCTAATAGAACACAAAATCAATAATCAAATCAGAAAATATAATGTTTTTGTTCACCAATAAAATCTTCCAACAGAGTTGAAATAAGGGCACTCTGCTACGATATCATGTAAGTTTATCACTTCTCCTAAAAGTTTCGGTTAAGAGGTGTGCTAATCTTAGAATTAATATGATAAGAACCAAAACAAAGACTTGATCACCAATGGATTATCAAGAGAAATCGGCAAAGTCAAGTGTAAAGTAATGTTTCAAGACAGAATTGTGAAGTAATTAACATACAGAAAGAAACTTCTTCAGATCTCTCCCTGATGCGATTTCACGTAGGATAGCCAAACCTCTATTGATCTCGATCCTAAGCGCAGCGGCAACCTGGAGAACAGGGTCCTCCGGGACATAGACATCTGGGATGCGTGGTGGAGACCTGAACAGAAATAATCGGGTTCAAACAATCCGCAACACCTATAGGAACAACAATAAGCATGATAATAAATAAGAGTTTTGGGAAGCATACTTGTTAATGAAGGTTGAGGCGTTGGACCACAAGAACAACAAAGCGAGAGCAAGAATCAACAAGTGGCAAACAAGAGTGAGCAAATGGTATTCAACCAATTCGAACAGAACCCATATGACCGTGACAACTCCGAGCACTCCTGCAGATACCGTCTTGTCTCTCCACAAGAAAATATCGGCCGCTGTGGCATGAAAAGAATCAGTGTAAATGGATATTTTGAAGGCCAAAAAATCCTAAAACTCATTGATTTACAAGGGCACAAATAAACAATTCTACTTCACCACATACAGAGCTTATTTTTCACCTTAAAAAATAACTCATTTTTCATCTTCACTTTTGTTTAATGAGCCCGTAGAGCGTTACACAAATACAGAATTCCCAGTTTTTCATTAAAAAAAGTATACATATAATCTACCAATAAATAGAAATTCAAAGAGAAAGCAACATAATTTAATTAAGATTTATTAAAATTCAAACTTTTTTCCTCAAAAAAAAAAAAAAAAAAAAACTCAAAACTTTCAACCTTGCAGAGGACGCTAAAACCCTACATATCTGAACTTGTAAAAACAAACAAACACAGGAAATGATTGGAAAATCGAATAAAATATACGAAGAACAAAACATTTAAAAAAAATCAGATCCAGATCCATTTCGCTCAAAATAACCAAAATGCAGAGACTTTCCAGTACGTGGAATTCGAAAATCTCATTGAAACCCCGCAATTTTCTGATGAAAACAACACTATCTATTTTCAAAACAAACCAAAAGAACAGAAATCACTTTATCCTAAAAGTAAAGAGAAATGAACAGACACGAAGAAAATAAAAAGAACACGATCAGAAATCGAGGGATCGATCGTGAACGTACGTTTTCCACCGCCGAGGACCTTGTGAACGGGCCTCTCCCTCCCGAAGAGCCTGTAAATCTTGCTCTTCAGCGACGAAGACGACGGTTTTTCCTTCTCATTGTCGGAATCCGATGACGACGAATCATGGCCATGGATCTTATCGCTGATCTTCTCCAGCAACGATTCCTCGTGGTGGTGTTCGCTCTCAGCCATGCCGATTCGAAGTCCAACCACAAAAAAAGGATTCAAACCAAATCCTCCGTTTCGAAACCGACGATAAACCTCGACGATAACAGTCTTCTCTTCTCTCTCTCCCTCCTTTTTGTTTTGAAAGCAAAGAAAAAGATCTTTTCTTTCTCCTCAACACTGTCCTTTTAAATACTCGGGACTCGGAGCAGAGGGATTTAATCCGAGCCGTTTAACTTTCGGCATCCGAATCTGTGTGGTTCAGTTACGAACCTCTTTTTTATAATTTTTTTAAATTTAAATCCCCAAACACGTCGAAATTAATTACAACTTTATAGTTTAATAACTGAAAATATTTGTACCCTGTTTTTTTTTTTTTTTTGAAGGGAAAATATTTGTACTCTATTAATCAATTCTGAAAAATTGTTCTCATAAAAAAAATTCCACAGAGTTTTAAATTTTTACACACCAGGCATTTGATCACCTTTCAAGAAAAAAGGCACATTATTACTTTTTTATTAAATTTGATAAAAAAATCTTCAATTTTATACTTGGTCTAAAAGGTTGTTTGGCTAAAAATGGTGTGAACCACAAACTCAATTATAAATAGTATAAAGCTCTCACATGTTATAATAAAAATGGTTCCTACAAATAGTTTCTACCACTAAGCAACCTATAAAATTATCAAAAAAAAAGGATATAAGGTGTAATTCAAAAATAAATCAAAAATAAAGGTAATATAAATACTCATCCCTTAAAAAATTATTTATTGTTTTCAAAAAATAATTTCTTTTTTTCTCTAAGGTGACAATGCACATAATTTAGTACTACCTAAAGTTACCAATTATTCATTTATTTTTCTTAAACTCGCAAGCCAAAGAAAGAGGAAGAAGAACATCCGGATTGGGTTAAAAAAAAGGAAATGGGAGGTACCGTTACCATTTTTATTATTTTTTTTATTTTATTTTATGAGTTCAAGCAATAACGGCAGTTAGATCGTCGACCGTTTGGCTTCGACTCCGTTACGACGGCGCTTTTAGATTTGCCCGCGTTTCTTGACCGGAGACGTGTCGGTGAGATTTGAAATCAGCGGGCGGGTGACATAATCAGGCCTGTCTCTTAGTGACACGTGGAGGGATGGGCCGCTGTTTTCGTGGCTGGTGAAGGACCGACCGATCGTTGATTATATGGAGAATGGTTAGCTCATTGGCCAGCCAAAAATAAAAAATAAAAAAAGAGAGAAAAGAAAAGCGTCACTACCTTAGCTCTTAAGCAAAATTCTAAAAGGATGGATTTGAATTTTTTTCAAACTACGTCTGAATCTATGTTGGATTCGAATTTAATTTTGATGCGTCTAATGAGGAAGAAATCCAATATTTAGCACCAACAGAATCCAAAAGATTATTATTATTATTATTATTATTATTATTATTATTTTATGAATGGGAATCCATGATAAGCATACAAGGCAATATGATTTATGCATATGATTTTTTATATACAATATTAAAAGTGCTTAAAGGCGCCTAACGTTTTTTATTGGCGACATTCGTTCTCGTTTCTTTTTTTTTTTTTTTTTTTTGCTTTTTGTTTTCTGTTTTTTTAAAAAAATATTTTTTTTCTTTTTGTTTTCCAACTTTTTTTCAAACATCTCATCAACAAATTTCTTAATTTTTTTTCCTTTTGCTTATTCATTACGCTATTATTTTGTACCCCTATCAAAATAACTTCTTTCAAATTTAACTTTGATTATTTTACAATTTCATTTTCTATATGTTTATTTAGCATACTTTTTTTTCCCTCTTGTTTGCCCCATTAAAATATGTCGTTGGGTTCTTCTAATTAACCTACTACAAAAATTTTTCTTTGAATGTGCCATCTTTTAAAAGTTTTTTAACGTCATCCTTTCAGCTATATTTTAAGGCACTTAAATTTTGTCTTGAAACAATTCTATTTTTTTTCCTTTTACTTCTTCATTAATCTATGTTTTCTCCTTATCAAAATAACTTCTTTCAAATTTACCCTTGGTTATTTTACAATTTTATTTTCTATATTTTTTTAGCATACTTTTTTTTTCTCTTGTTTGCCCCTTTTAAAATGTGTTGTTAGGTTTTTCTAATTAACCTACTTCAACAATTTTTTTCCTTCAATGTGGCTTCTTTTAAAAG
Organism: Artocarpus heterophyllus; assembly: GCA_025403435.1. Classification (NCBI taxonomy): domain Eukaryota; kingdom Viridiplantae; phylum Streptophyta; class Magnoliopsida; order Rosales; family Moraceae; genus Artocarpus; species Artocarpus heterophyllus. Next base: position 4,159,894 of record CM046344.1, read on the forward strand.
TTTTTCAAATCATCATTTTAGCTATTTTTTAATAAATTTATTCTCCCCAATTTGTTCTTGTTGGGATAATTGAAATACGATTTCCCTTACTTTACTCTTATTATCATAATTTCTTTCATATATGCTTATGCTTAATTTTTTATTTTTCTCATTTCGTCAGGGATCCTCTACACTATCATTCCTTTTTAATGTGTTTTTTTATTTAAATAGTTTTTTCCCCACATGTTTCTATTGAAATATATCTTTTTAGATGTGCTTCTATTTAATTTTTTTTATATAATTCTTATTATGTTAAGCATCCGTTTAGCATTTTAGTTCGAACTAATAAGTTTCAACTAACTACAGAGTAAAGCTCTCAATAGCTATAGTAAAAACAAAAAGTTGCTCCATTGTAAAGCACTCAAATGATATAGTTTTTAAACTTAAACTTTAATTCCAACTAAAGTGTCAAAGGGCCTATAAATGCGATACTTATAAAGACATTTGTGTTAATTGCATATTAAGCAATAACTAATTTATACTCTATCGTTAAATAAATTAAATAAATAAATACGATAATCAAAATTTGAGACGACTCTACAAAATGATTCTTGGTGCATAGAAAAAGTTAATAAATACAACTTTCTTTGGATGATGTTAATGGTCAATATACATTATAAGCAAAATGATTCTTGGTGCATAGAAAAAGTTAATAAATACAACTTTCTTTGGATGATGTTAATGGTCAATATACATTATAAGCAGAGAAAATTACATGTTATGCCATACTTTTAAAAGTTGTATTTATTCATGTCACATTTAAAAAAAGTTATATCATATTATCATTCATATTTGTAACGCCCCTATATGGGGGTTAACAGTTTTTAATGAGATAAAATAAAAATAAATAATAAAAGTAAAACCTTAAAAATAAAATTTGCCCGGGACTTAAATGAAAACTCTCAACTCAAAAATAAAAATATAAACGATAAATAAACCACAGTTTTAATGTAGCACCTTAAATTTAATAATATAAACTGTTGTCATCATCATTTTAACCCTCAACACATTATAATACAGTCACAGAAAGTAACAATTGATGCTTACATTATCATGAAGAACATTCTCAACGATTGAAGCAGTCCCAATGTAATATAGTTACATCACTTCCTCAACTATATTTCTCGTAGCCACCTCACACTTAGTGAGTCCTGAAAAGATATAAACATAAGGGAATGAGCAACACTATGCTCAGTAGAGAAAGCCATTACTCACCTTTAGGTTTTTATCATTACCACATTAAAATCTGCATGGTTAATAAGTCACATCATATTCCAGATTATGAGGTTTATTATGATCACATCTTATGGATACCGTAGTTAATCATTACCAAGTGTCATAATTACACATTTATACAAATATTACCAATCATCATTGTTCCTAGGTATCCATGTTAAATTGAGTATCACTCAACTCATCGAAACCCAAATGGGCGCACTTGATCACCCTATAAACATTCCAAGGGTGTTCCGGTGAGGGGACATCAAGCCCCGAGTCCTCACCAAATCAATTCCTGTACAGTGTGTTCTGGGACTTTCAACCCAAGGAAGCGTCATCACCTTCCCCCTATTTTACCTTTTAGGGTATTCATGCCCAAGGACGTAACCGTCGCCCTTTTCATGTCTCACAATTTCTCTATATTAAATCATTATTAATAGAGTTAATTTTCCTAACCATGCTTCTCAATTTATAACATGTGTCAATTCATTATGTTCCTCGCCGTACAATACAAGACGAGTCCATGTCATAGTTTCATATGTGATACACATATAATATCAGTTCAACATAGATATATATATATTGCGGCAAAACAATCAATTTTAATTCTATAAAAACCTCACAAAAGATGAGTAATAGAATCCCTACCTTTCAAGCTTATCAACAGTATCTTAATCCTGGAATCAATTAACGTTAGCTCCATACTCCCTTGATCTTGAACTCCAAGCAAAACAGATCCAGTTGTATCTCGCTGTATCTACGAAGCATCCTCTGTAGTGCTCCTCGAGCGACTATGAATGGCTAGGAATGCTTCCTGGAGATCATACATTCTTGAAAACGTCATTCTGGACTTCGATACTGCTGTTTGAATTGCCTCGATTCGCGTGCAGTCGGTACCGGATGATTTTCATCGGAGTGGAATTTGCTCAAACGGAGGTCACCATTGCATCCAGAGCATCGAAACGAGTCGGGAGGCGGTCTCGGATCTTCGATCGGAGGTCCGGATCACAAAATCCCATTTTGGCCTTTGACCGGCGTTGACCACCGTTGACCGGCGTTGACTGACTTTGACCGTCGTTGACCGGCGTCAATCGGGGTCCGTTGGCAGCTGGGCTCGGGCCTATCCCCCCTAAATCGACCCTTCTGAGTCCAATGGCGGGGTCAATTTCACCCAATTCTGCCTCTAACATAGCGGGTCGTGAAGTACAACGTCGGTAGAAATGGATGAGCTCCGATCTTGATTCTCCGACGATGGAAACCTGAAATTGGCTGAGGGCTTTTGCTACCCATCCTCCTATGAGCATTTCCCCTCATCCAATTTGAAGAAACGTGGCTGGGAAGAGCCAAAACGGAGGCTCCCGCGGCGGTTGACGGCGGCGTTGGCCGTTCTCCAGCGAAACCGGCTCCTTTCGTGCAATTGATCGAGGGGTTTTACTCCCCTTAATCCTCTGAACTCATTGGGAGGGGTGGTGTCAGTCACCTCCTCCGGCAAGGCGGAGTTCCACCATGGGGGCGGCGGTGCACGGCGGCAATAGGCGGGCAGAGCAATCCGGCGGTTGTTGAGCTGCCACCAAGGGTGGGTTTTGTTCCTCTCATCACGGTGGTCGTGTAGGAACAAGAATCACGTCGATCGGACGTCGGACGGCGAAGATATCTCGTCGGAAAGAAATGGGTTTTGCCGCCACTTTGGGCGGCGCGTGTGGCCTCCTCCGGCGGCGTTTTGGGCGGCGCGGCACCTCGTTGGACTCAGCTCGTCGAGAGCTTTCCATTGGTGCGGGAGGTGTCGAAAACGGATGCCGAAATCTCAGACGATCTTTGAGGAGAGAGAGAGAAAATTCTAGAGAGAGAAAGTAGAGAGAGAGAGAGTTTCGAATTATGAGAGATTTTCTGATTTTTTTTTATATATATACTAGGTAATTAATCTAATTACCTTAATACCCTTAGGAGAATAACGGGTGTCACAGCTCTACCCCCCTTAAAGAAATTTCGTCCTCGAAATTTCAATTCTAGTAATACTAGTAAAAATTATGATTCCACTATGATTCCAATTCTGAGTCTAAACCGTTAATGTTGTTTGTCCTCCAAATTTAAGTTATCGTATTTCCACTCATTTACTTGCATAATAAATCTTACTCCTAAATCCCTCAAGAGAGTATTTCTGACAAGTTTCAACTTATAACACCGTATAATAGTCTAAGAATCTGATCAGGCATACATATTGACCATATCATGATTCCAGTCCTTCATTGTCCATGGACTGTGATTTACAATCACATTTAAGGAGATTGCCAGAGAAATTTTATATACTTCATCTTTAGGTTCCTTTTCCTTTTTGAGTAAGGAAAAGTCAAATATATTTGATTTCATACCTCAACTAATAAACTAAAACATAATCATAAAACATATATCACAAACACTTCTATTCAAAACCATACATTAAACTTACTCATAGAGATATTAAACGGAATCTCAGAGTTGCAGACAAACCCGACATATTTTTCATTAAACAGCTATCCTCATGACACAAACATTCAATCCAAATAATATACTCATATTTCATATGGAATATCCCCATAACTGACTTTGGTACTTCCACATAATATTAACAGAATATTACACATTACAAACATAATACGGATACGTTTCGAGAGTACAAGGCACTCCGTATACCAGCTATCCATATCATGCATGCTTATAGGATACAAAAACATCGATAAACAAAAGATCGGACCTTAAGAAGGATGCGTTTCGAGAGCATCAAGTACTTCGTATCCAGCCATCCCGGCATTAGGCTCAATGAATCTAAAAGATTGAACAACGACGTACCACAAGAAACACAGAATACAAGGCAAACGGTTATTCGTAACACACGAAATACGGACACACATGCCTACATGCCAAAGATAAAACAAAAAGATTACAGATGGAGATTCAAATCAATTGGCCGCTCCCGGCTTTCCCTTTCCCATTCAAGCTTGGATGTTGCAGTGTCGGATTCTGGATGTATGATTTGCATTTTATCTATCAATTCCTCAGCTGTTGAAGCAGTGACAAAGATTTGTCTCTCCGATTCTGTAGTGATGTTTTCTTCCACAGCGTAATCTAGAAATTTCAAAAGACCGTCATAAAAACCATTTACGTTCAGCAGTCCCAAAGGTTTGGAATAAAAGCCCAACAATTGCCCACAAGCAACTATAAATATTTCCTCAAGAGTACCTAGACCACCAGGTAATGCTATAAAAGCATCAGAATTATAGATTATGTCTTTAAAATTTTTAGGGATACTCCTGACTCCTTCTCCCTTACCTATGGCTTCCTTACAAAGGTTTCCTTCAACTGGAATATGAGGCCAAATTCTTACATCAGTAGCGTCGCTAGACCTAGCTGCTAGTGCTATATTTACCATCATTTTTATACTACCACCCCCATAGATTATGTTAATCTTCTTGTGTGCTAGGACTTGCCCTAAGTGATTTGCAGCTTCTAAATAAGCTTTATCTTTTCCAAGGCTGGAACCACAAAAGACACAGACATTCTTTATTTTCTTCGTGGACTGGGAGGTAGACATATTTGGTTTATAGAAGTGGTTGCTTAATGTCTACTCCACTTAGACTTCAGGTTCTATATGAGATTTTAAAGATGAGAAATATACAAAAAGGGCTAAAGAGATAGACGAGTAGGTAATGAAAAGGTAATCCAAAGATTTAAACAAAATCTTGTGCGGATAAGAAAGTAAGATAAGGTGATTGATAGTTTACAGAAAATCTGATTCACTTTTTGAAAAAGATTAGACTCTAATTGTATAACTTTTGACAATTGAGAACAATTCGACAGAAGACCCTCTTGACATAACTGTAGACTTTTTGACAAATATACACCAAGTCTAGAAATTTAATATAAACGACAAATACTGTAGAACTTTTGAAATTTGAGACACAAATCTTGAAATATCTGGATAAGCTTTTCAAAATTCAAACATATTACTGTACCGTATGTGACGTGTCTGATAAGATAATATATTTTATTATATATATATTTAAGAAAATCATAAATTAAATAAGATATTAACACTTACTGTATCAATCTAATAATCACAATTATTTCAAACACAAAAGCAAATATTTTGAGTAAAAGAAAAACACAAACTGTTGAACATCAGCTAAAACTGCTTCAAATAAGTAAAGACTAAATAACCTTTATAGAGCGATGACTTATTCCCCATCCAGTTTTCTTATGGCTTGGCAAACAGGATCTAGAAATACCATATTCCTGAGGCGTTGTCTTTCTGTATAAAATTTAGGCCAGAGTTTAAAAATAGCTCCTTGAATATATCCACTAGGGTGACCGTGAAGAGGAGGATGGATGCTATCCAAGTTCTCCTTTGAAAGTCCATCCCTACAAAACCTTATTTTATCCTCTCTATTCGTAGACATATAACCAGGTGAAGTACATTTACCGTTACAATTTTGTCTTCCACATTTGTTACAAGTGACCACGATGGCACGAGCTCTTCTTTTCATTGCACTACGACTGGTACTTGTTCCTGGTAAACCGACATCTTGACTAAAGTCACTCGGACGGATTTTCCCCTCTATTAACATTCTCACATCACAAGGGATACCAAAACGCATAAGAATCCACAACCGAGTAATTCTAGCCTTGTATTTCTTTCTGAGAATCTTTTGGGAGAGTTATGGGAAATACTTTCTCAGATGTTGGTACTTTGGGTCCATGATGAGATGAAAGAAGAGTAAATAGAAAGGAAAAATTAAGATAGTAAATTGCAGAATCCTAGAATTCCTTCTTCTTTTAGAGAAAAAGAAGAATTTCTAATGAAAAAGAAGTGGATTTGCGATTTAGAGAGAAAATAACAAATTAAGAGAGAAAAAGTGAACTCGGAGAAATAAGCTCCTATGCACAGTAAACGTATTTGTAAACAATAATTAAACCACTGTATATGACACGTATAGAGATCACGTGAGAGAGACAGTGTGAATCAAACTGATTTAGGATTTGAACTAGGCCCAAATGTTCTTAGTTGAAAATGGTCAGGTTGTTTCGGGCCTTAACACATTTGGAACGAGTTAAATAACAAACATAAAATTGAAAACCAATTTGTATAAATCTTAAACCCAATTCAAAGTCCACTATAGATAAAGTTAACTATAAACAACAAATCTAATTTAACGACAACAAGGATCTTCCTTAATGATATTTAAAATCATTTCATAACAACACAATCTTCCAGCAACTCAAATGATTTTGTTTTAATCAAAATCTTATTGAACAATGTATACACCCATATGTTATTCCTAATACTCAACATCTATCAATGGATTCATCATCATTGCTACCAAGGGTTTAGAATGCGACTAACCTTGAAATCAATACGATTTACGTCTTTCAACGTAGACCATATCAACGAACAAAGACACTTGATGTTACTACTTAAGAACATCTACAATCCCCACAATTCTACTCATACAATATATAATTTCCTCATATAACAAAACCTTAGGTAACCAAAAGATTCACTGATACACTTAAATACAATGTACGTAACAAAATATTTCAAATTTTGAGATTCATGCATTCTAGACTTTACACAGTCTCAACAGACCAAAAGTCTAACATTTATCTCTCTCAAGATTCAATACCATGATTCCCAACTTATATCATATTCCTCAAATATATAGAACTTTTAAGAAAAGACATTAACACTTATGTGCTTCATCGAATCCACACATAATCATTACTTAGGTTTGAATCAATTACGAAAAATTTGGCATATCTATGTCAAACTTTAAAATCAATAAATCAAGCCTTATATATATATATTTTTTATTGTTTTTCACGAGACAAAAGGCTCTTAAATCCTCGTATCTATACGAATTTCTCATCGTTTATACGAATTAGATATGCTTATAGATCCAAATATTATACGAATCTGTGACACCCGTTATTCTTCTAACGGGTATTGAGGTAATTAAATTAATTTTTAATGTATAAAAAAAATTGCTTCATTTAAATTTATTTTATAATATTTATTTTTATCTATTTTTAAATTTTCTAAAATTCTCCTATATTTATTTAATATGATTACTAAAAAGCCTTAGAACTTCTAATAAATCTCAAAAATGTCATATTGGCATTATGTGTGTTAAAGTCTTTAGATGAGACATAAGGATATCTTTTCCAACTACTCTTGACCCTCATTTTCTTTATTTCCTCCGTGACATGCTTCAACATGTCTCCTCTATAATTGTTTCTATCACTTCTCTTCAAAGACTTCATCTTTTCTTCCTTTCTCTTCCACGGTTCCCACACTCTTCTTCTCATTTCTTTGCTGAAGCAAAATACTTAGAGAACTTCTTCAAGGCAGCCATAAAAATCAGCCACCATCACCTCCATTTTAGCAAGAATTTCAGTCATACCGAAGTAAAGGAACCTGTTTTGAAGCCATTTCAAGCTTCCAACTAACCATAATCCGAGGTTAGAATCTTATGAACAAATTTAGTCTTTCATTTATAAATTTTCTTTTATACTAAAGGATTATTCAAATTTGCGTTCTTAAACCTAAGTATATGTTTGTTGCTATTTTGGAGCATATGTATGAAGTCTAAGTGTATATGCCCTAGACAGAAAATTTATATTGTTAAACTTTGTAATACCTCTATGGGCAGTGGTTATTTCTTGAAATTCTAAGATTAAATTAAAATGAATTTTATGAATGTAGTTGTATGTTGTGCTTTAGTTTTAATTGTCCTTATGCACGCCTTAGGATCAAGGGAGTATGGAGCTAACGTTAAGTGATTCCAGGATTAAAAGATTGTTGATAAGCTTGAAAGGTAGGGATTCTATTACTCATCTTTTGTGAGGTTTTTATAGAATTAAAATTGATTGTTTTGCCGCAATATATATATATCTATGTTGAACTGATATTATATGTGTATCACATATGAAACTATGACATGGACTCGTCTTGTATTGTACGGCGAGGAACATAATGAATTGACACATGTTATAAATTGAGAAGCATGGTTAGGAAAATTAACTCTATTAATAATGATTTAATATAGAGAAATTGTGAGACATGAAAAGGGCGACGGTTACGTCCTTGGGCATGAATACCCTAAAAGGTAAAGTAGGGGGAAGGCGATGACGCTTCCTTGGGTTGAAAGTCCCAGAACACACTGTACAGGAATCGATTTGGTGAGGACTCGGGGCTTGATGTCCCCTCACCGGAACACCCTTGGAATGTTTATAGGGTGATCAAATGCGCCCATTTGGGTTTCGATGAGTTGAGTGATACTCAATTTAACATGGATACCTAGGAACAATGATAATTGGTAATATTTGTATAAATGTGTAATTATGACACTTGGTAATGATTAACTACGGTATCCATAAGATGTGATCATAATAAACCTCATAATCTGGAAGATGATGTAACCTACTAACCATGCAGATTTTAATGTAGTAATGATAAAAACCTAAAGGTGAGTAATGGCTTTCTCTACTGAGCATAGTGTTGCTCATACCCTTATGTTTATATCTTTTCAGGACTCACTAAGTGTGAGGTGGCTACGAGAAATATAGTTGAGGAAGTGATGTAACTATATTACATTGGGACTGCTTCAATCGTTGAGAATGTTCTTCATGATAATGTAAGCATCAATTGTTACTTTCTGTGACTGTATTATAATGTGTTGAGGGTTAAAATGATGATGACAACAGTTTATATTATTAAATTTAAGGTGCTACATTAAAACTGTGGTTTATTTATCGTTTATATTTTTATTTTTGAGTTGAGAGTTTTCATTTAAGTCCCGGGTAAATTTTATTTTTAAGGTTTTACTTTTATTATTTATTTTTATTTTATCTCATTAAAAACTGTTAACCCCCACATAGGGGCGTTACAGAATTTTTGGTATCAGAGCCTAGGTTCGGTTAACCTAGGGAGTGTAGCACCACTTTAAAAAATATATTTTTGAGATGGTTTTGAAGCTAAATTTTCATTGTCATCATCAAAATGAACATTCACATTGATTTATACAGTCTAGAAGGATGTAACATGGAAAGGCCATAGAATGAAAATATTAATAGTTATATGAGTACAATAATTATATAGAAGGAAAGTATTAATAGTTATAAGGGAATGATAATTATATGAAATGAGTTTATAAGTAGAATGCTTATGAGAGATTCGTATAATATTTGGATCTATAAGCATATCTAATTCGTATAAACGATGAGAAATTCGTGTATATACGAGGATTTAAGAGCCTTTTGTCTCGTGAAAAACAATAAAAAAGAAATATAAGGCTTGATTTATTGATTTTAAAGTTTGGCATAGATATGCCAAATTTTTCGTAATTGATTCAAACCTAAGTAATGATTATGTGTGGATTCGATGGAGCACATAAGTGTCAATGTCTTTTCTTAAAAGTTCTATTTATTTGAGGAATATGATATAAGTTGAGAATCATGGTATTGAATCTTGAAAGAGATAAATGTTAGACTTTTGGTCTGTTGAGACTGTGTAAAGTCTAGAATACATGAATCTCAAAATTGAAATATTTCGTTACATACATTGTATTTAAGTGTATCAGTGAATCTTTTGGTTACCTAAGGTTTTGTTATATGAGGAAATTATATATTGTATAAGTAGAATTGTGGGGATTGTAGATGTTCTTAAGTAGTAACATCAAGTGTCTTTGTTCATTGATATGGTCTACGTTGAAAGACGTAAATCGTATTGATTTCAAGGTTAGTCACATTCTAAACCCTTGGTAGTAATGATGATGAATCCATTGATAGATGTTAAGTATTATGAATAACATATGGGTGTATGCATTGTTCAATAAGGTTTTGATTAAAACAAAATTATTTGAGTTGCTGGATCATTCAGGAAGATCCTTGTTGTCGTTAAATTAGATTTGTTGTTTATAGTTAACTTTATCTATAGTGGACTTTGAATTGGGTTTAAGATTTATACAAATTGGTTTTCAATTTTATGTTTGTTATTTAACTCGTTCTAAATGTGTTAAGGCCCGAAACAACCTGACCATTTTCAACTAAGAACATTTGGGCCTAGTTCAAATCTTAAATCAGTTTGATTCACACTGTCTCTCCCACGTGGTTTCTATACGTGTCATATACAGTGGTTTAATCATTGTTTACATATACGTTTACTGTGCATAGGAGCTTATTTCTCCGAGTTCACTTTTTCTCTCTTAATTTGTTATTTTCTCTCTAAATCGCAAATCCACTTCTTTTTCATTAAAAATTCTTCTTTTCCTCTAAAAGAAGAAGGAATTCTAGGATTCTGCAATTTACTATCTTAATTTTTCCTTTCTATTTACTCTTCTTTCATCTCATCATGGACCCAAAGTACCAACACCTGAGAAAGTTTTTCCCATCACTCTCCCAAAAGATTCTTAGAAAGAAGTACAAGGCTAGAATTACTCGGTTGTGGATTCTTATGCGTTTTGGTATCCCTTGTGATGTGAGAATGTTGATAGAGGGGAAAATCCGTCCGAGTGACTTTAGTCAAGATGTCGGTTTACCAGGAACAGGTACCAGTCGTAGTGCAATGAAAAGAAGAGCTCGTGCCATCGTGGTCACTTGTAACAAATGTGGAAGACAAAATTGTAACGGTAAATGTACTTCACCTGGTTATATGTCTACGAATAGAGAGGATAAAATAAGGTTTTGTAGGGATGGACTTTCAAAGGAGAACTTGGATAGCATCCATCCTCCTCTTCACGGTCACCCTAGTGGATATGTTCAAGGAGCTATTTTTAAACTCTGGCCTAAATTTTATACAGAAAGACAACGCCTCAGGAATATGGTATTTCTAGATCCTGTTTGTCAAGCCATAAGAAAACTGGATGGGGAATAAGTCATCGCTCTATAAAGGTTATTTAGTCTTTACTTATTTGATGCAGTTTTAGCTGATGTTCAACAGTATGTGTTTTTCTTTTACTCAGAATATTTGCTTTTGTGTTTGAAATAATTGTGATTATTAGATTGATACAGTAAGTGTTAATATCTTATTTAATTTATGATTTTCTTAAATATATATATAATAAAATATATTATCTTATCAGACACGTTACATACGGTACAGTAATATGTTTGAATTTTGAAAAGCTTATCCGGATATTTCAAGATTTGTGTCTCAAATTTCAAAAGTTCTACAGTATTTGTCGTTTATATTAAATTTCTAGACTTGGTGTATATTTGTCAAAAAGTCTACAGTTGTGTCAAGAGGGTCTTTTGTCGAATTGTTCTCAATTGTCAAAAGTTATACAATTAGTGTCTAATCTTTTTCAAAAAGTGAATCAGATTTTCTATAAACTATCAATCACCTTATCTTACTTTCTTATCCGCACAAGATTTTGTTTAAATCTTTGGATTACTTTTTCATTACCTACTCGTCTATCTCTTTAGCCCTTTTTGTATATTTCTCATCTTTAAAATCTCATGTAGAACCCGAAGTCTAAGTGGAGCAGACATTAAGCAACCACTTCTATAAACCAAATATGTCTACCTCCCAGTCCACGAAGAAAATAAAGAATGTCTGTGTCTTTTGTGGTTCCAGTCTTGGAAAAGATAAAGCTTATTTAGAAGCTGCAAATCACTTAGGGCAAGTCCTAGCACGCAAAAAGATTAACATAATCTATGGGGGTGGTAGTATAAAAATGATGGTAAATATGGCACTAGCAGCTAGGTCTAGCGACGCTACTGATGTAAGAATTTGGCCTCATATTCCAGTTGAAGGAAACCTTTGTAAGGAAGCCATAGGTAAGGGAGAAGGAGTCAGGAGTATCCCTAAAAATTTTAAAGACATAATCTATAATTCTGATGCTTTTATAGCATTACCTGGTGGTTTAGGTACTCTTGAGGAAATATTTATAGTTGCTTGTGGGCAATTGTTGGGCTTTTATTCCAAACCTTTGGGACTGCTGAACGTAAAGGGTTTTTATGACGGTCTTTTGAAATTTCTAGATTACGCTGTGGAAGAAAATATCACTACAGAATCGGAGAGACAAATCTTTGTTACTGCTTCAACAGCTGAGGAATTGATAGATAAAATGCAAATCATACATCCAGAATCCGACACTGCAACATCCAAGCTTGAATGGGAAAGGGAAAGCCGGGAGCGGCCAATTGATTTGAATCTCCATCTGTAATCTTTTTGTTTTATCTTTGGCATGTAGGCATGTGTGTCCGTATTTCGTGTGTTACGAATAACCGTTTGCCTTGTATTCTGTGTTTCTTGTGGTACGTTGTTGTTCAATCTTTTAGATTCATTGAGCCTAATGCCGGGATGACTGGATACGGAGTACTTGATGCTCTCGAAACGCATCCTTCTTAAGGTCCGATCTTTTGTTTATCGATGTTTTTGTATCCTCTAAGCATGCATGATATGGATAGCTGGTATACGGAGTGCCTTGTACTCTCGAAACGTATCCGTATCATGTTTGTAATGTGTAATATTCTGTTAATATTATGTGGAAGTACCAAAGTCAGTTATGGGGATATTCCATATGAAATATGAGTATATTATTTGGATTGAATGTTTGTGTCATGAGGATAGCTGTTTAATGAAAAATATGTCGGGTATGTTTGCAACCAGAGATTCCGTTTAATATCTCTATGAATAAGTTTAATGTATGGTTTTGAATAGAAGTGTTTGTGATATATGTTTTATGATTATGTTTTAGTTTATTAGTTGAGGTATGAAATCAAATATATTTGACTTTTCCTTACTTAAAAAGGGAAAGGAACCTAAAGATGAAGTATATAAAATTTCTCTAGCAATCTCCTTAAATGTGATTGTAAATCACAGTCCATGGACAATGAAGGACTGGAATCAAGGTATAGTCAATATGTATGCCTGATCAGATTCTTAGACTATTATACGGTGTTACAAGTTGAAACTTGTCAGAAATACTCTCATTGAGGGATTTAGGAGTAAGATTTATTATGCAAGTAAATAAGTGGAGATACGATAACTTAAATTTGGAGGACAAACAACATTAACGGTTTAGACTCAGAATTGGAATCATAGTGGAATCATAATTTTTACTAGTATTGCTAGAATTGAAATTTCGAGGACGAAATTTCTTTAAGGGGGGTAGAGCTGTGACACCCGTTATTCTTCTAACGGGTATTGAGGTAATTAAATTAATTTTTAATGTATAAAAAAAATTGCTTCATTTAAATTTATTTTATAATATTTATTTTTATCTATTTTTAAATTTTCTAAAATTCTCCTATATTTATTTAATATGATTACTAAAAAGCCTTAGAACTTCTAATAAATCTCAAAAATGTCATATTGGCATTATGTGTGTTAAAGTCTTTAGATGAGACATAAGGATATCTTTTCCAACTACTCTTGACCCTCATTTTCTTTATTTCCTCCGTGACATGCTTCAACATGTCTCCTCTATAATTGTTTCTATCACTTCTCTTCAAAGACTTCATCTTTTCTTCCTTTCTCTTCCACGGTTCCCACACTCTTCTTCTCATTTCTTTGCTGAAGCAAAATACTTAGAGAACTTCTTCAAGGCAGCCATAAAAATCAGCCACCATCACCTCCATTTTAGCAAGAATTTCAGTCATACCGAAGTAAAGGAACCTGTTTTGAAGCCATTTCAAGCTTCCAACTAACCATAATCCGAGGTTAGAATCTTATGAACAAATTTAGTCTTTCATTTATAAATTTTCTTTTATACTAAAGGATTATTCAAATTTGCGTTCTTAAACCTAAGTATATGTTTGTTGCTATTTTGGAGCATATGTATGAAGTCTAAGTGTATATGCCCTAGACAGAAAATTTATATTGTTAAACTTTGTAATACCTCTATGGGCAGTGGTTATTTCTTGAAATTCTAAGATTAAATTAAAATGAATTTTATGAATGTAGTTGTATGTTGTGCTTTAGTTTTAATTGTCCTTATGCACGCCTTAGGATCAAGGGAGTATGGAGCTAACGTTAAGTGATTCCAGGATTAAAAGATTGTTGATAAGCTTGAAAGGTAGGGATTCTATTACTCATCTTTTGTGAGGTTTTTATAGAATTAAAATTGATTGTTTTGCCGCAATATATATATATCTATGTTGAACTGATATTATATGTGTATCACATATGAAACTATGACATGGACTCGTCTTGTATTGTACGGCGAGGAACATAATGAATTGACACATGTTATAAATTGAGAAGCATGGTTAGGAAAATTAACTCTATTAATAATGATTTAATATAGAGAAATTGTGAGACATGAAAAGGGCGACGGTTACGTCCTTGGGCATGAATACCCTAAAAGGTAAAGTAGGGGGAAGGCGATGACGCTTCCTTGGGTTGAAAGTCCCAGAACACACTGTACAGGAATTGATTTGGTGAGGACTCGGGGCTTGATGTCCCCTCACCGGAACACCCTTGGAATGTTTATAGGGTGATCAAGTGCGTCCATTTGGGTTTCGATGAGTTGAGTGATACTCAATTTAACATGGATACCTAGGAACAATGATGATTGGTAATATTTGTATAAATGTGTAATTATGACACTTGGTAATGATTAACTACGGTATCCATAAGATGTGATCATAATAAACCTCATAATCTGGAATATGATGTGACTTACTAACCATGCAGATTTTAATGTGGTAATGATAAAAACCTAAAGGTGAGTAATGGCTTTCTCTACTGAGCATAGTGTTGCTCATTCCCTTATGTTTATATCTTTTCAGGACTCACTAAGTGTGAGGTGGCTACGAGAAATATAGTTGAGGAAGTGATGTAACTATATTACATTGGGACTGCTTCAATCGTTGAGAATGTTCTTCATGATAATGTAAGCATCAATTGTTACTTTCTGTGACTGTATTATAATGTGTTGAGGGTTAAAATGATGATGACAACAGTTTATATTATTAAATTTAAGGTGCTACATTAAAACTGTGGTTTATTTATCGTTTATATTTTTATTTTTGAGTTGAGAGTTTTCATTTAAGTCCCGGGTAAATTTTATTTTTAAGGTTTTACTTTTATTATTTATTTTTATTTTATCTCATTAAAAACTGTTAACCCCCACATAGGGGCGTTACAGAATCTCTCATAAGCATTCTACTTATAAACTCATTCCATATAATTATCATTCCCTTATAACTATTAATACTTTCCTTCTATATAATTATTGTACTCATATAACTATTGATATTTTCATTCTATGGCCTTTCCATGTTACATCCTTCTAGACTGTATAAATCAATGTGAAGGTTCATTTTGATGATGACAATGAAAATTCAGCTTCAAAACCATCTCAAAAATATATTTTTTTAAAGTGGTGCTACACTCCCTAGGTTAACCGAACCTAGGCTCTGATACCAAAAATTCTGTAACGCCCCTATATGGGGGTTAACAGTTTTTAATGAGATAAAATAAAAATAAATAATAAAAGTAAAACCTTAAAAATAAAATTTGCCCGGGACTTAAATGAAAACTCTCAACTCAAAAATAAAAATATAAACGATAAATAAACCACAGTTTTAATGTAGCACCTTAAATTTAATAATATAAACTGTTGTCATCATCATTTTAACCCTCAACACATTATAATACAGTCACAGAAAGTAACAATTGATGCTTACATTATCATGAAGAACATTCTCAACGATTGAAGCAGTCCCAATGTAATATAGTTACATCACTTCCTCAACTATATTTCTCGTAGCCACCTCACACTTAGTGAGTCCTGAAAAGATATAAACATAAGGGAATGAGCAACACTATGCTCAGTAGAGAAAGCCATTACTCACCTTTAGGTTTTTATCATTACCACATTAAAATCTGCATGGTTAGTAAGTCACATCATATTCCAGATTATGAGGTTTATTATGATCACATCTTATGGATACCGTAGTTAATCATTACCAAGTGTCATAATTACACATTTATACAAATATTACCAATCATCATTGTTCCTAGGTATCCATGTTAAATTGAGTATCACTCAACTCATCGAAACCCAAATGGACGCACTTGATCACCCTATAAACATTCCAAGGGTGTTCCGGTGAGGGGACATCAAGCCCCGAGTCCTCACCAAATCAATTCCTGTACAGTGTGTTCTGGGACTTTCAACCCAAGGAAGCGTCATCACCTTCCCCCTATTTTACCTTTTAGGGTATTCATGCCCAAGGACGTAACCGTCGCCCTTTTCATGTCTCACAATTTCTCTATATTAAATCATTATTAATAGAGTTAATTTTCCTAACCATGCTTCTCAATTTATAACATGTGTCAATTCATTATGTTCCTCGCCGTACAATACAAGACGAGTCCATGTCATAGTTTCATATGTGATACACATATAATATCAGTTCAACATAGATATATATATATTGCGGCAAAACAATCAATTTTAATTCTATAAAAACCTCACAAAAGATGAGTAATAGAATCCCTACCTTTCAAGCTTATCAACAGTATCTTAATCCTGGAATCAATTAACGTTAGCTCCATACTCCCTTGATCTTGAACTCCAAGCAAAACAGATCCAGTTGTATCTCGCTGTATCTACGAAGCATCCTCTGTAGTGCTCCTCGAGCGACTATGAATGGCTAGGAATGCTTCCTGGAGATCATACATTCTTGAAAACGTCATTCTGGACTTCGATACTGCTGTTTGAATTGCCTCGATTCGCGTACAGTCGGTACCAGATGATTTTCATCGGAGTGGAATTTGCTCAAACAGAGGTCACCATTGCATCCAGAGCATCGAAACGAGTCGGGAGGCGGTCTCGGATCTTCGATCGGAGGTCCGGATCACAAAATCCCATTTTGGCCTTTGACCGGCGTTGACCGGCGTTGACCGACGTTGACCGACTTTGACCGTCGTTGACCGGCGTCAATCGGGGTCCGTTGACAGCTGGGCTCGGGCCTACCCCCCCTAAATCGACCCTTCTGAGTCCAATGGCGGGGTCAATTTCACCCAATTCTGCCTCTAACATAGCGGGTCGTGAAGTACAACGTCGGTAGAAATGGATGAGCTCCGATCTTGATTCTCCGACGATGGAAACCTGAAATTGGCTGAGGGCTTTTGCTACCCATCCTCCTATGAGCATTTCCCCTCATCCAATTTGAAGAAACGTGGCTGGGAAGAGCCAAAACGGAGGCTCCCGCGGCGGTTGACGGCGGCGTTGGCCGTTCTCCAGCGAAACCGGCTCCTTTCGTGCAATTGATCGAGGGGTTTTACTCCCCTTAATCCTCTGAACTCATTGGGAGGGGTGGTGTCAGTCACCTCCTCCGGCAAGGCGGAGTTCCACCATGGGGGCGGCGGTGCACGGCGGCAATAGGCGGGCAGAGCAATCCGGCGGTTGTTGAGCTGCCACCAAGGGTGGGTTTTGTTCCTCTCATCACGGTGGTCGTGTAGGAACAAGAATCACGTCGATCGGACGTCGGACGGCGAAGATATCTCGTCGGAAAGAAATGGGTTTTGCCGCCACTTTGGGCGGCGCGTGTGGCCTCCTCCGGCGGCGTTTTGGGCGGCGCGGCACCTCGTTGGACTCAGCTCGTCGAGAGCTTTCCATTGGTGCGGGAGGTGTCGAAAACGGATGCCGAAATCTCAAACGATCTTTGAGGAGAGAGAGAGAAAATTCTAGAGAGAGAAAGTAGAGAGAGAGAGAGTTTCGAATTATGAGAGATTTTCTGATTTTTTTTTATATATATACTAGGTAATTAATCTAATTACCTTAATACCCTTAGGAGAATAACGGGTGTCACAATATTATATGTCAAGTTGTATCACAAAAAAACATGTGTGATTTTATAAAAGTAAATCTTAAAAGAAAGCATTTATGAAAATTCTATAAGTATTTGAAGGATTTTAACTATAGGCCCAAAAATGCGTCCAATAGAGACACTATAAAAAAATCAGAAATAAATTTTTTTGTTGAATAGAAACATAATTATATATTTTAATTATCAAATATGAACACAGTTATAATTTTTCTCATAAAGTGAGGGTACAACATAAATTAATAAAGGCACAATTAAGATTTTATACAACAATTATGAGATAAAGTGTGCATTCTCAAAATTCATGCTCCCACTCACTTATATATACCTCCTCCATTGATAATAAGGTAAAAAAAAAAAACCAATCGTATAAAAATATTGATATCTTGTCGATTCGTGTTAGCTTAGTTGATAAGATGGGTTAAAGAGGAGATTACAGGATCAAAAATCCTGAGAACCAATAGCATTGTATATAAAATAATAATAATAATAACAATAACAATAATAGTCTCTCTATCATAAAAAAAGCTCCTAATAGAAAAGGGACAAAGCAAAATCAAATTAAGAGAATTACTCAAACGAAAAGGAACCAACTTTCTTTTATAAACTATTTGGTACTGAAACAAAAGGAGCCAAGTTTCCTTCTAGCTCGAAATAGTAGAGGAGGACCTTCCCCACTTTTTCTTGAAAAGGAATTTGCCAACTTTTTTAGAAAGTATAATATTTTAGTACTTTTACTATGACTTGCAAGCTGCAAGTCTCGTACAAAGAGAAGTTCCTTGATTAACTTTCCATCTAACTTGGGTAGAACAGACTCTTGAAAAATCATGCATTGGTTAAGTGAGAGTGATGCTTAAAGAAACAACAACACGTCTTGTTATTGAATGCTAATTCCACCGCAAATCTAATCAATGCCCATGCAAAGATATCAAATATGTGAACCCCACATTCTTCTCTTAATTGTTTATGAGCCACAAAAAAGATATTATCCTATGGGACACCCACGGATAAGAGAACATTTTACCTCAAGTTCTTCTGTCTATAAAGCTACAAAATTGGGTGGGAGAGGACAATAGCTTGAGGATGAAAAAGCTTCAAAATTTAGGAAACATGTGGCCCAATGGACGGTGGAGCCACCTTTGGCCGGGCAGCTGCCGTTGGCTCAAGGGCGATGCTCCATTAACAAAATTTTCTTTCTTTCTTTCTTTCTTTTCTTTTACAATTTTTCTAACTAGTTAGAAGCACACGCCACGTGTTTGTATGTTCCGCGGCTTTTGTATATTCCGCTTGTTATATTATGGACACTTAAAATTGTACAATATAATAGACATATGAATACATATAAGATTATCATGGTAAAAGAAAAAGAAAAATAGAGAAAAGGGAAATGATGTTACATAAAGAAAAAAAGGAGCAAATAAAAGCAAAAGAAAAGGAGGATGAAAAAAAGAATAATAGGACCGACAACATAGATTATGACATGACGAGGCGACATGATCCTAAATCTTTGTTTTTACGGGTTATGGTTAAAAAATTAACCACGAATCATTTTAATATCAACCAAAAACTCGCCCATATGAAAAATGGATTTTGTTTGAGTCAACACGCATTATACTAAAACAATCAATCTGACCCGCAATTAATTATTTAAATATATTTAAATATTTTCTCTATTATGAATAAGGTGTTTAGGAAGTGTAGTTAGAGCCATATTTGTGGTTCAAAGCACTATGGCATGTGAGAGTTTTATATTGTAGCAACTTTTTGTTTTTAACTGTAACATGTGAGAGTCTTATACTATTTGGTAACTACAATTATGGTTCTAACCAAGATTACTAAACACCTCTCATACACATCCATAAGACAAAACTTCTGCTCACTTAATCTCAGACCGAGCTTTAAACTAAATTAATTTTAACTCTTGAACAATAAGAATATGATTCTAACTTGATCACTTGAGACTTTTTGTTTTGTTGGACTTGTTATTTTTTTAGTGTTAGATTTGTTATTTTGTTAAATGTTTCTAAAAATTTTATGACAATTTTTTGTTGTTGTAGTATGAAACTCATTTGATTTTAAGAAAATTTGTTTTATGTTTGTTTTCATGTTATATTAATGTAAATTCAAAGCTAAAAAAAGGTCACGAGTTAGTGCAAATTACTAGGGATCATTGATGGATTGCGGGTAATTGTTGTTTTTTATATGGAACGGGTTAAGACAAGTTGTGTTTGTATCAACATGTGTCAGAACAAGTTGTGTTAGTATTGATATTTCTCAATCCATTCGTATTATAGATCGGGTTCGTGTCGAGCTAGTTTATATAAAAATTGACCCTTAATCTAAAACCAAATCGGACCTGTCGACACTAATTACCTAAATTAAAAAGAAAAAAAGTAAGAGAGAGAGCGCGGAGGAGTGACATTTATCACACATTAAAAAGAGTACTAAAACATGTATTCTCTATAAAACTTTTATAGGGGTAATGGATTTACCTCTTTAAACATTCCAACTGTAGTTTTTATGCAGAATTTACTCCCAATTTTCAAACTGCAAGTATATTCAAATTTCAAACTTGGACTTCCAAACAAAAAAAAAAATGAAGTATACTATTAATAAGTTCATAATTGTGTGGATTAAGCGTTAAAAATGATCTTATTTTGAAAGGGAAAAATGAAAGAAAACATACAATAAAAATAAGAACTAAAAGAGAAGGACAAAGAATTAAGAAAATAGCTGCAATGTATTTAGTTCAAAGTTTTTGCTTGATTCATCCTTAAAAAATAAATAATAATAATAATAAAAGCTATTGAGTCCAATCATTCTCAAAGAGATTAATGCTCACTCCAAAAGCAGTTGCGAGCTTTTGACAAACGACCCCACACACACTGCTTCTGTCAAAGAGAAGCATCGGCAAATTGTGTACTTAACAATGAGAAAACCCCAAAGTAGAAGGGACCAAAGGACCAATAATGGGATGAATACTCATATTAACTAGAGAAAAACCACCCTGTTGTGCTTTATTGTAAAGGCATATATAAATCCTGTCAATTGGAGCTTAGACAACTTTCTATGACACGTGTTTTTCACATTTAATCGTAAAGTGTGTTTGAGTATGTCGTTTTAACTTATTAATTCTAACTGCTATAATGTATAATATTTATATGCTACAATATTTTATTTCTAAGTTATTAGTTTCAACAACAATAGTGCCAGCCTGTTTTGAAGGAAATAATGAGTTACACAACACATGCAAAAAGCTGTACCACTCTGAAAAACAAATAAAAGAAACCTACTTTACCATCTCTAGAGTAGAAAACTGAAAATTGGTAATAGTAAGATGCAGTTAAAAATTAAAAGACAAAAAAAGTTTTCTAAGGTGGGGGAAGACCGTACTGGAATGCATATGTATCTAGACGCTAAATTTGGTCAGAATTACATCTATTTGAAAATATATGTAGAAGCGATATTTAAGAGTTCAAAATAAAACCCTACCGAGAAGATATTTTCTTTTCATACTCTAACAAAGAATTTTAATTTAAGAAAAATGAAAAAAAATTAAAAAAATTAAAAAATACCATACACATGTGAAGAATATGAAATGTACGAACTTGAGGGAAAGCACATGCCTTTACAGAGAAGCAGCAGCAAATATCTTTATATGATCAAAGTCGTGCCCTCATGAATTTCATCTCACAGAATAGAACTGCTTTTGTCTGGATGAAGTAGCTGGAAAGAGAAGTACCACAATATAAATGATGTTAAGAGAAGAACATTGGCTTGTTGAAGGTTGAAATCTTATTGAACATGCTTGGCTAAACACAAGGGAAAGACAATTTGAAGATCTAATGACGATTTGGAATAGTCATCAGAGTATTTATTTAGCCTCATGTTGCTTAACAATAAGGCCTTCATTGTTGGATTGGCCCGTTGTCCCTTAAAAGTTAAAGTCCAAGAAAAGTAAAAGTAGGTCCATGATTTTCCTTGCGCATTACTTCAATAAAATTCACTTGTGAACATGTGAACATGGGGCGTACTAAGAAAATTACTTTTGACGCCCCAAAATGTCTACATTATGCTGATCAGGAAAAAACAATAGATAGCACAAGTATCAAGAGAGAGTAACAAAGGGTTTTTCAGATTAGGAGGTAAAAATAAACATAAAGTTCATTTGGTTCGGTGTGAACCCGTTTAGTGGTGTTTTCAAAATAAGTGAAAATATTTTTATTTTGAAAAATGAAAATTTTTAAAGAATTGTGCTAATAATGTTTTTGAATTTTTTGTGTAAAAAACGTCCGAAAATATTTTTAAAAACTTTCAAAATAATACCAAATAGGTTATGAAATTCAAAATAAAAACATTCATCTAAGCTCTTTGAAAAAGGACAAAAACAAGGACAGATCTTTTCAACAACACACATGTTACCAAAGACAGCAATTTCACCTTAAAATGGACATCTCGCTTAAGTCAATATTCCCATGGACGACTCATATCTGACAGACGACAAACAAGACAATGTGTCCTTAATTGAGATAATTTTAAAACGACAGATTCATGAAACAACAATAGCACAAGGAAACAAAAACATAGTTTATAAAACTACAATTTCGCGCATTTACTTCGTCACGAGAGAAAGTGTGATTCCTTTACGGCTTTACCTATTTTTTCTTCTGTTTACCTATAAAAAATATAATAAAAGATTTTGTGACCCGGCCAATATGCAATTACTAAATTGATACCAAATTTATATATTTATATATATTCTAAATAAGCTCACATGTTATAAGTATTATGTTGAATTACCTTTTAATAATTACATCGATAATTTACTATTACTTCGTTCGATAAACACTACCAAAGAATTATATTGTTTTTCATTAAACCTATTAATAGATAGATAAATACTAAAAGAAATTAGTGATTCTTATTCTTATTTATTTACTATATTTTCCGCTACGTTACATTTCTAATTACATTAATTTATTTTGGTAATGGCACGGCTCAACAACCATATTGAAATTTGCCGGCGAACAAGGATAAACCAAAAACAATATTCCTAGGCCAAGAATAATCGTATAAACCAAAAGCAAGAAACGACAGCATATTTTCTAAAGGACAACGGTTAAAAGAAAAAAACATTCCAAAACACGACATCGCCTTAAAACGACAATGAGTTGTTCAACGACTGTACTTTATTTATCTACACATCATGTTTTTGAAGAGAGAGAGAGAGAGAGAGAGAGGCAACAATAATAAGAACATTACTGCAAATGATAGCAGCTTAAAACAAAGAATGACAAGGACCATAAAAACGTCATCTACGTTTTGAACGACAGTAAAATTTATAAACTGTTATAGATAAAAAGAAGTAAACGGCAAAAACATTTGAAAACAATGAATTATCGTTGAAAGTTGAAACGAAAAAGAAAAATCCAGCAAAAAGGAAAAGAAATATTAAGAAAAAGACAAAAACGACAACAGCTAAAAAACAGACATCTTCAAACGACAACACATCTTACAAATGATGACTGTTTTATAAACCACAAAATATACGAAAAAATAAAAATGACCTTCGGAAGGTCAACAGATATCCTATTTGCTAAAATCGTCAGTATATCCCAGAGTCGGTATTTGCTGAAAACGTCAATGAATGTTATAAACGACAGTTATATTTCAGGTAACGACAGCAGCTGAGAACAAGAGCATCCTGAAAACGACGGAGCATCTTACAAACGACGAAAACACCATGGAACGACAACAGGCTTTAAATCTTTATCAACCAAAACCTCTCGAAAAGAACAATCAAAATTTTCCAAGAGTCCTCCGGTTAGAGATAATCATCAATATTAACTAAGCTTCTACATTTTCTTTTTATGCCAAAAAAATTAATCACTTTCCATAAAATCATAAGTCTAAACTCAATCAACACTTTCCACGGTAATTAAGATAAAGGAGACAAGAAAATAAGAACAAAATATCACTATAACCGTACGAACAGAATAGATCTGAATAGGACATATTTGTGGAAAGGAATTAAGATAGCGTGTGGGGGTAGCATTATAATTACCTCTTCTTCTTCTTTTTTTCTTTTTTTTTTTTTGTCTCGAACAGAAAATGAAGCAATGAGATTGTCTGTTGAGCTCAGAAGCAGCTTGAGAACTCCTTAAACGACCAGATTTTCAATGGTCAGATATTAGCTTGACCACAAAAATACTTGCCTGGTGAATAAATCCATACATAGTTTTTTTTCTCAAATTTAGCCCTGTCGGATTGTCATATTATCATTATTTTCATGGTTATTGTGTTAGCGCTACGTGGGCATTTCCGTCATTGCAATTTCGGTTTTTTTTTTTTTTTCATTTTTCAGTCGTTAGTTTTGGAATATTTGATTCCTCCGAGGGTTTTGATTCCACAATTTAAAAACAGAACATTGCAAGGAGTATGCACCGGACAAATTTGATTCCTCCGATTATGAGCTGGGCCAGAAGCCTTCATGGCCCAATCTAAAGCCTTCCCAGCTTCTGCTTTTGGGATATGTTTGGTAAGCTAATGCTGTTTTTTTTAATTCTAATTTTTGTAAATTAGATCAAATACTGCTGTTGAAGTAAGACTAAAAGTGGATTTAACTTTTTACACAGAAACAGAATATTTGAAACCAAAATGATATTCTTAAAAAAAAATTCATAAACTTCGTCTTTTGAAACCTACATTTTATAAATACTAGGATATTTGGCTAGTGATAAGAACTATTGGTGGAACCGTTTTTACTGTAGCATATGAGAGCTTTATACTATAGCAACTTTTTTCTTTTTACTGTAGCATTTGAGAGCTTCACACTGTTCATAACTGAGTTTGTAGTGTGAACTACCCTTAGCCAAACACCCTTGTAAAATTCAACTATAGTAAAACTTAAGTATGGAATATAAGTAGTAGCATTGCATAATTTTTTTTTTAAATGTGGCATTAATAAATACAAATTTTTAAAGTATGGTATAATGTATAATTTTTTGTGATTTTTTTTTTCTCAACAAGAATTTGGATTTGAGTCAGTTTCATTCCATACATAACGTGTATAGACAGTTTATTTCTTAAAAGATCCGTGTATTACTTCGGGATACCTAATCTCTCTTAAGTTCTCTATTTCTCTATTCCTTTCTCTTGAACGAAAACACATTGACATGCTAGAGGCCATAGGGTGGGTGCTCCCTCAGGCGATTAATAATTAATAGTTAAATTTTATATGATTGCTTACCCTTTTTATTTATGGTTTTAATCGGTAAAAGAAAATAAACAAAGACATAGCTTCAATAATCGTTTTTATATTTTACGACTTTAAGTAGAAGCCCTTCTGAAAAGTCAAATCATTTATGATAGATCATGCATTCAAATATTTTTAGAAACAGTTTCCATACCCAAAAAATTCAAAGATAACTTTTAAGAAGCCTTACCAAACAAGTCCTTAGTAATTTGAAATTATTTTGTTGTTTTCATTTCATAACTAATCTCCTTGCATATAAACCACAATATGCTTTGTCGACAGGCCATTCAATCTCCTCTGCATGTACTGTTTTCACTACACATGTATTCTAGTTTTCTCTCCAACAGATACAGAAAATCCTATTCATATTCAAGAAAAGCATACTCTTCCCCGGTGAATCCAATCCAATCATGGAATATTAATTACATTTTATTAATTTCAACGTTTTTTTTGCTGATCAGAATATTAATTAATTTTTTTTTGCTTGCTAGAATATTAATAAATTTAAGCTTTTAGTAATTCACTCTCTGATTTTGGACTACCCTGGCGCACGTTGTGCCACAGAGATTCTGGGACCAGGAAAATACATAATTGTACTTGTATGATTTCCTCTCTTCTCAAAAATATGTGGATTTTAGCCTACTTGGTGGGCCTTTCAAGGAAGAGGTTTATTCAAGCGAATGGGGTCCACAACATAAGTCCTGATTTCTCCTAGGCCCAAAGAATTGAGGAAAAATGTGAGTAGAATAAAAGCTCAAGGTGACACAAATAAGTGAGCCGTTTTTTTATATTATTTTTAGCCCCAGCCTCCAAAGGGTCTGATATTTTGTAATGTCACTATCTTTGGAATCCAATAGGGGAGTTTCCCTACACAAACATCACACAAATACTAATTTTTGGGACAATCATCCAAAATCATAGGTGGGACTGTGAATGCTTCTTCTTGTCCCCTTTTTATATAGTAGGTCATCAGTTATTGTCTAGGGTCTGTGTGGTTCGTTGGTTTGAAACGTAGTAGTTTGAATGGTTTGAAAAATAGGTTCAAAATATTGAAAACATAAGGGAAATATTTCTGGATCTACGTTGCTTTTTGGGTTCAAACTATCAAATATCAATGGTTCAAACTTAAAGTTTGTTACTAAAAAGTGTTTGAGAAGTGTGATTAGAACTGCAACTTTTGAACGGAAAACTATAACATGTGAGAGTTTTACATTGTAGTTCACTTTTTTTTTTATCAATGTAGCATATGAGAGGTTTACACTGTAGTAACTAAAAGTTTGAGTTAGAATTGATTTTATCAAATACCAAAAAAATATAAATTAAAATGAAATTCTTAGGTTAAACCAACTATCCAATAAAACGCACCTAATTTAACTTTGTCTTCAAACTAAGGCCATGAGTGTTATGGCAAAGTTATAATTATTTCATGTATTAATTTAACTAAAACTAGTTCATATATGTGTTCAAAGGCAACACTAATTTGTATTATTATTACCACTTTTTTTTAGTGCATCATAATAATAAGTACTTATACATATAGAGAAGGGTTCTCATTGTTATCCCACATACAAAGAAGGAAAAAAGGGTAGGGGAGGATAACTGGGTCCAAACTTTATGGATTATCCTTCAAAAAGAAGAAGGTCAAGTGGCGCAAAAAATGTCAAAGCTTTGATTACCATCATGATTTTTCTTTGTAGTTTTATGAGATACATGGCACTCCTGTATAAAAAGAAAAGCATATATTCTAATTTAGTGAACTCCATTTTCATGAACTGATTGTGCTTGTCAAACTTGTAACAATCAAATACGAAGTGACATATGGAATAAACAAGACGGAACATTTTTTTTTATTATTTATTTCTTAAAAGGCGTGGCATATATTGCTCATTAGCATGCTTGTTATTGAAACTCTTTTTTTTTTTTTTCCTTTTTTTTTGGTGCCTAAAGATACTTGGACTCTATTAATTGGAATTTCTTTTGTAGCTGCAATCCTTTTTTACTTTTTCCTTTTCTGTATTCTGTCCCCCTTAAAAATCTTGTGAAGAATTTTTCTAATTATATTCCAAGAACCAAGGTGAATTATTACTCAATAATACTCCATCAGAATTTGACGAAAGGGCAAAAAAAAAATCCCAATTAAAAAAATGACCTCTTTTTTTTAACAAAAAAAAACATGTTTTTTTAGGTAGTTAAACTGTCTTAGTTTTTTTTCAGAAAAAAAAAAAGAAAATAACTGTAACGAGGAGATGAACCTCAACAGAGTGAAAAAAAAAACTGAAACTGTTTTCATGCCCAAAAATCATATTTTTTTGCATAAAAAACTGCAAAAAAAAAAAAGAATCATTTTGTCAAAATCAATTTTTCTTAAAGTTACTTTTCAAAATCCCTCGCCTCGGCCTCTGTATATAAAAAATTATCAACAAATAAAAAAACTTTGCCTTTAATTTTACGTGAAATAACAAAGCCACCTCAGTTATAACTTTATAAGTAATATTTTCCAGGCAACGAGCATTTTTCAGCATGCAAATACATAGTGTTTAAAAGCACTAGGGGAATTTTTTTTCTTTTTTCTCTTGGCTTTCTTTTAGTGGGTATATATGAGACGGGTTTTTGCAGAAATGCTTACAAGAAGTTCGTATAATCTCCTCTTCAAATTAAAAAAAAAAATTATGTAATCTTTTATTATTAGTCAATATTAATTAGCAACTAAACAATGAACTCCCATCGAAAAACGTACTCTTCATTCATGAAAGGGAGAACGAAACATATTTGATATAATTTAAGATCTTTTTAATTGCGAGTATTTTTCACCTACTTATCTTTTTTCTTGGAAGGTATTTGCATGAGTAGTGACAAGGAAAACATGATAGACTGGATTGAACCAAAATTTCTACAGGATCGTTCATGTCAAACTATTGAGAAGAATCATACCAAATTGCGGAAGCGTACCTGAATTCATGATCTTGGATTGATATGGGTTATTGCCTTCCAATTCAATACGTATTCCTTTAATTCTTTTCTGAAGATGGGATTTCAGAGAAGTAGGAATATCTGAAAACTTTCTGAATGAATAATACGTATGAATTGGGGACCATAACCAAAATATATAACTTTAGATATTTTAGTGTATTTCCAGTTTCGCCCATCATAAAATCTGGAAATTACAAATTGGTATCTACACATATAATATTAACAAATATAACCCATACATTATTTTTAATACCCAATAAAGCCTTTTAACTTTATCTTAATTATATCACTTTAATTTAGGCTTTACTTTAAGATAGCATTAAATAACACATTTAATTACATATGTGTGCCCACATGAAAAATTATTTTTCTAACAAAACACACAAAAAAAAATACTTTATTAATAGAGCAAAATAATGCAAGCCTGTGTAAAATATTTCTTAGTTAGTAAATATTTGTACTTTGGCTTTTTTTGTTGTTCTAGTTTCTTATTTCCATTTAAAAATATTTGAATTCGTGTCGCGCTTTGTCTTGTAAAAAGCAATTTGATTTAAATTTTGGGTAACGTGATATTATAAAAAGAAAATAGAAAAAGGAGGAGTAATAGATATAATTTATCAACCAACCTCATTATATATATATATATATATATATATATATATATATATATATATATATACTGTTAACACCTCATTATCTCCCATTTAAAGAAAAAAAAAATGCAATGACTTTGAAAGTACCATCCACCTAAATTTCAAGGAACTGTTGAAAAAAGCCGTCCACATTTACTTCCAAAATCTTTATCTTTATATTATTCAAGTACTTGTCATTTCAGAGGTGTGTGTGTCCTTTTAAAAGACTCTTAAAATTGTTCATTAGTGTCCCACATGTGGTGTTATGAAGCACTATAAAAATGCCACGAAAGATTGATGGTTTGGTTTGAAAAAAAAATCATAAAATTATTCAAATATTTAAGAACTAAATTTTAATGACAAAGTTACAATATAAAATTTTTACATATTACGATATAAGTAAAAAATACTACAATATAAAGCTCATGGTATAATATTTAAGTTTTAATTTTAAATTAAAACTTAATTTAAAAACACTCTCTGCTCTCTTTCTCTTTCTGGAGGAGAACATTAACGAAGCTTATTAATAATAAACAGAAAAACAGATGATACATGGAACGACTTCAGAAAATGTCAGACATGCAACCACAATTGTCAACTTAGAGACCCTATCGTGGCATAACAAAAATACGTATTTCCCGAAAGATTGCATGTAAATTTATATGACGATCAGTTCGTTTGACTTTAACATAAGCTATGACACCTTTGAATTTTTCAGGTTTATCTGGTCCTACTTTTATATTAAATCACATTTAAGATAATAGAGAGGTTGTGAGGTCGCTTTCTTGGGACCCTTTATGAAGAAAAGTGAACAGTCACCAAATGAAGTGCCTGTGAGTTCGGTTGCACCTAATCTGAACCCTTGCAGCAACTACTGCTACCTAGTGGGCCTAGCTAGAGAAATTATAAAAAAAAAAAAATGACAAGGGAAAAGAAAATTAGCGAAATTGGAGTGACAGATCTTATACGTACACCATTTAAAATCCAGTTAAGGAAAAGGTCGTTTAAGGAGTGCAGTGAAATTGGCAGCAAAAAATAGGAAAGTGAAGGGTTAAAAAAAAGTGTTTCAGATGCTCTTTCTCCAGTAAACAACCAAAAAAAAAGAAAAAAGCTCATATGATGAAAATCCAGATTCTTGAATTCAAGATCTGAAATACCAATGCGGGAAAGTTTTCACTCGAATTCACTATTCTTCAACCATTTTCGTCAATTTCATAGGAAAAAAATATCACCCATAAATTACATTTGAGAAGTCGAATGTAATACGGGCGTGTGCATAGGAGAGTGTCTGCACCTCCTACATTTTCCACCTTAGGATTTATTTTGAATGGCTACGAAGTGGGCACTACTGGTAGTGCACCAGAAGCGAGCATTACCGCAGCTTCTCCTAAAAAGATAGTGCTGATTTTTTATTGAACAACAACATGGCTATATATTTTAACTATTAGACAAGAGGACAAGCATAATTTTCTCATAAAATGAGATATAATAATTACAATTTTGAAAGAATATAGGGTTCAAAATTACATTTTAAAGTTTGAGTTCGGACACTTAAAACTGGGCATCATTAAAATTCTTAAAAAAGCTTAGGGGCAATAGTTGAATTTCAAAGAACTGAGTCGGGGCATATATCTCTATACAACAGAAGAAGTTTTATCATTAATAGTATTGAACAACACATATAAACAAAAAAGTGAATCACTCCGACAAAATACGAGTATGACTTATTTTTATTAGTTGTAGTATTTAACACGACGAATTTTTTTTCTCTTTTTATTAATTATGTTGATCTATACTGGCACTCCAAAACATCTCTATCAAAAAAAAAAAAGAATGGGCTAGAAATCCAACGGTAGCTATCAAAAAAATCATTTGGATTTGATGAGAGGCTTTTCCCTTTTCCCTGGCCATGGTTACTCTGGATGGAAGAGAAATCAGTTCAGTCTTTTATCTCTCATGTGTGGACCTTTTCTGAAGATTGATGATCAACGGTCCAGATTGGGCTAAGCTGGCGTTGAATTTCTGCTGTAGAGGTCAAAACTCTTTTTCATTTTATTTTATTTTATTTTTTGTTTAAATTGAAGAAGAAGTTCCTTGTTATAATAGTAGGTCCTCCCACCCAGACTATACCAAGTTGCATGTGCGCCACGTGACACATATAGGGAAATTAGGCCAAAATAGGGGTGAGTTTACTCAGTTTAGAGCTGTAACTTGTAAGAGAGAGAGAGAAAGTGGTGCACTGTTACTTTTGTGTGCTAAAAGTAAATGTCGGGGGTGAAAATAGAGGTTCAGTCCCAATCACAGCCTAAGTCTAGGCTCCAAAGATGAAGAACATGAGGGTTTTTTTTTTTTTTTTTTTTTTTACGCTTTTTCATTCCTCCTTTGCCGTTTGTCCTCTCTTCCGGGAAATTTCACTCCACTCGAGCGTCCTAGAGGAAAGAATCCCTTTGGTCCTGTTCGCAAGGTTCATAATTGAGTTGGGTAGTAGGATTGGAGAGGATTGTTTTGTGTAACCATATTTTCTGGCATTTGGCATAGCGGCCCCTGCTCACATAACAGGCTATTAGCTCAATGGTGAGTTCGGCTCGGATAATTGCACTGTTATGTTTGGGCTGTTAGAGCTCTCAGGCTCATGGAATGTGCAATGTGCTCGTCAACGGGGACTTCTACATGTCCCGACTGGGCATTTGTAGGACTCATCTGGTGGGGCCTACATCTATGAAAGAACCAGACAGTAACTCGGTCGGAAAAAAAAAGTTTTTTCTCGTCAACACATGACTCAACAAACTGAACCAGGGGGAGTGATGAAAAATGTATTTAGAGACGCGGTAGAAACTATATAGTTGAAACTAAAACTAAAATATTATAGCATATAAAAGCTTTACAATGTAATATATATTTGCTTTATATTATAACATGTGAGTGCTTTATATTATAACAGTTAAAACTAATTAAGTTTTAATAACGACAGTAAATAAAACCGAAAATGTAACATTCGGACTACAACAATGGCAGAGCGGATTACAGGCTTAAATGCAAAACTTTGGGATTAGAACGATCAGAATGCTTAAAGCCCTAATGCAAAGCATATAGTCACACACACGGTCAAAACGCTCGAGGTCTTAGTCCAAAGTTTGTGATCATATGGCAAAACTAATAAAGGTACTAGGACTATTTTAAACATATAAGAAAAACTGCATTTTAATAAAATTGGTAAATTTTCCCGTTTGTTTTTAACCTTTTATAAAAGAAGGATTTTAAAAAATAACTTTTTGAAAAAAAAATTTTTGGTTAATGAACTTTTTTTTTAGACAGTTTTTAGCATAAAAAAAAGCTTTTTAGACATCAAAATGGTTCTAGTGTTTTTTTTATCCTGTTAAGGTTCTTTATTTTACTACAGTCATTTTTCTTATTTAAAAAAAAAAAACTGAAACAGTTTACCTAAAAAAAATACATGTTTTTTTTGTTCCAAAAAAAAAAGACTTTTACTCAATTCAATTTTTTTTTGGTCCCTTTCTTCAAAATCTTCCTTTATAAAAGTGTTTCTTTGGTTTATTGTGTAGACCCTGATCTTTTGTTTTTTGGCTGAGAAAGTTCTCATTACAATTGTTAGATTATCCTTAAAAAAATGGTTTGATTTTTACCCACAAAATTCAAAATAAAAAAAAAGAAAAAACAAAAAACGAAAAAAAGAGCTTCGCCATCCTCATCTTTCCTTCGACTTCCTCAACAAACCTACTCTTTTCTTCGTCTTCCTCATCCAAAACCCCTCCCTTCTCTCTTCTCTCTTCTTCAATTTGTTTTTTATCTTCTCTCTGGAAAAAAGAAAAACGAAAGAAAAGCTTTACATCTCTGCAACGCTAAAAAAAAGGAAAAAGAAAAAACCCAATTCAAAAATGTGGTAGGAAACCAAGTCAGCTCCTTCTTCCCCTGACAAAGCCGATCAGAGTCCTTCCATGCCAACATTGGAGGTAATGTTATTCACAAATTATAACCTGCTTCCATTGGAAATTCTGATCTTTGAAACAAAGTATATGAATAAAGCAATTCAGAGAAAAACTAGAACTGGGATTAAAAATTGTAACCCGATGAACATCAAGGAAATCCAATCAATTTGTGAATATTTTTTTTTTTTTGGAAGAGTTCAAGAGCTGCTAGCATTTTTTGAAGTGGTTGTTTAAATCGTTGATCTTCAAATACAAATAAAAAGAAAACACTTAATCAACGTCATAAACCCTAACTTTTTAGCAAAATTCCAAAATTAGGGGGAAAAAAGAGAACTTGATGATAGCAGAGCATCTGACCGCGAATCCTTATTCCCATTGTCAATCGCCTCCGCCAATTTCTCTACCACCTGTAATTCCATCAAAGACTCCTAAATTCAAAACATCGTTTGATAGAACACAACAAATTTATGCAAAATTTGAGGTTAGGGTTTCCCGAACCCGCTTTGAGTACTTCCATGTCACCCACGACGTCCCTGCCGTCCAAAACTTGCCATTTGCTATTGACCCCACCTCAGGGCCCAATACCCCACCCCCACAAGATCTCTTCCTCTCTCCCTCCGTCTGTTTTCTTTCGATCGGTGAAACCCAAGTTTTCGGTGAGTGAAATCCTCCATGTGAGGGAATAGGGAGGAGGATGATGGAGTGGAGATTTTTTTATTGTTTTTTAAGCTCTAGATTTGAGTTTTTTTAGGGAATTAGATTTTATTTTTGTTTCTTTTTTTACGGGAAGATCTAATTTTTGTTTAAAATATATATATATATATATGTTGTTTTATGCACATTTAACGTTGCTTCAGTTAAATTGATCCTCCGGAAAATAAAAGGTTGGATTGATTCAATAAAAAACATTAAGGCTGTAAATAGAAGTGGGTGCAAGGAAAAATGTACGCTTTTCCTGGTTTCTTACTGAAACTCTGTCATTCTACATTTTAGGTTTTCTTTTTTTGGATAAATTTTTGACTTGAACGTCGAAAGTTTTTCTTACTAGAACCTCAATTTTCTCTCAACTTATGAAAGTTTTTTTTGGGAATCAAGTTATGAGAGTTTTTTGAGAATCAAGTTTAACACTAAAGTTTTAACTGCTATAATATAAATGTCTTATATATTATAATATAAAATAAAAATATGTTATAAGGTCTTATATGTTATAATATGAAATAAAAATATGTTATAGTATAAAACTTTCACGTATTATAGTGTTTAAGTTTTAAGTTGATAATCGAACACTCTCTTTAGAGTTTCAAATAGCGATTGAGGTTAAGATTCAAGCAACTACATCTGATGAGATCTCGATTTGATTTTCTCACAAATCCCAATGAATACTAAAAATTAAATATCTTTTAATCAAAGAAAGTATGAAAATTTAAAGAGTAACGACATAAATGCCTAAATATTAGTGTGTACTTTAAAAAATTCTACAATTTTATTTGATCATAAATTGTCTATAATTATATGACTTTATTATAATCCCTAATTTTTGTCTATAGAGATTACAACTTTACTGTAACAAAAATAAAGCTTATAGATTAAAAAAATATCAACAATGGTTGTGTAAAATATGTAAACATATTCATTATCATAAACATCATTACATTATGATGATGATTGCGACCACATCATGATTAGCAAAATAAAATAACAAAAACTCCATAGTGATCAACAAGCAGAAGCATGAAAATTACAATTTTATGATAATATAATATGATTATAAATTCTAAAAGGTTAAATATTTGTTTACTATATGTAACTATGGTCCCTATAATAAAAATTTCAATTTTATAGCAATAAAATAAGATTATAAATTTAAAAAAGCTATAATTTTTATGTAGTATTCATTGATTCTTCATATTCGCTTACAAAGGGATAGCGTCTATTGTGATTCAAGATGCACAACTAACCCCTTGTTTGGCATAGTAGTGGAAACTACGGTTTTCACCTCAAACTTAATTAGTTTTCACCACAAACTTAATTATAAATAGTGTCAAATTTTCACATGCTACAATAACAACAAAAAAATTATTACAGTGTAAAACTCTCATATGCTACAGTAAAAATGATTCTCGCTATTAGTTCTCACCACATTCCAAACACCACATAAATGACCATTTCATTTTCACATTAAAAGGGATCATCTATTTTCATCATGGGTCTTGGCTTGCACCCCAAATAAATGATTGATACACATTATTAGCGCCGTGTTATTGGTGCAAATATTGGAACATTTTTCAAAACTCAAAATTCAAAAAGCGTACCTTTAATATAAAAGCAAAGCACGAAAATTCAAAGGTGAGTCACACTCATGAACATAGACAATTGGCTATTAGCTCTTAAACACAATACAAATTAGATTAGCAAAAAAAAAGAAAGAAAAAGGAATCTCTCTTATAGGTACTAAAAAAATTAATAATCTAACAATAAGTATTGTTTTTCAACATTTAAAATATAAAAAATTTTTAACCAAATTTAATAACTTAAAAACAAGTATGTATCATCGGTGAAAGAAAAAAAATAATAAATTTTACGAGGGAAAATAGAATACACAGCTCTCAAGAGAACATTTACGGTGAAAAAATAGTTTTATAGTACCGATAAGGCATGTTGTTTTAGTCATTAAAATAATGGTATGTTTGTTTCATATATTTTTTGAACTTAATGGACTCAAATTTGGATTCGAGTATTAAGAATCCTTTAGTTATGTATTTATTTCTCCTAAAATCTGAATAATTTGAGTATTAAGAATTTAAGTTTTCAGAGTTTTCATCCCCTAAACTTTTGATACTCGAATATCTTTGCTACAGTAAAAAACTGAAATTCTCTATACTATATTTGAAGGAAAAAAATCATAACTTCTTCATTTAATATCCAATTGAAATTATTTTTTTTACTGTGTTCCTTGTATAAAAGAATAAATCAAGATTTATATTGCATATTTTTTTTAAGATCATTAATATTAGGATTTATTAGATTTGTTAATAAATAAAAAACTAATTTTATTACTTTTTTAAATACAAAATTTAATTTTATTTCATATTCATATTAAAACTTAAATACATATCAAATGCCAATTCGGATAACAATTCAAATCAACAGCTTAAATCTTAATTTAAATCACATTAACTTAAATAAAATCACTAATTTAAATTTATTTACCAAATAGACCCTAAATTTTTAATAATATAATCTACGACTGTTGCGTTAAAAATTTACACCACATGATACAAAATTACCAAATACACCGCAAGGATTCCCAGCTCGCAAACACACCTAATACAAACCCAGCAATTTCAAACAAGTGCACGGCCGTCGTACGTGCTTCCGACTACGCAGTTGTTGTCTTCGTGTTCTCCTCTCTCTCCATATTAATCAAGTCCCCCCTCAGTTTATCTACTGACGCGAGGACTGGTCTCACATGACTCTCTGCAACCCACGTCCTCCACACCCAAAATAAAATTAAATCCCACCCCCCCCACCCCAAAAAAAAAAAAAAAAAAAAAAAAAAAAACACTCTCTCTCCTCTCTATCTCTCATCGGTTAAAGCCTTAGCCTTTAACCCCCTCTTCTTCATATACACACTGCTTTTTCCTCGCTTTCTTAACCCAAATATTTCTCTCTCTCTCTTAAAGTCTCTATAATCTCCCTCTCTCTTTGTTCCTCTTCTTCTACTCTATACTGGCTCTCCCAACAATGGAAGCTTTCAGCTTGCTCAAGTACTGGAGAGGTGGTGGCGGCAGCGTCGTCGGCGTCGGAGATCATGTCGGCGTTTCCTCTGCTGCTTCCAATACTTCAACACCCATAACCGCCACCTTAGTCCCGGACACCGACGACGACGACGAAAACGACGAAGAAGAAAAAAACGATGACGACGGACCTTTCTTTGACTTGGAGTTCTCCGTCAACGACGACGAAGAAGAAGAAGGAAACGACGAAGATGCAGAAGAAGCTTGTAATGACAAAACCCAAAAAGAAGAAGAAGATGATGACGATGAGGTGGAGGAGAGAGAGTTCAAATTCACTCTTTCTTCTGGTTCCTCTAGCAACGACTGTTCGGACATTATTACTGATCAAAACCTGTCTTTATCTCCTTCCGACGACCTTTTCTTCAAGGGAAAGCTTGTTCCGGTCGAGAGCACCACCACTTTTGCTTCTGATGTTATTCAGTCCAATTCCAACAACTCAAAGCCAGTAGCTCAGTTCCCCGTTTCGCTGATGAAATCGGCCACCAAGTTTCGGGTCTTCATGCTGGGGCTGAATAAGAAATCGAAGGCGAATAATGG
Organism: Artocarpus heterophyllus; assembly: GCA_025403435.1. Taxonomy (NCBI): domain Eukaryota; kingdom Viridiplantae; phylum Streptophyta; class Magnoliopsida; order Rosales; family Moraceae; genus Artocarpus; species Artocarpus heterophyllus. Next base: position 4,197,104 of record CM046344.1, read on the forward strand.
TACTAACTCCGCCACCGATGAGAAATTATCAGAGATTAAGAAAGAGAACTCGAAAAACCGAAAGCAACCGCGACAACAAGGAAAGTTCTTCACTGTCAAATTTAAAGTCGAAGAAGTCCCCATTGTGTCTCTCTTCACCAGAGACAATAGCTCCAGAGTTTCGAACTCTTCTTCCAAGCAAAACTCGGACAACGATTCTTCTTCTTCGTCCTCTTCTAATTCTTCTACTACAGAGGAGAAACGTTTCGCCAAGGAAGTAATGCAGAGGTATTTGAAAATGGTGAAGCCTCTCTACGTCCGCGTTTCGAGGAAGTACGGCGAGAAGCTGAGGCTCTCCGGCCGGATCAGCCTCACCGGCCCTATTTCGAAATCTTCTTCGCCGGCGCCGGAGACGACGGCTGAGAAGAGTTCGGAGCCGGAGGTGGTCGTTTCTGAAGCTCCGGCGAGCAATAATGGGAAGAGCTTGAAGGCGCAGGGGAACTTGCCGGCCGGGCTCAGAGTGGTCCGCAAGCACTTGGGGAAGAGCCGCTCAGCCTCTTCGGCGGCGGTGACGGTTGAGGCGCCGCCGGCGCCGGGAACGGCGTCGTCTAGGAGACGAGACGACTCGCTTTTGCAGCAACAGGACGGCATTCAGAGCGCCATTTTGCATTGCAAGAGGTCCTTCAACTCCCTTAGAGGTAATTAATTAATTATTTATTTTATGATTATCAGTGATAATTATTAATCATTTTCACTATTTTTTTGTCTTGAGTAAAAAAATATATATAAATTAATTTTTTTTGGGGGTTAGATTCAGAGGCTTCTTTGTTGTCGCGATCTGCGAGCGATCCATCAAGAAAATTGTCGGAAGTGGCTAGAGTTTGATTGATCAACGGTCGTGATTTCTCAAATTGAAAAAACAAAAAAGAAGATAATGAGTTTTTTTAATATATATATATATATAAAAGATATGTAAATTTATTTAGGATTTATAATTATTTTAGTCTCTCCCTCAGTCCCTTATGTAAATTCAGATAAATCTTTCAAAGGGGTTTTTGGTGATGATGACTAATGAGTAGCAATGAAGCTTCCCTCTATCTGCTCTGCTGCCATTGTAAAGCTCTACTTTATGTGAAAGTGAGAGGAGAGGAAGGACAAGAAGAAGAAGAAGAAGAAGAACCAGATCTTTGTATCTATTATTTTGTAAAATCAGTAGTACCTTTAAATTGTTCATGACAATTCAGGAATGTTATAATGTTTATAATGTTCTACTTTCCCCAAAGCTATTATTATTTTTCTTTATTTTTTTGAGATTTTGGATTTTTATCAAACAGTTGGGCCACATTAGACTGACTGACTGATTGATTATTTGATAAAACTTTAAGACTAGAATAGGGTTTAAGCTTAATTTAAGTGGGTTAAGAGTTGTTTATTGGATTAGGGTTAATGGATGTCCGAGTCAAGGCTTAAATGCTTTTCTTTTAAGTTGGTCAGAGAAAGAGAGAAAAGTTAAGACCAAAACAGTTAAAAAAGGGTTTTTCTTTTTCTTAAAGTTGGAGAGAGAGCAGACAAGGGAGAGGCTAAAGACCCAAAAGATAGGTCTGATTAGAGATGCGACGGGAACATTTGCACGCCTAAAACACGCACACAAACACATTTAGGCACACGAAGAGACTCCCATTTGACTCTTTTTAATTTATAACTTTTTTTTTTTGGCATCAGGACCCCTTATACTTACCGTTTTAGCTAATTGACCCCATGAACTTTTAATTTTGTGAATTTATTCTTTGAGCTTATAAATTTGTTGCAAATTATCTCATTCATAATTATGTTATTTTTCTTGATATTGTAATTTTCATATGTGTTGTTTTAAGAGTATTTAACACGTCTTTTTTTTTACATGTATGTTAGCCTAAATTTATGTTTAAAACAAGTTAACGCAAAACTTTCAATAAATTTGGGTTAAGATACATAAAATTGGTTATTCATGTCTTCTATTAACAGCCATGTAAAAGTTACTTGTCGGAATCCTATAAAAAAAAGTAACAAAATTATGAATGAAAGAATTTGCAACAAATTTGTAAGCTTAGGTGATAAATTGCCAAATAAAAATTTTGGGGGGAAATTGCTAAAAACTATGGCTTTGGGGGGCATTGGTGCAAAAGAGCCTCATATAAAATATATGGTCAAATCAAAATCGGTCTTCGTGGATTGGAATTCGTGGTTAGAGGAGCTTTGGCTTTGGGTTGATGTTGATGCAGCTAATTTGTTTGGTTGTGAAATTACACGCAGCAAAGCTTGCTTTGCAGGAGATTTCAATTTGTCTCCTTGTGGCCAGTGCTTGGGTCCTACAAAGCCGCTGGCTCCGTTTGTTTGCTCTTTGCAGTGCTCCTGTCTGCTGCCCACTCTGCTGTCGTTTCTTGGTCAATTTTCAGAATCTTTTACACATTGTTTCTTCTTTTGCTGGGAATTCAGAATCCCACGCACGCTACTCATGAAATGGGAGCTCTTAACAGGAAAGCAAAGGAGGAAAGTATACCACCTTTGCTAATTGGGGAATAGTTTGTGGTCAAAAATACTTATTGCGTGTGTTATTGAACATTGTTAAACTCTCATGTTTAAAGTAACGAGAATTCAACCGTGGGATTTTAGAGAAAAAAAAATGAGAGGAGGATTCTGTTTTGAACGGTTAAAATTTTATTTTTTTTGTATATTTTTTATTTTAATGTGATTTTAATAAGATTTTTGCGCCTTCGACTAACATCTTAAGTAAAATTTACAAAGATCATACGTGGAACTTAAAAGTATAATTGTAGCCTTACTTTCTTAAATAATAGAAAAGAGAGAGCCCTTATAGATAATACTTTTGCCCGTCACGTTGATTAAATATCAACAAGACATTTAATGTCCATAAATATGCAACTATCAGTGAAGGTGAAGGCCCTTACTGTAGAAAAACCCTGAAAAAGCTTAGACTTTTGTTAAAAATACCTCTAGTAGAAAGCTCCTTAAAACAAAGGGCTCTTCTTAAACAGGAAGAAGATTTCCCACACCAATATTAGTAACGTGATATATTTATGAATTTGAATGTTAAAATTATAAAATGAAACAATATATTTGCGAAATTTGCAGATTTTAGTGTTTGTCAAGAGTGGTGCAATCTTGCCCGGTTTTTGGAGACAAGTAACCTTAGAAAGATTAAAATATTAAAAGGTATAGTTTACAGTGTGCACAAACCAAATATTGATTGAATTAAAGTTGTGGAAACATGGGGTGTTTGGAAGGTGGTGGGAATCGGTGGTGGGAACCACTTTTACTGTAGCATGTGAAAGCTTTACACTGTAGCAATTTTTTAAATTGTTACTGTAGCATGTGAGAGCTTTACACTATTTATAACTGAGTTTGTGGTGGGAACCGTGGTTCCCACCACAATGCCAAACAGGGGGATAGAAAAAATTTTAATGCTGTCACCTTCAGCGGATGGAACTGAGCATTGCAAATATATAAATATATATATATATGTATATATATTTGAATGACACTTCCGTGAAAGCTTTTAATATCAAACCCTGCCCCACCATAGCTAACCAGTGCCTTTGTTATTTACATTTGTTGGTAAGTGAAATGAATTTGAACTAGTAACCTTGTCCCCTGTTTTAATAAGGGAAGTAGGTTTGGTGATCAGAAATGGCAACGCATGTGCTACATTTGGGGAGTATAGTAAGTGAACAGTTTGCAACTTTGGTCTCAATAAATGAAAATTCAGGCGGATTGCACCCTTTCTTTTATTATTCTAGGAGTGAGAGGAAACATTACTGGAACAAATAGTGTCAATTTATTATTTTATTGAGGGAGAGTATCAAACCCTAACTCAATTGGGTGAGAAAGGATATTGGATTTATTCTTGTGAGCCTTCTTTAATCAGGAGAACGGATGGAATCATTTTTTATAGTTTGAACTTTGAACTATTTTTTGAAAAATTGTAACAGAAAATACTGTTGCAAAAATCATTGAAACTATAAAAGATGGTTGAAATTGTTTTTGCCAAACAAGCGATATGAATACATCTTATTGCTTCTTTTATTTACTAAGAGCAATATCATTCATTTCACCAAGAAAAATGAGAGTGAGAGCAGAATAAAGAAATAAAAAATTGAAATAAAATGTTTTTTTTATAATTAATTAGTATTTAATGATTTTATTTAATTTTTAACGCTTGTTATCTCAGCAAATCCGTTAACATTATAGGCGGAATAAGACAGATGGGGCATTTTTAATGGTTTTCTGTAGATCGAGGGGTGTGTTAAACGGGTTTAAAATTAAAGACAACTTAAATTATTGTACATAGATAAGAGGGATTTGTGGAAAAAAATCTTAAAATAAAATACAAGCAAAATTTTTTTAGAAGTTCATTTTCAATATTACGACTCATCCCCTTTGTCGCTCCAAATTTTTCACTATATACAAAAAATAGAAATTGGCCTCACACCTATCAAATTGTCTTACAAAACGTCTCACTTCTATGTACCCCAGTCTAAAAATGTCTGCATATACATACATACATACATACATATAAATATATATATATATATATCCTTTTGCCCAAAAATTAAGACAGACAGATGCAAAATGTAAAATACCTAAAATATCCTTAAAAAAAAATTTTCCAAACAACGTCAAACATCCTGCCAAACTAACTTTTTGCCTTTCCCTTGTGCTATTTTGGCCTTAATTTAAGGATTCTTAGGATCCCATATATCTGTCTTACTTTGCTCAACTGGATACTTACAAGGTGATAAGTCCAATTCGACCAAAGTGATAATTTAATGTATAAAAGAAGTGTCACATCTTCCGAGGATAATTTTTTTAAAAAATCCATTTGTTGGAATAGCATTTGACATTTTCTTTCCCTAGTATCTCCTTCACATGTGAATCAGAAAATTTGTTATTCCATGTGTGACCACATACCGTGTGTCCTATAATATTACTGCAACCTTTGCCATGTGGCTCTCAAGTCTCATCTAACTCATTACCAAGACAACAAGTTACAGCCACTTAATTCTTTGGTTGTGGTTTTGATAAACAAGGATTGATTACACTACTAGAGAATTATCCGTTTTAACTTAAATAGTGTAAAACTCTTACATGTTACAATGTAAAACTCTTATATACTACAGTATAAAGCAAAAGTATACTATAGTGTAAAAATCTCACAAGATACAATACTTTTAGTTTTAACTCACTTTTCAAACATCCTACATGTTTTTCTATTAAAACTTGCCTGCATTGGCTTCCTTGACATCTCCACATGGTGGTTTTTATTTTTTTATCATTATTATTTTTTTACATAGACACCGTTCTTTTAAAATTTGCAATGGATATAAAAGTTTTTTCTATTATTTATGTCATGTTACATAACGTGTGAACAAATTTGACTTGTAACGTAATATTAAGTATTAATAATTAGAAACTCTTCCTTTACAAGCCATGTGATTTGTTATTTTTTTAAGTCAGCAAAACGAATATGTACTTTAAAGAATAGACAGATTGCACCCCCTAATTACACAATTACTAAGGTGTTTAAAAGGGTGGTGGAAACCAGTGGTGGGAACCACTTTTACTGTAACATATGAGAGTTTTATACTGTGGCACCATTTTTTTATTGTTACTGTAGCATGTGAGAGCCTTACACTGTTTATAACTGAGTTTGTGGTGGGAACTGAGTGATGGGAACCACTGTCAAACACTCTCATAAAAATTCGTTTTGAAATATTTTTTACAAAAATTTGGAGTTATTCTCATTTAAATTAGCAAGAAATGATGACCCAAGGAATGACATAAAAATACGTTTTGAAATATTTTTTACAAAAATGAATTGGGAAATTTTAAACCAAATTCATGCATTGTCAACAAAGTTTCACATCTCAATGAGAACATCGTCCAACAAAACCGCTCATTGTTTAGAGATTTGCCTTTTGCAGTCACTTTGGGGTATATCCTCTGTATTCGCCCGGCACTTCAAGACATGTCCATAGAAAGTTGAAATTGGGAAGTGGCTTGGTTATGCAAAATCCTCAAATTACCAAATCTTCATCCAGCTATCTTTGCCCCTTGCAAAGTGATACAATATTGATGTAACAACTAAAAGTTGCAACTAAAGAAAGAGCGTAATCAAATTTTTTTAAACACCACCCAAGATCATATTCGAGAATCCGTTACAAACATTATTCTTTTGCGTCCTTACTTCAAGAAGTACCTTACGAATCTATAGGCAAATCCAATGAATAGGCTCACGTGCTTCTTCTTGGCCAAGTCATGTAGGCCGCCTTCCAAGTCAAAGTATGCTGATGCGTCCCATATGCTTTGCGTTATTATTATGCTTTTTATTTTTATTTTTTATCTTTAAGGGACAAATACCCTCTCAAAAAGCCTGCATGTTTGAAGAGTGGTTCTCCATATAAGAGGAAAACTGGCTTAATTCATGTACCATAGGACTTGAAAATTGGCAATCGGATACAGAAGAAAAGGAAGTTAAAAGTTGCTAGTTTTGGAGTTCCAAATAGGGATATGATAGATGTATGGATACAACTGAGTAGATATTAGCAGAATTTTTGTAGCCAAGGATGTTTTGGAATATTGGCTATTGTTTCTGTGTTGATTTACCTTCATTTCAATTTTAGTACTAAAAGTATGTATAATATTAGTTACAAATACACATACGCAAGCCGAGAAGGTTATAACAATTGAGATTGTAATTTGATTAAAATTTTGGATCAAAAGGTTTCAAAAAAAAAAAAAAATCTTAGTCAAAATCCAATTATTAATGACTAGAAAATTAGGAGCTTAATTAACTCATGGAGAGGTCTCTAACTTCAAAATAATCCTAGACTTTGTACACGTGGTCCCAATTATTCAATTTCCTTTGACTAAAAGGGTCACAACATAGCAATTTTCTTTTCTAGTAGCTCAATTTTGAGGTCAATAAAGTTCACAATTATTGCCTAATTAAATCTTAAGCTAATTAAAAAATGGCAAAGTACTGGAACCTAAAGCCAAAGGATGTTTAATGTATAGGATGAGTCATGAACAATGTATTTTTCTCAATATTTTATAACTAAAAAAAAGTGTTTGAAAAGTCGGTTCCAACTAACTACAGTATAAAGCTTTCAACAACTATAATAAAAAGTAAAAATTTATTACAGTGTAAAGTTTTGTTATGCTATAGTATTTAAACCAAAATTTTCATTTTCAATATGTAATGTCAAACATTAAAAGGATGTTTAATATTGTCAGTTTCAATCAAAATTTATTATTATTATAATATAAAACTCTCATATATTATAATATTTTTAGTATTTTAGTTTTAATTAATACTCTCCCAAACATCTCGAACGAAAAATGAATTTGGGCTATGAGTATACCTTCAAAAACAGAAAAAGAGAAAAACAAAGGAAAAACAGGGCTATGAGTCTAGGGATTAGAGGTTCTTCTAGGGATTACTTTAACGAAATTGTGCTTGTATTTATGCGTACGAGGCAGAGTGCATTGGACTTTCTGTCTGAAGTGCTGCTAGTTTCTTATGTGTTTCCATTTTAATCGCCATGAAAAACGAAAAAAAGAAGAACAAGAAAAAAATATAGTTGTCTAAGAAAAACAGGGAAAAAAAAAAAGAATTAAAAAAAAAATCCAAGTCACGGGTCAGTCGATTTTGCCCAGGCCCATTTAAATTGGTGAGTACTGAGTAGCGAACTGCAGTCTGCAGGCTGCACTGAGTAAAGCTTTACCGGCCGGGTCCATTCTCATATGTTTGAACTTCTGCTGAATTTTCTTTGTGTCATTTTATGCAAAACTCTCTCTCTCTCCTTTTTTTTTTTTTTTTTTTTTTTTTTTTTTTTTTTTTTTTTTATCCGAAGAAATATAGACGACGTTTTGAAGCCCATTCGATCTATAGTGATAATCCTTCATATTTTTATTTTTTAAAATTATAGTTTAAATTAATATTTTTATACAACTGTTTTTTAATATGATGTTTTATTTTTTGTTTCGATTTTTATATTTTAGATAACGATTTAAAACCATCGTTTAAACTATATAAATTTAAAATCACCCGTTTAAATTATATAGTTTAAAGTCATATCAATTCGAAACGTACATACCTAATGAATGCGATTGGCATTATTTCTTCATTTTTTCCCCTTCACATGAATCATTTCACGTCTGTAGTTGGATTAATTGTTTGATTCAAAAGGTATCTTTTTAAAGCAATATGTATTGCAATGCTATCCAAGTTGGGCATTCTTTTTGTACAGGAAGTTGGACTATCTATTCTAAATTCTAAATTCTAAACTCAATCAATCATGCATTTGCAATAAAAGAAACAACACCCACTTTTTGTCACTAACACTATCCCAGAATTTTAGCTGATAAAGTACTCCACTCTTTTGGATACACCCTACAACTTTTAATACAATCAAGTTATTTGACCATAGGTTATACAAATATTTCCATATTTCTTTGTCTTTGGCGCTTGGCTTTTCTTACTTCCAAATATGACGCTACTAAAAAATAGTTTGATTTGGTGGCATGTGATAGTCACAGTTCATTTCATTGCCCAAATGTGGCTAGAATTTGGACTATTTTTTATAGCAGTTCATGTCCATTTTCAATCTCCATTACTTAATATCCCCTCCCACCAACACCCCCCCCCAAAAAAAAAAAATCCACTTCTTGATGGGTGTTGAACTGATGCTGAGCTAAGCGTCTTGGTAATGGCCAATTTTATGTCTCGTGTTTTTCTGACTATGTACAACTTGACGCTTTATCAAAGACTCAGAGTTATTTTAGTAGTGTCGAGCTAAATTATGAGAACTGATATAGAGAGAAAGTTATTAAGAGAGCTTTAGGAACCAAATTGGAATTTAAATACTACAGTATTTGAGAGCTTTACATTGTATGTCATGGTTTGGGATTTTTAGTGTATGGAATACGACTGTACGGTGCCAAGACTCCTCGAGTCAAGACTAGCCTTCTCGCCAATCAAGCCTTTCAACAAGCTTATATGCTCTTGCGTGTATGCATCCCGTTTCACACCTGCAAACTTCGGCCATGATGATATGGCTGTGGCTAAGCCATATGTGTGATCTCAGGAATTTCATGTCTCCTTCTGCCAGGAAAGAGAAAGTTCATAACTCTCTTTAAAGGGGTATTCCCACCCACCCTGGGATGGCTTGTGAGCAACCCTTGGGGCCATGCTGCCTTGTTTCCAGGATGCCTAAGGCATAGAAATGGGGTCTCGATGAAGGGATTCGTTGGGTGTACGGCTCTCCACCTTCCTCGGCACATGATGTGCTGAGTGAGCCACGTGTGGGCCAAGAGTGCCGACGTATGGGCGACCATGACAGTGCCACGTGTCTCCATAAGTCAAAATGTCTTGTGGATAGTATCGACGGGTCCGATATTGTGTGGGCTTAACAGCCAGGATGCTGGCATATGTGCTTTTGGTCTGTGTGCGATTTCCCAATGCAGGGCATACGGTCAATCACCCTAGGGCGTCATGGTCCATCGTAGGCACCCGATGGCCCAACATGAGTTGGTTAAGGTTCGGCCACACTCATAGGACTCAATGGTCAGTGAGACACAAAGGGGATAATGCAGGTTGAGCGAGCGGTCTAGTGTAGGGCTTTAGAGTTGAATAAGAGTCACTTGGGTGGCATGCTTGTAGGTTAGGGCGTGTTGGCCCAAGGACTTAGTCTAGGGGCTTGAGGAACCCTTATGGCCTTGGTGTACAAGTGTTGTACACATGATTAGGATAGATTGAATAGTTAACATGCTGGTTGGTCTTGAGCCACGAAGTCACATGTGCTACTTAGAGGAAGTTGCTCTTGGGTCAGCAGTTGTGTGGTAGGCATCAAGGGAAGACCTACAGGCCTATTGTTGGGTGAGTGTTGGTGGCGCAAGGCCTTAACATGTGGAAACAACCATGATGCTTGTATGCAAGACTTGGTGAAGAAGTTCGCAGACATGAAACAGGATGCATGCACGCAAAAACGTGTAAGCACGTTGGAAGGCTTGATTGGTGAGAAGGTTGGACTTGACTCAAGGAGTCTTAGTGCTGCACTGTCGTCCACATAGTAAAAAACTTAGACCATGACACTGTAGCATGTAATAGCTTTACACTGTAGCAGGAAACTTAGTTCCCAAACATTCTATAAATCCTGAGGATCGCAAGAATATTCTCAAGCAACTCTTGCTATTCAAATTCAAACGCAAGGTAATGATTACGTCCAAAATTAGCTTAATCTAGAATGCCCACAAGCTGAGGATAAGAATACTTTGTTTTTATTTACAAATAGGCCTTTTTGGCTATAAAGAAGCACTACATCACTAATCACTATTATTTTTATTTATAATTAGCTTAATGAAAGTATTTTGTGTAGTTTATGCTCACATACGAAGCCAATGCACCTTATTTTTTAAAAAAATTTGCACTTGAATAAGTAGTATTTGTATAAAATTTATATATAACCTCCACAAAAGAATTAGAAATTTTATTTGTTTCCTAAAAATTTGAAAAGACTATCATATTTATCAAAAGCTCAACTGATATTCCCAAGAACAAAATTTTCTCATCCCTAATCAATGATTTGGTTTTTTTAATTAAAGTTAGTCTATTTTGCTCTCTCTCTCTCCCTTTGTTCCTTGATTTTTTTCCCTCTAGTTTAGAGAAAAAAAAAGTGAACGAATTAACTCTTTAGATATGATGTTAAAATTTTGCATTTTCTATTTTTATATAAAAATACATATAGGATTTTAGTAAAATAATCAATTAGATATTATTCTGACATGTCTATAAGATTTTATTCATTTTATTTTTGTTTGTCATTCTATTGTACTTGCTTTAATTTTTAAATGAAATATATATTTTTTCTACGAAAATTCATTGAAAAAGCACCTCAAAAGGAGAGGATTGATTCAAAAGGAATGAAATTAACCGTTGTTCTAGTAGTAAAGATTGGATAAGAGAACTTTACTATTAGGCTGTTTGAGAGCAACATGCTAGATCGTAGTTTGTGGTTCGAACTAAGTTTTCAATGGTGTTTTCATTCACGTACTGCAATATTTTTAGCTTAAACTCTTAATTCTAATTTATTTCTCAAACGGACTATATTTTTGCAAAGACTTTTTATGTACGTATCATAATCGGTATCCAGTCAAGTCAGCAGCTGCGTGGTAGGGGTGGGGAACGTAGTAGTCTCTGTCTTGCTAGCTATGCTGCTAACCTGGCCAAAGATCTCGCTAGACAGGGCATTCCAATGATGTGAGGGTTCATTTTGGCTTAAAGAGACCCGAAGAAGAGAGGCTTGTAAGACCCTTTATTGTGAAACAATCATTCTATGGCCATAATATATGGCCTTCAAAACAAGGAAAAAGGAAATAAAGACCAAATGGCGGGAGGAGAAACTAAATATAAATGATGGAGAAGAAAGCTGGCTTTGGGCTATCTCCAAAGAGAAGACTATGCATTTTGCCAAAGACAAATTTAGAATGCCCCCTAAAATGATTTCTGGGTTCTTTTGGAAAGTGCAGTTCCAGTTGAAGAAAGGGGTGAATATTTGAGTGTTTAGTGAAAATCGTAAAACTTTTAAGATGAAAAGCTTGAAGAAGTTTCTTCCTATTGTATGTTTATCTGTGTGCCTTGCCTTGCATGTCTCGTTATAGAGTGGGATGACCCTTATATACATCTATCTAAAGCAGGACAAGCTTCAAAAGTAGGTTTTTACACTCCATTCATTCTCTAGTTTGAACTTCTTAACAATTTTTCTTCGTGAAGCTCAAGTGATTCAAAAATAGTGGATTATTGTAGACAAAGAAACCAAATTTCAGCTGATGACATCCCTTCATAAGGATTGAAAGGCTCTAGGAAAAGTTTGACCAAGAGAGTTCTTACTTAGGGTCTTAGAATTGATGGTACTTTTCAACTTTGCCCTTGTTGGTTTTTGCGTCAGTCATGATCTAAAAGCTATCCATCACCAACTTCTCTAATTCGCTTTAGATATACATTGATCTTTATGCCAATCACTTATATTTACCTTATCAAACATAATTCCATCCAGAAGCAATCTCAAACGGAGCTACGCGCTATATTTGGAGTACTAGAAACTTAGAAAGCTTAAATTCAATAATAAACTCTGTAAAAAGACAATGTAACCAAGCAGAAAGAACCATGATAACCTAGTCTTCAAGTATCATGATTTTCTTCAATATACTCTTTTGAAATACAAAAAGACTGCTCTTTATCATTCCATGTTACATTGAGAGAGGGAAAAAAGAAGACAATTCTATATAGTACATGTTTCTACAAATTATACCATAGTTCATCTTTGTTGAACTATATCTAGGAGTTGTATAAAGAACAATTAAATTTCCCAAAATCGTAGGGAAAAAAATCCAAAAAGAGAAAACTAAAAAAAAAGTAAAAAAAAAAGAGGAAAAACATTTGACCACCATGCAGATGCATATCCTAAAGGTTAACATCTCGTTTACAATCCTGTCGTTGAATCCGCTGGCTAGAGACGTTGTACATCACCGAACAATTTAATTTAACGACAACTTTCTTCTTCACAATATCCATGATCTTCACTCGTCCCTCGATTTTCGTGTAACTCTCCATCGTCAAAGCCTTGTTCCCCCAATCCCTCACCAATCCCGGGGACTCCATCATCTTCGACGTCGAAATCTCCACCGTCAGATTCATCTCCACCGTCCGCCGCGCCCTCGCCAGCCCCGCCGCGCTCCGCCCCTCCCCGACCTCCTCACCGCCGTAGAACACTGTCGTCGTCGTGTTCCCGAACCTGAACGACGCCGCGTTAGGGTTCTTCACCGAGACGCCGACAAGCAGCATGGCGTTTTCGCCGGTGCGGATCGTGCCGTTGGCGAAGGTCGGGATTGAATCGATGGCGATGGAATTAATCTTGACGGTGGGGGCTTTGACGTGGTAGACGGTGAAGGAGAGGATTATGAGCGTCACGGCGACGATGACCAGAATCGCCAACGCGCAGCCACAGCACTTTATGCACGATTTGCTCCGGCGGTCGTCGTTGAAGGTTTTGTTGTTGTTCGCTTCTTGGTCGCCGCGGAATAGGTAAAAAGACTCTGGGGCCGAGGGCTTGACCTGTTCTTTATGATCAGCCATGGCCAAAGAGCCAAAGAGTATGGTAGAAGAAAAAAGGTGAAGGTGGTGGTTAGCCATATATTAGTGTATTATATACTTCATCTTGTGTGAGAAAGTGGAGACCATGTTAGATTTCTTTTTTTAGTAATTGCATGATAAATTATTAAATAATATTAATTAAAACACTTATATTAAACCAGTTGGAGAGGGTACAAACCACTTGTTTCAAATGTTTATGAAATTAAAATTTAACATAATATTTTAAATATCTTAAAAATGTCCTTAATGATATAATAATTATCTTAATGATATTACATATTGTACTATATAATTACATATAAATAATTTTAATGATATCATTATGAGATATTTGTAGAATTTTTACAAATTAGAATCATATTTTAATTCAATAAACATAATTAGGCCAATTGTCTCATTAACCCAAACTTTTAAACGTAAAAAAAGCTTTCAAAATGTTTTTTAAAAGAAGATAAAATTCTCATGTGCTGTAAAACTTTCACTCTTATTTGAACTCTTTTTCTGAACACTTTAATTATATGATCAGCAAAAGATTGCTAAATTTACCGGTCAATCATTCGTCACTAAAGAACAACTATTTCTTAATTTAATAAAATTATAAACATTGAAAACAATAATTTTATAAAAAAAATATCATTTTTCTACATGATCTTTCTCTTCTGGGTCTTTTTTTTTTTTTTGGTTGAGAAGGTCTTCAATATTGTAGTTTTGTTTGCGAATTTTTCGATAAAACGTCACACTAAGGTTGGTCCAACATTGTGGATATCGTTTTTCTTTTTGGGTGTATGAAGGCAAAGCGGGTCTAGTCTTTGAATATTTCTGGCCCAACTGCGATTGCTAAATTGTCACGGCTAGACTTTGACTATTGCTATTAGTTTTTTGGATTTTAGAAGAGATTTTCTCAACTTAGGATGTAGATATGTAATAATAATAATGAGTATTTGCATTGGAAATTATTAAAGGAAGCTTCCGCGAATTCAATTGATGTTTTTATTAATGGATTGTAGTGGCCAGCTTGGTCTTGTATGACCTTACCTCCTTTAGGAAAATTAATAGAAAATACATGATTTGGCCCACTATAACAATTTATTAATGGGTGGCATTTGGAGGGTAGTCAAAGTTTTTGACTAGTTTTGGTGTGGAATTTGTGTAAAAATGACTAGAAATGAGGTGAAAATACGAGAGAGCCGGCTGATAGCGTCTCAAGTTATTCAATAAGATATTTATTTTTCTATGTCATATATTTTAGAATATTTAAAAAAATATACTTTTAGCCATTTATTACATTGAATATATACTTTTAAATTAAATTTAATACATAAATACATATCTGACCTTAATCAATGGTTGATTTTGATTTTTAAAATGACAAATTATCTGTAAGTAAAAGAGAAAAAAATAAAAACTTTCAAAAAAAAAAAGAAACAAGAGTAAAAACACACAAAACACTCACTTTTAGGGTATTGTATTTATTTTTGAAGTCAAAAACCTTATTATAAAGTAGTTTTTAAGTTGTTAAAGTTCTTTTATTTTTCAATTTAAAGGTGTTTTGGATAATTTTTAAATCGAAGTAGAAGATTGATCTATAAAACGTATAAATTTGTATATTAAACTTAATTTGAAGATATACATTTGATGAAATAAAAAAACCAAACGTATAGTGTTTGAATAAACGTAAAATACATGGTATAGAAAGGCCAATAACCCGTATACATTTGCAACAAAATAGTTTTGAGGGAAATAATACTAATTTTCAAAGTGGATGGGGAAATTAATTGGAATTTTAGTCTGAACTAGCAAAAAAAAAAAAACCTGCGCATTGCAGCTTGAAATACTGTTGTATTATACAAAAAATTGAAAATTATTGTAACATAAAATTAGTTTATGTACTTATATACAATAACGGAGCCTGGATTTATTAGCAAAGGGACCAATTTTTTTTTATCAAAATAATATTTACATATATATATATATGGAACATTTCTTATTTATTAATTTAATTCATGACGTATTGACATATGAAAGTATTAATATTACATCTAAGTAGGAATACATATTAATATTCGTAACTTGCTCAAAATGTATTACAAAATAACAATTCAAAGTATATGGGTCTAATCCATATTACATAAATCAAATTCAACCAAGAATAGTTGGCTCAGTCCATGTTAGCCTAGTTCAGTCTTTCATTCATGTATTTAACACATGTCAACATAATGCCCTAGCACATGTCTATAAGTTCTTTCACTGGGCCTTAAAGCTCTGATTTTTGAGCTCTCTCTCAACACTTCTCATTTTCTCTAATTTTCTAATTCTCTCCTTTCTCTCTAGAATTTTCTGTGAAGGTTATTCTTCATTTTTTTTCTCTTCTTAGTTTTCTAGATCTTTGCTCTTGTTTCTTCTTAAACACTCGAATCTCATCTACAACCCCTAACAATTTTTATTTTTTTTCTTTCTTTTTTTTTTTTGTTTTCCATAGATCCAAAATACCATCACCTGAAAAAAAAAATACTTCTCATCACTTTCTTAGAAGGTTCTTAGACAGAAATATGAGTCTAGAATCACTCAACTATGGATTTTCATGCATTTTGGCATCCTTAGGGATGTAAGGATGCTGATTGAAGAAAAAATTCGTCCAAGTAACTTTAATCATAGTGTCGACTTTTCAAATATGGGTATCAGTCTCAGTGTGATGAGAAGAAGAGCATGTGCTATTGAGTCGAGATATAACAAATGTAGGCAACCAACTTGCGAGGTTAAGTGTCCTTCACCTGGATTTATGAAGTCAATAGGGAGGACAAAATTCATTTATGCAATAGATGAACTCTAAAAGCCCGTTTAGTTCGAGTATTTAAATAGAGTATTTGAATGAAGATTTAAATTTTTGTGAGAGAAAATACTGTAGCAAAATGATTCGAACTACGAAACAAACGCACCCTAAGCTACTCTTCAGAACTATCCTAGTGGATATGTCCAAAGTGTAATTTTTAAACTTTAGCCTAAATTTTATGCAAAAAGACAATACCTTAAGAATTTGACATTTAAAAACCCTATTTTCCACTACTGAACTCATAAACACAGAGTAAGATAAAGTTTATGTAACGATTGTCAATTTATGATAAGCAAAAAAAAAAAAAAACAGTATAATAAGATTCAATAAAGACTTATTAAACATTTATGAATAACACAACAAAATAACATGTCAACATATATTTCAAAAGAGAAAGAATACACATTAACTTCAGGACAAAAATAGAATATATATCTAAAATCAAAAGCACACATTAATGAATAATAGAACAACCTATTATAAGAAAACATAAATATTAATGCAATTTTCTATCATCAATGAACATAGAAGAAGTTGGACATAGAAAACATTAATAATGCCTAGAATCGATTGAGAGTTGCTTTAAACAAAGCAGTATTAGCCATGGCAATATCAACAGAGAAAATATAATAAAGATAGTGAAGAAGACTACACAGTCAATGAACTAAGACAAAATGGATGAAAGAAAATAAAGTGTGAACAGAGAATACAATAATACTTAGAGAAAAAAAAAAAGAAACAAAAATAGACAATCTAGAAGCAATAATAATAAGATATGTAAAAGGCAAATAATAATAAAATTTTAAAAAAGCGTAAACTAAAGTAATACACCCATATTTTTTAAGTATTTTTTTTTGCAATTAATTGTAATTAAAAAATAAATAAACAAATAAAATCAACTCAACTATATATAAGAGACACTCAATAAAATATAACAGGAGCTTTTTTCAAAATGCATGAAAATAATCACAATATCAGTAACTCATTAAATACATCTGCAAAAGGTGTGAGAGATCATTACTGTAAATAACCAAATCAACAACCTAAACTGATTAAACTTTTGCTTTTTTCACCAAATGTATAAGAAATTGCAATATCAGTAAACTATTAAATAAATCTGTAAAGAATAGCATCAATCATCAACCGAAGAAGACAAATCACCAACTAAACATCATAGATCATAATCAACATCATAAATATAAACCAAATATCATATTAATAAAAAAGAATGTATAGTTTTTTTACCTACATAATCGGAGTAACACCTTCTCAAGGAAGATCCAATCATACAAATTAGAAGCTTCTTCTGAAGGAAACAACAAACTGAAAAAAAAAAAAAAAGAGTGAAGAAAAAAAATTTCCTAAAGAAAACGATGAGTCATAAATTGAACAAAAACTAAGATAAAAATTTCACTCGCATCTAAAACTGTAAGAAGAGTTTTTGTGTCCTCGGCTCCTGAACAGGGTGATCAGGGTTCTATAGAAAAGGAAATGACAAAGGGCCCTGAACAAAGAGGAGAGGAAGGAAGAGTGAACCAAGGGTAAAAGCGCAAAACTACATCATAAGGGTTAAAATGACCAAAAAACCACAACAAAAAAAAAAAAGACTAATAAGGGTAAAACAAAAAACACACACCAAAAGCTGTACAAACTACAGCGTTTTCAACCTCTTCCTTAGTATATATTAATAATGCAACAATTTCTCACTTTGGAGATTGGAGGATTGAAAATAACATTGCAGGAGGGTCCCACTTGAAAAACTTTTAAGTTGTGTTCTTCGATAATAAACATTTCAACCCTCTACTCTTCTCGTGCCCAATTATTAAGGAAAAAATTCGGGTGATGTCACTTTTAGGTCTCCATCCAAATTAAATATATTTATTTGAATTAATTTTTGTCATAAATAAGTGTGAAAGCAAAATCAATAAATTTGGCATATTAAAAATGCCTCTAACAGTATCGATGGTAGGCCACTAAAGACAGACAGTACCATACTATGGTACGATAAGTTCTACGTCAAATAAAAATAAAAGCTTTTTTTAACATAAATAGTCCATCATGGTTTCTTTTATTTTGTTCCCTAAGCTTTATAAATTATGACTTTATCTTTAAATTTTCAAAGCTTTTTATTTTACCCCTTAAACTTAAAAAATCATCATTTTACTTCTTAAGTTTTTAAAACTCTTTATTTTATCCATAAACTTTTGATTTTCTATTCAAACAGATAAAATTAAGTTTACGTAATTTACACATAGATTATCTCTAAAGACAAAATGAGATTTTACCACTCTCAAGTTATATTTTTCCGTTACACTCTCGTCTAGAAAAAGTTTATTTGCATATTTCTTATCCTTTTTAACAAGTAACTCATTCAATAAGTTGATATTGTTCGTAGATATCTAAATTTGAATAAAAAAAATGATTTTTGTCGCAATTGGCTTGTCACTTCGATTATAGGTATATGTGATGGGCTTCACTACAATGAGGGCTGGACCTGAATTTTGGAACTGCGGGGCTGATAAGGGGCTTTCTAGTCTGGACCGAGTACCTGGGCTACTGCTAGAAATCTGGGACCAAAAAATCCGGGACCGTGGGGCTGACAAGGGGCTGTCTAGCCTGGACCGTGTACCTGGCCTACAACAAGCCTGGAACTGTATAAGACCAAGAAATGATAGGAAACACGCTCCACGCCTACCTGAAAACAAAAAGAAAAAAAAAACAAAAAACAACAAAAACAGGCCAGGACTTCTTAATTGGAATCAACATGGTTTTATACTCTTATAACTAGAATAAAAAATATAAAATATGGTAGATACTCTTATTCTATGACCTGATATGCAACTTCAAACTATATTCAAAATTGAATTCCGTGATGCTGTCTGCGAGCACGTTTTCATAACAGAATGCATAGCTCTAAAAAAAAATGGGGGAAAAAATTATGCTTAGTCAATTTAGATCTGTTATCCGAGGTTTATTTCTGGTTCTTATGGGCAGTGAGGAAGTCAGAATCTTTTGTTAGAAGGATAGTTATAATAACTAGAAGAAATATTTAAGTTAATAAATATTAACTATACCGCTATTGTCCCCATTTTATGCTTGGTGAAGCCCTTCAAACAGAGTCCAGATTCGTTGTCTCTATTTTTTTAATGTTCTTTTTGTTGTTCTTTCAGTCAATATTTGACTCTCCATCAAATTGTTCGAGTATTTTGAATGTTTAATTCTGGTTCAAATAGCCAATTTATTATATTTATGTGATATGATAAATAATTATTAGAAGGACACAAAAGGATAAGAAAATAGGACAACAGATTTAAACTCTTTAAATTATTGCACAAAAACTTAGTATCAAGGCTAGTAAAGACGCCTTTCTGATATACACTTATAAACTGTCATTCATTTAATGATCTTTCTTGATATACACGAGTAAATTATCATTCATTTCATATTCTCCCTATTTGATGTCGTATAGTTACTTCTAAAGGCATTTGATTTTCTTCACAATATTTTGTAGAAAATACTCGTTCACAGTGACAGTAACAGTAGTATAATCGATGCCAACATTCAAAATTATTGATTAATTGATGAATATTTTTTTTTCTCCAAACCATTTTTGGTGCAAAATCACCAATACTTTTCATTTCCAAGAACTGCTCACTAGACCTGAACATGTTAGATAAAAAAAAAATAAAAAATTACTGAAATCTATAGTAGATTCAAGACATATTTGATAAAATTTATGGTATAACTGAAAAAAGTGTTTGATTACAAAGTACCACTAAGTTTAATTATTCTCTTCTTTGTACTATTTTACAAAAGATTACTATTTTCACTTTTAAATTTATCCTGGATTAATGGAATTTCATCTATATATTCGAGAAAAAATCACACATTTTTGTTGGAAAAGTAGGGCAAACAAAATGGAACAACCAGCGAAAGCATAAGGAGTAAATATTATAAACATAGTATAATCATGTCTAATTGATTACCTAAAAAATGTTTAATTGATTACTTGAGAAAACCTGTCTAATTGATTACTTTGTTAGAATGCTATATTTTTGTATCTAATTAAAAAATTATGATGAATAATTTTGAAACTCTTCCCAATAATTCGTATACACATTTTTTTAAAAGTGATAATTTTGACGATTCAAGTCATTATTAGCGGGAGAAAATCTTCCTAAGTACTTAAGAATACAAGTTGAAAAATTTTGGTTAAAGTGAAAAGATATCAATTTCTTAAGGAATAAACTCAAGTTTTTTCCTTCAAAAAAAAAAAAAAAAAAACTCAAGTTTTTAATTTTTAACGGGGGCAATGTATAAACTTTGTAAAAATATGTGTACGTTCAAATAAAATAAAGTTGAGGGGCTCAAGCGCCTGGGCCTAGCCTCCACTGGTTCTGTCAGTTCTTATAGGATCACTCTTAGTATTATTATTATTAGGAGGTTTATTAGCATTCAATTATTATTATTGTTCTTAAATGTGTGACGCTAGCTACGTGCAAACATATGCTCCCACATGCATAAGCTATGAGCTGTACATGAAATAATTATTATATCCTCCATGCATGAAGCTGGAATAACCGTGTTAAATCAAAGGAACATGAATAATCTATGTTTATTGAATTCGGTTAAATTCTCCTATTTTTTGACCAAGCCTAAGTTTAATGTTACATTATGGTTCTAACCATGAAACACTTTTTTCACTTTGCATCTCATCAAGAACAAAAAAAACCAACATGGCAAAAAATCATTAAATATATGTTCTTCCACAGTTTCACCTATAAATATCAGGAACCATAACACCTAGCATTTGTTTAGATGAGTAGTTTCAACCATTTTTTAATTCAAACTAAAACTACTATTTGGCCTATTTACGTTTAAAATTATAGTTCAAACTTTTTTTTTTGGTTTAAACTAATTAAATCAATATGTTGACGAACTTATCAAACACATATTTAAACTATAAATTATGTTTCAAACTCATTTTTTTTATTCTAACTAATATTGTAGAAATCTTGTTACGGTTGCATAAATACACAAACAGTAATTTTACACCTAATTTCGACGTAATACAAAGTTTGAAGTGGTTGTTAGCATAAAATTAACCACAATTTCACACCTGATTTTTATCGCAAAGTGTAGAGTTAAAATCACTATTCTCCACATTTGAAAAAAAAAATGAATTCCTTAATAACGAAAAAGAAAAAGAAACAGAAATATTAAACTTAAACAAAAGCTCTTGTTGTCATGAGAGAAAAATATTAACATAATCATCGAGACAAAAATAAATAGTTTACGGTAATTTCACCCCTAATTTTAACAAACTTCGTACTTTTGGCTACAAATTAAAAGGAAAAAAATAATAACAGATAAAACAAAAAATAAATATAATCGCCAAAAAAATACATTTACAAAAAAAAAAGAAAGAATAATTCATACTAATTGCATTTTAAGTCCTTGATAGTCTTGGTTTTCAAGACCAGAGTCATTTTGCAGTTCATCTCGGCCGTCTTCCTGCTCTTGAAGATCTTTACCAAATGAACTCTCCCACTGAACCTACTTCGGCTACTGAGACTCACCATCCCGGAGCTCAAATCTCTGGCGAGATTGTTACTCCCCTCCGGCAATCTGCTCGTCCTCACCTCCACAATCAAATTGACCCTCTTCGTCCCCTTAGCCGTCACCGACCCCTTCCCGATCCTTTTCTCGCTCAATTTCGCCCCTCCGTACAGAAATACCACACTGTTGTTATTGCTTCCGAACCTGAACGGCCCAAAATTGGGGTTCTTGATCGTGACGGTGGCGCTCAGAGTTGCGTTGAGGGACGGGGACGGAGAGGTGGTGTAGGAGAGGGATTTGACGTGGACGGATTTGAGCTTGACGGAGGGAGATTTGGGGCGGAGGACGATTAGGGCGAAGATGAGCAAGATCGCGCTCTGGATTACGATGGCGGCGAAAATGTAGACGAAGCATTTGTTTGTTCTCTCTTTGCGGAGGGCTTGGAAGGTTGGGTTCTCCTCCACGTCGCCTCTCTGGTGGACTCGCGTCGTCGCCAGTGGCCACGATTGCGTCTCTTGATCCGCCATAAAAATGAAAGAGTGTTTTTCTTTTCTTCTTTGTTTGGGGAGTGGGAAAGCTGGCGAGAGAATTTTGGGGTTTTAGTTTTTTTTTTTTGGGGTTTTAGTTTTTTTTCTTTCTTTCGGTGATTTGTGTGAGAATTGGGGAGGTATTTATAGTTTCGAAGTTGACCAAAAAAAAAAAAAAAAACGAGTGTCTGTTTTTTAACCCTTTTTGATGCTCCTAAAATAATAGCACACGGCGAAAAAGAGTTTGGGATTAGAACAAACCGCGTTTAAACGTTGCATTTGAAGGGGGTGGGTCCAACTTTGAAGGGAGAGTGGGGTTGAGTCATGGCATGTGGGCTTGTTGGTTGGCTCTTTTTCAAAGTTTGTTGCCTTTTTTTGTTGGGTAAAAAAATTAGTGGAAACCAACGTGTTTGGGAATTGGGAAATGGGAGTTTTCTCGGTCAAGATTAAGAAAAGAAAAGAAAAGAAAAAGCATGTTTGGGAGTTTTTATCTTGTCAATAAAAGAAACATGTTTGGGAATTTTCTTCAGGAGTGCTAAGCGGGATATGTTTGAGTATTTTTTCAAAACATTATGTGGTTGCGTTTGTCAACCTAGTTGTAACTAATAAGGTAAAGCTTTTATACGTTAGTAAAACAAAAGTTTATTACAGTATAAAACTTATTTTAGTTTCAACTTATAGTTCACACTATATTTCTAAACACTTTGTGTTGTTTGATTCATCAATTCGAACTAAAAAAATCTCAGTTCGATCTAGTTTTAATACAGTGTTTTTTCTCATAGAATTTAAATCGCTGCAATATTTTGAGTTTGAATTGAAAATTTTAATCGACGATCCAAACACCTTGAGTTAGAGGTGAATTTAGACAATACTATATAGTTCAGAGGACAAAACAAATGCATTTTACGGTTTAGGAAACATGATAATACAAGTGACACAATTTAAGGAAATGTGTAATAAGATTCATGCTATGGAAAATAAATAAGAAGAATGAGGAAGGAAATTAAATTGGGATTGCATCACTAGATCAGCAAGTAAAGAGTAAAAGTGATAGAAGAGGAAAACAGTACTCACTTTTGTTCTCTTTTATTGATATAGTTATTCGCCAATTAATGTATCAAATGAATTTTGTGACTGTATTTGATCCATTTTAGAAGGTTACACTTACCAATTAGAATGTGACAACCCATTTACCATAATATAAAATATTACCAATTTGATGAATCACACCTGAGTCTTTGTTAGAATTGATCAAATGGTAAATCTTTATCACTTAAAGCAGTGAATCTTTATGACATTCTCTTATATTTTAACCTTAGTTTTACTCATGTACAGTTCAAAGAGAAAATTACTTATTATGCCACACTTTTAGAAACTTTATATATTCCTGTTACACCTAAAAAGTTTATGTTAAATTACTATTTATATTATATGTTTAAGTCGTATCACACTAAAACATTTATGGCATTAATAAAAAAAAATTTTAAAAATGACATTTATAAACATTCCCCTATAGTTTAATGTGATCAAGATATAATTTTATGTTAGAAAAATAGGACTAGTATATATCCATAAAAACGTCCTTTGGTCTATATTTTTTACTCCAAGAAGAAATACAAGAAGGAACATAGAATGCGGTATAATTGAAATTTAACTTATATTTCTGGTATAATTTTAACCTTAAAAAGAATATTAACTTCTAATGCAACCTAAGTTTTTATAATATCATATATGATTTTCCGACGTTCAATATGTTTTCTTAGCACGACGTACAAAACGTAGAAAGGAATGTCCAGGAAATTCAAGAGGGCTTGGGCTAGGGGTTTTTTTTTTTTTTTTTCATTTTTTCTTATTTAATAACCATAATTTTTTTTTTATAATTGTAAACAAGGTCCCATTATAATTTTTCCCCCATTTTTTCTTATTTCACCCTCTATTTTTTATAATTTCAAATTTTATGAAAATAATTTAAAAAGTCTCGTTATATTCTTAGTTTTTACTTTTTATTATAGCTTATCATTTCAATTTTTTTCTTGACTCCATATCTTCAAAAATAAAGAATATATATAAACAAAACTGATTATACAATACTTCTTAAATTTAAACATTGACAGGAAGAAATAAGAGCTAAAACTATAGATTAATAGAAAAATAAAATAAATAACAATTACTAAGAAAAAATGTAGGAATCCCAAATGGTTTAAAATTTTGACTTAATTCAAGCCTTTTTGAACAAATTTTTTGGCTTCATCATTGATTGATCGGTAGTGTATATTTTAAAACTATTAAATCTAGTTAAAATATATACAAATAGGTTCCTACTCATGCTTTTTTTTTCTTTTTGTTTTTAGTTTCCAACAACAAAATTGTCATTAAAGAAAAAAATTAAAAAGAGCTTAAGACTTGAGCGGTTTGTAGCCACCAAATGACCATCTTCCCTTTGGATACAGAAATTTCTGAAGTGCGACTTTCGCTTAAAGACTCGCCTTTCATTATATGGTGCAGTTATGGACCTGTGGTTGAAGCGTCGTGTCGTGTTGCGGCATTGGCTTTAACAATTCAAACCACATGCTGTAAAAGTTGTTTTTAACTTTTTAAGTTTAAAAGTTATTTTTAAAAGTGTTTGAATGAATTATTTTTTAAAATCTAAAAGTTATTTTTGAAAGTGTTTGAATAAACTGTCGGAAGAATTTTTGCTTTTCATAAATTTTTTTTATAAAAGCCACAAAATATAACTTCTTAAAAAAATATTTTTTTAAAATAGGCTTAAAATTTATACAAAATAACAATAATACATTACAAGCTTAAATATAATATTTTTATAACTTTTAAAAATAATTAAAATCATTTTGATCAATTAAAATTCTTTTGAAATATAATTTCAAATACATACTAAAAAATTACAGCTTTTATGACAAAAAAATAAGCAAAAACTTTATCAAACGGGCCCTCTTTAGGCGGCCAGAAGACTAGTTCAATTTTGAGCAACTTTTTTTAATCTTCCCAAGTTATAAGTGTTGATAATTAGTAAGAACAATTTTGAACAAGTGATCACCTGATCAATCGAGAATTATTGTAGCGAGAAGTGAATTTCTTGAACATATATATATATATATATACTGTTATCCAGGAGATTAATAGAATAATCTGACTTTTTGGACTCGCTATTTATAAAAAATATTTAATGAAAAATTAAGACTAAGAAACAAATTCTTTGATAAGACACTTTTTTACATCACCATTTTTTAAACTTAGTTTTGTACTGTAGCTCTTATTAAAGAGTGGCACGTCGAAAGTCCTTTTGTCTGTTTGTGTATAAAAGAATTTATGAAAGATTTAATTCTATTTTAACAAAGTCGGTTAAAACTAATTTTTTAGTTAAAAAATAATATAAAATTTTTATATACTATAATAAAAGATGAAATATTATAATTGTATAAAATTCTTACATGTTATAGTGTTTTGAACTACAAAATTAGTTCTAACTAACTTTGTCAACCATCTTTATTTTTTGGACTTCTGATAGGGTGTTTAGCAAGCATAGTTATAACCAATTTTTTAGTTTAAAATAGTGTAGTATGTAAGAGCTTTATACTATAGTAATTTTTATTTTTTATTGTAGCATGTGTAAGCTTTACACTAGTTGATAACAAAAAAGTTAATTCTTATAATACTTGTCAAATACCCTTTTAGCCTCTTGCTCCTAAACCAATCTCACACCCATTTGGACCCTAAATGGATCATGTACTATAGGAATGTTCTTATACCAAAAGTTTAACCGATTTGTTTAAGCAAATGGACGATGGATATCTAATTGCAGATATAACCTACTGATAATTTTATGCCTAATGATGTAGAACTCGAATCTCCAACCCTCCTATTAAAAAAATAGCTCCCTTTTGAAAAACTTATTAACTTATATGGCATTACCTCCGGAAGAAAAGTTCTCCATTATTACTTGCAAACTAAACAATAAAAGTCTTTGTTAGGGGAAAAAAAAAAACCCATGAAAAGGTATTGTTACGATAAGAAGTCTTAAGTGATCAAGGGTCACAAATGAAGAGCTTAAGAATTAAGATTGTTTTCAAAAAAGCAATTTGAGTTCATTAAGAAATAAAAAAAAAAATTGAGAGATCATTGCTTTTCAGCTAAAGAAAAAAGGTAAAGAAAAGAAAAAAAAAATGAAAAGAAAAGAGGGAGAGTTGCATGGTCCATGTACTTTAAGGCCACTTTTTTGTTGGATAGCGATATATTGTTATGCTTGTATATCTTATATTATGGTTCTCCAAGTGGACTTCATTTGCAAAATTCCAACTCCTAATTTAGGATTACCTTTCCAGATCATTAGCTCTCGGATCCACTTCAATCTTTTTCCTACTCGTTTTTCCAGAGAGACAAAAGTTCCAACCTTGTAGTACCTACAAATTGTTCTTCAATCTACAAGAAAAAGGGGGAAAAAAACAGAAAATAAAAAAGAAAACTTGTAACCACCATGGAACTCTTATGAGTTTCTTCTTCTTCTTCTTTTTTTACCCTAATTGATGGGAGTGAGGAAGGAAATGAATTGGAATTGCATCACTAGTTTAGCAAGTAAAAGTAAAAACGATAGAAGAGGGAAACAATACTCCCTTTTATTCTCTTTTATTAATAGAGTTATTGCGTCCTCCACTAATTAATGTGTCAAATGAATTTTGTGACTGCATTTGATCTATTTTAGAAGGCTTCACTTACCAATTAAAATATGACAACCCATTTACCATATTATAAAATGTTAACAATTTGATGAATCACACCTGAGTATTAATTAGAATTGATCAAATGGTAAATCTTTATTGCTTATAACATTGAAATCTTTATGACATTCTCTTATATTTTAACCTTAGTTTTAGTCTTGTAGAGTTTGTTTGATACACCGTATTATATTGTATTATAAAATACAATACAATACAATACGATGTGCTAAATATACTTGTATAGTATAATTTAATATGATGAAGATATAATTTTAAAAAACATAGGACTAATATATATTCAAAAAAAGGTCCTTAGTCTTTATCTTTCACTACAAAGAAAAATTACAAGGAGGAGCGTAGAATGTGATTTCATTGAAATTTAATTTATTCGTTTCTAGTATGATTTTAACCTTAAAAAGAACTTGAGGTTCTAATGCAGCCTAAGTTTTTATAATGCTACATAGGCATATTTTTCAATGTTTAATATGTTTCCTATGCTATGTCTGTAACCACAAAAAAGTTTTGTATTATTACTTGCAAACTAAACAATAAAAGTTTTTGATTAGAAAAAAACCCCATAAAAAGATATTGTTACGATAAGAAGTCTCAAGTGATCAAGGATCGCAAATTAAGAGCTTAAGAATTAAGATTGTTTTCAGAAAAGCGAATTTGAGTTCGTTAAGAAATTAAAAAAAATTGAGAGATTATTCTTTTCAGCTAAAGAAAAAAGGGCAAAAAAAAAAAAAAAAACAGAAAAGAAGAGAGGGAGAGAGAGAGAGAGAGAGAGAGAGTTGCATGGTCCATATACTTTAAGACCACTTTTTTGTGGGATAGCCATATATTGTTATGCTTGTATATCTTGTATTATGGTTCTCCAAGTGGACTTCATTTGTAAAATTCCAACTCCCAATTGAGGGTCACCTTTCCAGATCATTAGCTCTCGGATCCACTTCAATCTTTTTCCTACTCGTTTTTCCAGAGAGACAAAAGTTCCAACCTTGTAGTACCTAGAGATAGTTCTCCAACCTACAAGAAAAAGGAACAAAAAAAAAAAAAACAACAAAAAAAAGAGGACTTGTAACAACCATAGATATGTTATGAATTTCTTCTTCTTGTTGTTGTTTTTTTCCCCTTATTAACAGGACTTAATACTTGGAATTTAACAAATTAGAGTTAGAGTGTTTGACAAAGTTAGTGAGAACCAACTTCTTGGTTCAAAACACTATAACATGTGAGAGCTTTACAATATAGTAACTTTTTGCCTTTTATTGTAACATGTAATAGTTTTATATTATTCCTTAACCAAACACCCTTTACTGTAAAAAGGAATTTAGAACTTTGACGTAAATATATATTTACAACTTAGCTTTTGTGTGACATCTTTGTTGGAATCAACAAACAATATAAAAAGTTTTCAGCATTTACAACAAAAAGAAAAATGCTGTTATAGTGTAAAATTCTCACATGCTATAGTTTTCAAACTAATATTTTCAATTTCAACTGCTCTCTCGAACATTCATTAGAGTTTTTTTTAGCAACTAATCAGATTTATTTACAATTCTTCTTTCTTTTTTTTTAAGTTTTTCCACATTTAGTGGGGTACATGAATGGAACGAATGATTATTCCTAGCAATAAAAAAGGAAGACCCACTCGAGGGCCAATTGAAATACATACTTGACGTTTCAACTTCAAAGAGATAAGATCACAGATCCTTAATCCTTCAATCCCTGTGACACCCGTTATTCTTCTAACGGGTATTGAGGTAATTAAATTAATTTTTAATGTATAAAAAAAATTGCTTCATTTAAATTTATTTTATAATATTTATTTTTATCTATTTTTAAATTTTTTTAAAATTCTCCTATATTTATTTAGTATGATTACTAAAAAGCCTTAGAACTTCTAATAAATCTCAAAAATGTCATATTGGCATTATGTGTGTTAAAGTCTTTAGATGAGACATAAGGATATCTTTTCCAACTACTCTTGACCCTCATTTTCTTTATTTCCTCCGTGACATGCTTCAACATGTCTCCTCTATAATTGTTTCCATCACTTCTCTTCAAAGACTTCATCTTTTCTTCCTTTCTCTTCCACGGTTCCCACACTCTTCTTCTCATTTCTTTGCTGAAGCAAAATACTTAGAGAATTTCTTCAAGGCAGCCATAAAAATCAGCCACCATCACCTCCATTTGAGCAAGAATTTCAGTCATACCGAACTAAAGGAACCTGTTTTGAAGCCATTTCAAGCTTCCAACTAACCATAATCCGAGGTTAGAATCTTATGAACAAATTTAGTCTTTCATTTATAAATTTTCTTTTATACTAAAGGATTATTCAAATTTGCGTTCTTAAACCTAAGTATATGTTTGTTGCTATTTTGGAGCATATGTATGAAGTCTAAGTGTATATGCCCTAGACAGAAAATTTATATTGTTAAACTTTATAATACCTCTATGGGCAGTGGTTATTTCTTGAAATTCTAAGATTAAATTAAAATAAATTTTATGAATGTAGTTGTATGTTGTGCTTTAGTTTTAATTGTCCTTATGCACGCCTTAGGATCAAGGGAGTATGGAGCTAACGTTAATTGATTCCAGGATTAAGAGACTGTTGATAAGCTTAAAAGGTAGGGATTCTATTACTCATCTTTTGTGAGGTTTTTATAGAATTAAAATTGATTGTTTTGCCGCAATATATATATATATCTATGTTGAACTGATATTATATGATTATCACATATGAAACTATGACATGGACTCGTCTTGTATTGTACGGCGAGGAACATAATGAATTGACACATGTTATAAATTGAGAAGCATGGTTAGGAAAACTAACTCTATTGATAATGATTCAATATAGAGAAATTGTGAGACATGAAGAGGGCGACGGTTACGTCCTTGGGCATGAATACCCTAAAAGGTAAAATAGGGGGAAGGCGATGACGCTTCCTTGGGTTGAAAGTCCCAGAACACACTGTACAGGAATCGACTTGGTGAGGATTCGGGGCTTGATGTCCCCTCACCGGAACACCCTTGGAATGTTTATAGGGTGATCAAGTGCGCCCACTTGGGTTTCGATGAGTTGAGTGATACTCAATTTAACATGGATACCTAGGAACAATGATGATTGGTAATATTTGTATAAATGTGTAATTATGACACTTGGTAATGATTAACTACGGTATCCATAAGATGTGATCATAATAAACCTCATAATCTGGAATATGATGTGACTTACTAACCATGCAGATTTTAATGTGGTAATGATAAAAACCTAAAGGTGAGTAATGGCTTTCTCTACTGAGCATAGTGTTGCTCATTCCCTTATGTTTATATCTTTTCAGGACTCACTAAGTGTGAGGTGGCTACGAAAAATATAGTTGAGGAAGTGATGTAACTATATTACATTGGGACTGCTTCAATCGTTGAGAATGTTCTTCATGATAATGTAAGCATCAATTGTTACTTTCTGTGACTGTATTATAATGTGTTGAGGGTTAAAATGATGATGACAACAGTTTATATTATTAAATTTAAGGTGCTACATTAAAACTGTGGTTTATTTGTCGTTTATATTTTTATTTTTGAGTTGAGAGTTTTCATTTAAGTCCCGGGCAAATTTTATTTTTTTAAGGTTTTACTTTTATTATTTATTTTTATTTTATCTCATTAAAAACTGTTAACCCCCATATAGGGGCGTTACAGAATTTTTGGTATCAGAGCCTAGGTTCGGTTAACCTAGGGAGTGTAGCACCACTTTAAAAAATATTTTTGAGATGGTTTTGAAGCTGAATTTTCATTGTCATCATCAAAATGAACCTTCACATTGATTTATACAGTCTAGAAGGATGTAACATGGAAAGGCCATAGAATGAAAATATTAATAGTTATATGAGTACAATAATTATATAGAAGGAAAGTATTAATAGTTATGAGGGAATGATAATTATATGGAATGAGTTTATAAGTAGAATGCTTATGAGAGATTCGTATAATATTTGGATCTATAAGCATATCTAATTCGTATAAACGATGAGAAATTCGTGTAGATACAAGGATTTAATAGCCTTTTATTTTGTGAAAAACAATAAGAAATATAAGGATTGATTTATTGATTTTAAAGTTTGGCATAGATATGCCAAATTTTTCGTAATTGATTCAAACCTAAGTAATGATTATGTGTGGATTCGATGGAGCACATAAGTGTCAATGTCTTTTCTTAAAAGTTCTATATATTTGAGGAATATGATATAAGTTGGGAATCATGGTATTGAATCTTGAGAGAGATAAATGTTAGACTTTTGGTCTGTTGAGACTGTGTAAAGTCTAGAATGCATGAATATCAAAATTGGAATATTTCGTTACGTACATTGTATTTAAGTGTATCAGTGAATCTTTTGGTTACCTAAGGTTTTGTTATATGAGGAAATTATATATTGTATGAGTAGAATTGTGGGGATTGTAGATGTTCTTAAGTAGTAACATCTAGTGTCTTTGTTCGTTGATATGGTCTACGTTGAAAGACGTAAATCGTATTGATTTCAAGGTTAGTCACATTCTAAACCCTTGGTAGCAATGATGACGAATCCATTGATAGATGTTAAGTATTATGAATAACATATAGGTGTATGTATTGTTCAATAAGGTTTTGATTAAAACAAAATTATTTGAGTTGCTGGAGGATTATGTTGTTATGAAATGATTTTAAATATCATTCAGGAAGATCCTTGTTGTCGTTAAATTAGATTTGTTGTTTATAGTTAACTTTATCTATAGTGGACTTTAAATTGGGTTTAAGATTTATACAAATTGGTTTTCAATTTTATGTTTGTTATTTAACTCGTTCTAAATGTGTTAAGGCCCGAAGCAACCTGACCATTTTCAACTAAGAACATTTGGGCCTAGTTTAAATCTTAAATCAGTTTGATTCACACTGTCTCTCCCACGTGGTTTCTATACGTGTCATATACAGTGGTTTAATCATTGTTTACAAATACGTTTACTGTGCATAGGAGCTTATTTCTCCGAGTTCACTTTTTCTCTCTTAATTTGTTATTTTCTCTCTAAATCGCAAATCCTCTTCTTTTTCATTAGAAATTCTTCTTTTCCTCTAAAAGAAGAAGGAATTCTAGGATTCTGCAATTTACTATCTTAATTTTTCCTTTCTATTTACTCTTCTTTCATCTCATCATGGACCCAAAGTACCAACACATGAGAAAGTATTTCCCATCACTCTCCCAAAAGATTCTTAGAAAGAAATACAAGGCTAGAATTACTCGGTTGTGGATTCTTATGCGTTTTGGTATCCCTTGTGATGTGAGAATGTTGATAGAGGGGAAAATCCGTCCGAGTGACTTTAGTCAAGATGTCGGTTTACCAGGAACAGGTACCAGTCGTAGTGTAATGAAAAGAAGAGCTCGTGCCATCGTGGTCACTTGTAACAAATGTGGAAGACAAAATTGTAACGGTAAATGTACTTCACCTGGTTATATGTCTACAAATAGAGAGGATAAAATAAGGTTTTGTAGGGATGGACTTTCAAAGGAGAACTTGGATAGCATCCATCCTCCTCTCCATGGTCACCCTAGTGGATATGTTCAAGGAGCTATTTTTAAACTCTGGCCTAAATTTTATACAGAAAGACAACGCCTCAGGAATATGGTATTTCTAGATCCTGTTTGCCAAGCCATAAGAAAACTGGATGGGGAATAAGTTATCGCTCTATAAAGGTTATTTAGTCTTTACTTATTTGAAGCAGTTTTAGCTGATGTTCAACAGTTTGTGTTTTTCTTTTACTCAGAATATTTGCTTTTGTGTTTGAAATAATTGTGATTATTAGATTGATACAGTAAGTGTTAATATCTTATTTAATTTATGATTTTCTTAAATATATATATAATAAAATATATTATCTTATCAGACACGTTACATACGGTACAGTAATATGTTTGAATTTTGAAAAGCTTATCCAGATATTTCAAGATTTGTGTCTCAAATTTCAAAAGTTCTACAGCATTTGTCGTTTATATTAAATATCTAGACTTGGTGTATATTTGTCAAAAAGTCTACAGTTGTGTCATGAGGGTCTTCTGTCGAATTGTTCTCAATTGTCAAAAGTTATACAAT
This sequence comes from Artocarpus heterophyllus, assembly GCA_025403435.1. Lineage (NCBI taxonomy): Eukaryota > Viridiplantae > Streptophyta > Magnoliopsida > Rosales > Moraceae > Artocarpus > Artocarpus heterophyllus. The sequence goes on from CM046344.1 coordinate 4,230,071, forward strand.
TAGAGTCTAATCTTTTTCAAAAAGTGAATCAGATTTTCTGTAAACTATCAATCACCTTATCTTACTTTCTTATCCGCACAAGATTTTGTTTAAATCTTTGGATTACCTTTTCATTACCTACTCGTCTATCTCTTTAGCCCTTTTTGTATATTTCTCATCTTTAAAATCTCATGTAGAACCCGAAGTCTAAGTGGAGCAGACATTAAGCAACCACTTCTATAAACCAAATATGTCTACCTCCCAGTCCACGAAGAAAATAAAGAATGTCTGTGTCTTTTGTGGTTCCAGCCTTGGAAAAGATAAAGCTTATTTAGAAGCTGCAAATCACTTAGGGCAAGTCCTAGCACGCAAGAAGATTAACATAATCTATGGGGGTGGTAGTATAAAAATGATGGTAAATATGGCACTAGCAGCTAGGTCTAGCGACGCTACTGATGTAAAAATTTGGCCTCATATTCCAGTTGAAGGAAACCTTTGTAAGGAAGCCATAGGTAAGGGAGAAGGAGTCAGGAGTATCCCTAAAAATTTTAAAGACATAATCTATAATTCTGATGCTTTTATAGCATTACCTGGTGGTCTAGGTACTCTTGAGGAAATATTCGTAGTTGCTTGTGGGCAATTGTTGGGCTTTTATTCCAAACCTTTGGGACTGCTGAACGTAAAGGGTTTTTATGACGGTCTTTTGAAATTTCTAGATTACGCTGTGGAAGAAAACATCACTACAGAATCGGAGAGACAAATCTTTGTTACTGCTTCAACAGCTGAGGAATTGATAGATAAAATGCAAATCATACATCCAGAATCCGACACTGCAACATCCAAGCTTGAATGGGAAAGGGAAAGCCGGGAGCGGCCAATTGATTTGAATCTCCATCTGTAATCTTTTTGTTTTATCTTTGGCATGTAGGCATGTGTGTCCGTATTTCGTGTGTTACGAATAACCGTTTGCCTTGTATTATGTGTTTCTTGTGGTACGTCGTTGTTAAATCTTTTAGATTCATTGAGCCTAATGCCGGGATGGCTGGATACGAAGTACTTGATGCTCTCGAAACGCATCCTTCTTAAGGTCCGATCTTTTGTTTATCGATGTTTTTGTATCCTCTAAGCATGCATGATATGGATAGCTGGTATACGGAGTGCCTTGTACTCTCGAAACGTATCCGTATCATAATTGTAATGTGTAATATTCTGTTAATATTATGTGGAAGTACCAGAGTCAGTTATGGGGATATTCCATATGAAATATGAGTATATTATTTGGGTTGAATGTTTGTGTCATGAGGATAGCTGTTTAATGAAAAATATGTCGGGTATGTTTGCAACCAGAGATTCCGTTTAATATCTCTATGAATAAGTTTAATGTATGGTTTTGAATATAAGTGTTTGTGATATATGTTTTATGATTATGTTTTAGTTTATTAGTTGAGGTATGAAATCAAATATATTTGACTTTTCCTTACTCAAAAAGGAAAAGGAACCTAAAGATGAAGTATATAAAATTTCTCTGGCAATCTCCTTAAATGTGATTGTAAATCACAGTCCATGGACAATGAAGGACTGGAATCATGATATGGTCTATATGTAGGCCTGATCAGATTCTTAGACTATTATACGGTGTTATAAGTTGAAACTTGTCAGAAATACTCTCATTGAGGGATTTAGGAGTAAGATTTATTATGCAAGTAAATAAGTGGAGATACGATAACTTAAATTTGGAGGACAAACAACATTAACGGTTTAGACTCAGAATTGGAATCATAGTGGAATCATAATTTTTACTAGTATTACTAGAATTGAAATTTCGAGGACGAAATTTCTTTAAGGGGGGTAGAGCTGTGACACCCGTTATTCTTCTAACGGGTATTGAGGTAATTAAATTAATTTTTAATGTATAAAAAAAATTGCTTCATTTAAATTTATTTTATAATATTTATTTTTATCTATTTTTAAATTTTTTTAAAATTCTCCTATATTTATTTAGTATGATTACTAAAAAGCCTTAGAACTTCTAATAAATCTCAAAAATGTCATATTGGCATTATGTGTGTTAAAGTCTTTAGATGAGACATAAGGATATCTTTTCCAACTACTCTTGACCCTCATTTTCTTTATTTCCTCCGTGACATGCTTCAACATGTCTCCTCTATAATTGTTTCCATCACTTCTCTTCAAAGACTTCATCTTTTCTTCCTTTCTCTTCCACGGTTCCCACACTCTTCTTCTCATTTCTTTGCTGAAGCAAAATACTTAGAGAATTTCTTCAAGGCAGCCATAAAAATCAGCCACCATCACCTCCATTTGAGCAAGAATTTCAGTCATACCGAACTAAAGGAACCTGTTTTGAAGCCATTTCAAGCTTCCAACTAACCATAATCCGAGGTTAGAATCTTATGAACAAATTTAGTCTTTCATTTATAAATTTTCTTTTATACTAAAGGATTATTCAAATTTGCGTTCTTAAACCTAAGTATATGTTTGTTGCTATTTTGGAGCATATGTATGAAGTCTAAGTGTATATGCCCTAGACAGAAAATTTATATTGTTAAACTTTATAATACCTCTATGGGCAGTGGTTATTTCTTGAAATTCTAAGATTAAATTAAAATAAATTTTATGAATGTAGTTGTATGTTGTGCTTTAGTTTTAATTGTCCTTATGCACGCCTTAGGATCAAGGGAGTATGGAGCTAACGTTAATTGATTCCAGGATTAAGAGACTGTTGATAAGCTTAAAAGGTAGGGATTCTATTACTCATCTTTTGTGAGGTTTTTATAGAATTAAAATTGATTGTTTTGCCGCAATATATATATATATCTATGTTGAACTGATATTATATGATTATCACATATGAAACTATGACATGGACTCGTCTTGTATTGTACGGCGAGGAACATAATGAATTGACACATGTTATAAATTGAGAAGCATGGTTAGGAAAACTAACTCTATTGATAATGATTCAATATAGAGAAATTGTGAGACATGAAGAGGGCGACGGTTACGTCCTTGGGCATGAATACCCTAAAAGGTAAAATAGGGGGAAGGCGATGACGCTTCCTTGGGTTGAAAGTCCCAGAACACACTGTACAGGAATCGACTTGGTGAGGATTCGGGGCTTGATGTCCCCTCACCGGAACACCCTTGGAATGTTTATAGGGTGATCAAGTGCGCCCACTTGGGTTTCGATGAGTTGAGTGATACTCAATTTAACATGGATACCTAGGAACAATGATGATTGGTAATATTTGTATAAATGTGTAATTATGACACTTGGTAATGATTAACTACGGTATCCATAAGATGTGATCATAATAAACCTCATAATCTGGAATATGATGTGACTTACTAACCATGCAGATTTTAATGTGGTAATGATAAAAACCTAAAGGTGAGTAATGGCTTTCTCTACTGAGCATAGTGTTGCTCATTCCCTTATGTTTATATCTTTTCAGGACTCACTAAGTGTGAGGTGGCTACGAAAAATATAGTTGAGGAAGTGATGTAACTATATTACATTGGGACTGCTTCAATCGTTGAGAATGTTCTTCATGATAATGTAAGCATCAATTGTTACTTTCTGTGACTGTATTATAATGTGTTGAGGGTTAAAATGATGATGACAACAGTTTATATTATTAAATTTAAGGTGCTACATTAAAACTGTGGTTTATTTGTCGTTTATATTTTTATTTTTGAGTTGAGAGTTTTCATTTAAGTCCCGGGCAAATTTTATTTTTTAAGGTTTTACTTTTACTATTTATTTTTATTTTATCTCATTAAAAACTGTTAACCCCCATATAGGGGCGTTACAATCCCACAGTCCTTTTCGTTTCGTGATGGTGGTGATAGATAATGTCTATCAAATATTTCCAAAAAAAGAAAAAGAAAAAGAAATGGCTTATCGCCAAGCTATACATGTTTCAAGACTTTTTTAAGGGTCATATTTAATGAAAATATGACAAAATAAACAGTGGTGTTTGTCCATAGCGGACAAGTCGGTATCAAATCTCTCAACTTGCAAACGACTTAAACTTGTTATCTAATTGGCCGTTTGAAAAATGAGTTTAAACCAAGGGTAAAAACACTGTCGTATGGGAGAGAATATTGTTGAAATAATGGTTTGAGCCACGAATTACGATTTAAACTGCGATTGTCAAATGAAGGAAAGTATGAAATGACCTTTTGGTATTGTTTTCAAAATAGGTAAAAATATTTTTGTTTTAAAAAATGAGAATTTTTTAAAAATTATACTAAGAGTGTTTTTAAAATTTTTGTCTCAAAAAGCATGCAAAAACATTTTCAAAAATTTTGAAAACAAAAACAAACGGAGCTGAAGTTTTTCCGTCAACTCCTTAAAAGGACGTTGTGTAGCTATCTGCTGATAAATTTAAGGGAAAACGAAACGAACTTTTGTTTCTTGAACGCCATTTGCTCGATGCACTATTTTTTGCCTCTAACTTCTTGAAGAAATAATGTCATCTTTGACATAAAAATTATGAGATCTTCCAACACGAAATTGGTTTTTGATTTAAGAACTGAAAACTATAACATAAATATAGGAAAAACATACATGACCAAATTAAGGGTTAGGTCCAATAAATAGTCATATATATAGACAATTAATGAAACTTTTTCTTGTCTTCTTGACACAACAACACATGAATGTGGGGAAAACCATACAGGATCAAATTAAGGGTTAGGTCCAATACATAGTCATATATAAAAAATTAATGAAACTTTTTCATATGCCCTTGACACGAAAAAGCAACTTATTCTTTTGAGATCTTTCTAGTCCTCGTAAATGGGCTTGAAATTGGGACTATTAACTTAAGAGTCCTATATGCATTTTTTTTCTCGCAATCAAAGCTCATTGATGTTTATAGAACCCAGACTAAAATAACGGAAGCCATTGCTTAAGAGCATTTATAAGTGATGATATTGTTAATATAAATGTCTGAAAGCATATGATGTTTTTGTAAAAGATTATATTTATGAATAAATAAAGTGAATATTTTAATATATTTATGTGTATGTATTTTGAATAATTTATAAATTTTATTAATATTCTATAATTATCTATATGACCTTAAATATTGTATATAAGTGATATATATAAGAGGATAATAATTAAAATGGTCAATACTATATAATTAATTATTCAATTAAAGTATGAAATTTTTAATTGAGTGTTGCTAGTGTATGTCATTTTTATTAAGAATGAAATAATCTTATTTAAATCGTTAATGTAGTAAGTGCATTATACATAATGAAATTATATAGGACAAGAACATAATGTGATACAAACAACTAATAACTTCTATTAAATATAGCATGTAAGTTCTAATTACATTGACCGATTGTCATAGATAAGATGACCTTAAATCTTGAATTATTGGCAGACTCCTATTTATGGAATTATGTCTTTTGATTTATTTGGTAAGGATTCGAGAATATAATCATATCTCTTATATTTTGGAGACATAATGAAGTAAGTAGTCAAGAATGTTAATATTACAAGAAATCAATTCCTTCTATAAGGAGAAACAGATAAATAATTCTTATTGATTTAAGTTTTGAATAATAGAGTGCTCAATGCGTGATTAAGATCATAAATTTATTATTTCTTAGATAATCAATGACAGTTGATGTGACACCTAAGCATTTCTAGTATATTTTAAATGCAATAATTAAGGATTTAGTTAAGTAATTTATGAATAAATTTTATGAGCAAAATTTTATGCTCAAAAAATTTTGTTGAATTTTAGGAGTAATTTTGATGTCACGAGGATTATTGTTTAAATTTGATTTTTACGAAAAATTTCAAAAAAATAAAAATGGGATTTTCAAAGTTAAAAATCATGCCATAATCCTAAACAAGGAAGGAATGATATGAAAATAAGCTAGAAAGCCTAATTGTTACAGAATGTGTCCCAATAATTTTTAAGACAGAAATACAGTTAAGAAAAAATATTGTATAAAAATATGAAAAAGTATACAATATAAAGATTAAGAAGTACAAAAATTATGAAGTATGATAATAATGCAGTGTAACGATTACACTAATCAAGTTATGTAGTATAGAAGTTATACTAGTAAAGTTAAGCAGCATGAAAATTATGCTGCATAAAGTAATGCAGTATAGAAATTAAACTATGTAAAGTTAAGTAGTATAGAAATTATACTATGTGGATGATGTGGAAGCTTGTGGATCATGAAACATAGTATAGGAAACAATGCTAGCAGTATGAGAAATATACCAGCAATATAGGAAAAATACAATCAGTATAATTTTAGACTGTTAAAAACTTAATGTGGGACCCGCCATGGTGCCATCTTTAAGGTGGACAAAGGGCCACCTTACCTCGTAATTTGCATTGGATTTGGCCTCACAAAAGGAGCCAAATTGGTCACCATCATTTCTCTTTCATGCAAAGCATAAAAACATAAAAAGGGTTCATTTTCTTCCCAAAAACCAACTCCTCTCCTTTGGATTCTCTCAAATATTTTTCAAACCCCAACTCCTAATCAAGCTTAAGAATAAGTTTTTATCATTGGTGATCAAGTCTAGAACAAGTTTAAGCTACTTTGGAAGTAAAAACCCAAGTTTTACTTTATGTATTTTAGTGTTTTTGTTTGAGTTTTGAAGGAGTTTTTCATGGGTTTGAACATGAATTATGTCAAGGAGGATTAGGAGTATTTCAAGTTAGGAAATTTCTTGGTAAAATCTTAAATCCTAGTTTTGATTTTATTTTTATACAACAACTGTTTGTTGTAATGTTTATGGACTTTGATATGTTGAATGGACTCTATGGTATGATTGGTTATGTTTTATGATGGTGATGATGCTAGAAAGTCAAGAAAGTAGGGTTTTTGTGTTAAAAATGAAAAGATTGTAGCTTTGTTAAAATACAAAGTTTTACTAGTTTTCAAAGGGATTAGGTTTTGAGGGCCTTGGAGGCCAATTTATGTTCCAAACAAAGCATAGGATCTGCCAAAATAGAAAGAGTAACAATTTTTATGAACAAAGTTTTATGGAATTGTAAGAGGACTAAATTGCAAAGATTTGTAAAAATTCAAAAAATGACTGAAAACTCTACTCTGAAGTTAGAATTTTAGGAAAGTTAAAATATAGATGTTGTAGAACTCATCAAAACTATTAGGAATTGCAGACGGATCGTGAAAATTCCTTACCAATATTAAGTTATGAGTTTTACGAGATTTTAAGCATAAAATTTTGAAAGATAAGAAAATGTTATAAAATGGTTTTGATTAAGCCAAAGAGTTTAAAGAAGTCCTAACCCTTGTGAAAAACTAAATGTTTTAGTATAAAACGATTATTTTTGGTTTCGGGGGAAAAAATGTCAAGATTTTTGTGTTTCAGTCCAAAATTATAAAGCCTTGTGAAACTGGATTTTCACTAACAAAATATTGGTTTCTTACATTGTTGTGGACAATGAGTAATTACAGGTTTCAAGTTTGAAAAGATTAAGAGTTGTTCTCAAGTAAAGAATGAGAGAAGCATTGCTAAGGACAAAAAGTCATGAATTTCAAATTACGGGTTAAAACTGTAAAGTTTTAATAAAATAAATTTTATCAAAAGGAAAACTGTTGTTTTGTTTTTTGTAAGGTTACAAGAGGTAAAGAAATGTAGTTTTGGTTTAAAACAGGTCCCAAAAGTTTTCTAAAATCTTTCAAAGGCAAAATGGTCATCTTTTATAAAAAAAAAAAAAAAAAGGAGCCAAAACGGATCTTAAAATGCTCAAATTAGGAAAATGTCCCTTAGCAAAATTTTTTTCATAACTCATAAGTATCGAGATGGTAAAGTAAAACTAAAGGTTTAATAAAGCTATAAGACTTATGAAAAACCCATGAAGGATAAAATTGTCATTTTCTAAAATGATTAAAGCGGTGCTTGAGCCCTCCGAATTAGTGAGATGCCTTTAGATGGAAAATCATATGTACCGCAATAAGTAATGAAACCATCTAGTAAGACAAGGAATTTGATCAAGGAACACTCAAGTTAAATAAAAGAAGATAAATCGATAAGTTACGAAGTTAAGTATAAGAAACTAACGGGTTAAGCAATTAAGAGGTAACCAATAAGAATGAAGCTCAGAGAAAGGATGAACGGTTAATATCTAAGTTTCATTATCAATTGAGAAGATTGATAATAAAAAAAGTTTAGCTAATAGTAAGGTGTTATTTGAAATAGGACATAGAAGCCAACTAATAAAAGGAGAAAATGAATGAAATAGGAACGTTAGAGTGCTGCTCAGGAGACTCCCTCACTTATGGCATGAAGAAAATGATTTTCAAATGTTACAAATGTTTGAAATATGTTTGTATTTTTTATGCATTAAGTTTTAAAGATCAAGACGAAGACTTGAAATGTACCTACAAATTGTTGTATATAAAGTATGTTTGCATTGGTTATGCATAATGTTTTAAAAGTTCAAGTTATGGTTTGCAATGTGATTGCATATTTTATGCTTAATGTTTAAGTATTAAGTTATGGAATATGATATGTTAGTATTTGATATGCCTACTACAGATATAAGTAGGTAAATCAAAGATATTAATTAAGTATCGCACCAGCCTCCTTGATGTGAGGTATATAAGTTATGTTGAAGTTGGCCTCAATGTTCGATGGTCTTAATACTTTCAGAAGGGAAACATCATGTTATTTTAAAGTCACAATCTCATAATTGATGATGTTGGTATGAACACTTTAGAGCGCAAGATGAAATAAGATAAAAACGATGATAAAAGTTCACATAAGTTATGAATGATCCTAGGAAGTTCATAAAAGGATGTTTATAAATGAGCATAAATAGAATAATGCATAATGACCTTGCTTGCATTCTTTTTCGTGATATATTTACGAGATATGTTTATGAAAAATATTTTGAGAAATGTTTTACAAGAAATGTTCATGAAGAACATTATATGGAAAATGTGTTCAAGAAAAGTTTTATGAAAAAAGTTTTATAAGAAAAGTTTCAGCGCAATATTAAGTAGAAAGTTTTATGAATATTGATTTATGAGATTATATTTGAATTTACTGAGCAAAAGCTCATTACAACTTCTTTCATGCTATAAGTAGTCCTACGGAGACCAGTATGACTAGCTGAAGAGCTCGGTGTCATGAAGAAATAGATGCGATGATTGGGTATAGATACCATCATAGTTTGTTTTTACTACTTAAAGAAAATTTTTTCCACTATTTGATATAGCATTTTCAAAGTTTAAAAAAAGTTAGTGTAACGACCCCTTACGGACGCTACAGATGTCGTCACATTCATTCTTATTATCATTATATAAGATAAACTATTTTCCACTATTTGATATAGCATTTTCAAAGTTTAAAAAAAGTTAATGTAACGACCCCTTACGGACGCTACAGATGTCGTCACATTCATTCTTATTATCATTATATAAGATAAACTATTTTCCACTATTTGATATAGCATTTTCAAAGTTTTAAAAAAGTTAATGTAACGACCCCTTACGGACGCTACAGATGTCGTCACATTCATTCTTATTATCATTATATAAGATAAACTATTTGTATGAAATATAATTTGAAAACATATCCCAAGATCCATGCATACATTTTTTTTATTTGCTTGATTATAAACATTCTTTAATTAGTTAAATATTCCAAATAATAAAATCATAATTTAAAATGAAAACATCACATCATTAAAAAAAATCAGCTCTCACTGTTCGGCAGGCCGAACTTGAGACTTCGATAGACCGAACTTGATCGGCAGGCTGAAAATCATCAACCAGCAGGCTGCTCGATGCTTTGCACATCTGAGGTTTTAAATTTGCTAAGTTCGGTAGGCCGACCATAATGTTCTGCAGGCCGACCGACTAAAAAGAAAATTTTAAGAAAATTAATTTAAGACGAGATTCAATACTTCAATATGCGGAAGATAAATACACTTAAAAAGACATAAGATAAAATAATAAAACTTAGTTCATAAATTCTTTAAAACTTATCAAATAAACATGTTCAAATTATAACACATAGTTATATTTTTAAAACTTCCTTTTTTGACGTTCTTCCATTTAAAATTCATTGTCCTAAGCTCACACGCCTTTCCATGCCCTCCGCTAAATCCATAACCTTTTTACCCTTATCTGCAACATGATAGAAAACTGAATAAGCTAATGCTTAGTAAGTACATTTTTACCTCACAACTTAAAACTTTTTATGAACATCATCATCATAATAGTGCACTAAGCATAATTTCATAAGGAACATATCTTTCAATGCATTGTCCATATTAAAACTTTATTCATTTTATCTTAAGGGCCCAAGTGTTGCACCATGATCATCATTGTAGGCGCGCCGTCATGAGAGGAGAAGGGTAGCTAATCCTAAACCAAACATGACATCATAACATATCATAACATAACATTGGTGTGCAACACTTATTTAGGTGATACCTATGTATACATATTTAAACTTTTATGCTTTGAAATACGTCATCAACATACATAAATAACTTTTAAAACATAAAAATCTTTCATAAGTAATATTTGAATGAAATCACCATTAAACCATCATAGATATCATCATGTACATAATTTCAAGCGTTTATAAAACGTATGATATTACAGGTGAGAATGTACTTACTTGTGAAGCTTACTTAACCTTAATTTTGTAGATGATGTCGCCGCGGTCTCGATGTGCTTGCCCTTAGTGTATTCATGTCATACATTCATTAAAATAACAATTAGCATTTAATTCAAAGAATTATTCATCACAACATACATTTACCATTACCATATATCATCACACATACATACATCTCTTGAAACATAAATTTATAACTTGTTTCATTAACCATAAATCATTAGAACAAAACTATCAACACAAACATTTTCTGACCTCCATGAATTCTTAATTCAATAACTCAACATTCACACACAATTTAGGCACCAAACTTGACAGGAACCAAAATAATACATAAACATACTATCATGGTTTTTCCCTTAGTCATAAAAATTACATTAAAAATGTAAATAAATCACATATCATACAATACATAATGTGCTAGCAATAATAACACAGTGAGCAGTCCCTCCTAACATTCACATGATAAATTATTTACATCCCAAAATAATTCCATAAAAATCCTACATACAATAGACACTAAGAACCTCAACACATCGAAAAAAAAAAAAAATCACCTCTAAATAAATTCCATATAATCCAAAACATACAGTGAAAGATGTGAACAAAAATAACCTTCAACGTATAGGCAGCGAGTTGCATACATTTTTCATATTTCAATATTTAAAATAAAATTACTGTGACCCCTAAGATTTACACAACAACATATTATCATTCATTATAGTACCACAAAAATTCTCATCACCAATATAATCATTTAATCATACAAAAATCATCACACTACAAAAAGTCCAACAATTTCACTGTTAGAGTAGTTTCTAAACCTAGTCTTAATGAAAATTTAATAACACATAAAATTTTCATTAAATCATCACCAAACTTTTCAGTTCATAACTTAACATATACAGGAACATATTGCCAAATTTCGTAAATATCAAAGCACATTTGCCCCTTGAACTAAAACAACATTTTTGTGCAACATAATCAAACAACAACATTTTACTGTGAGTGACAGAGAAAAGAAAATTCGTATCTTAATGTAAAAAAATCAAAATAATGTGAAACTTGGAGGAAAATCACATAACACATATATGAACATCATATTAAAATTTTAGAGTAAAAGAAAATTCCTAGACAAAGTTATGGCAGTCAGATGGAGAAGAGATATATATATCAGAAACACTGAAAGAAAGAGTTCTTACCTTAAACAAAATTTTTCCACGCTTCCTTGAATTTACCCCAACGAAATTTCAATATTTCTAACAAATATTCTCAGGAAAAATAAGGAGAAGAAGGAGAGAAAAACGTGAGGAAAGAGAGGGAGTGTTTCTGAGAAAAATAGAGAGAGAGAGAGCATAATAGAGAGAGAAGAAAAATAACGTAAATGAGGATAACGTAGAGGGGGTTCAATACTCTCTATTATGTTAGAAATTTCCTGAGGAATGGAGAGGAATTAGGGAAACTTGACAATGATTGGGTATTCTTACCATATTTTACCTTTCAAAGGAGGAAACTTCATCAATTAATTCCAATCAATCAAAAGTCAAATGTTTTTATTACCCAAAATGAGGAAATTAATCCAAAATATGCCAATCAATTAACAATCATTATCCAATCACATCCAATCATCATCATCACAACTTTAGGAGATTTCTGCTAACTGCTCATCAGCTGTCATCGGCCTGCTGATGTCTCACTTCGGCCTATCGATTCCGTGAAGTCTGGCCTGCCGATGATATTCCATTGCCTGCCGATCCATGAACGGCATTTCGACATGCCGAACTGCCTTACACACAAAAGTTTAATAAAACATTAAAATTAACATACTTCATAAATAACATGAATACACACATCAATTCCACGCGATCGTCACCTGTCATAACACTTAAAATAAAATAGTCAGTGATAATAATAAGGAAAAATACTTAAGGTCGTCACTAATCTGACATAATCCGTTACATGAAAATCGACAGGTGTTACAGTTAATGTTCAAAGAAATATTTTATAAGAAATATTTTACAAAAAATATTTTAAAAGATATATTTATAAAATGTTTTAAATAATTATAAAGTTAAGCTTTATGCTGCAATAGATGTTGCAACAGATTCAAGCATATTTAAAAGTATGCTCTAAGAAAAAAATTATTAGGTATTTTTCTAACTTGAAAGTAAGATTAAGTTAAAGAAAAAAAATGTTTAAACAAGTTAAGTAACGGCTTGAAAACCGAGGGGTCACACTCGAGGATAAAGAAGTAAATACAGATGTTAACGGATTTTACCTAGCTCCAATTATAAATTATTTATGGAGGATCAATTTATAACTATATTAAATGAACGACTCTAAGAAATTAGTAATTACATCTATAATTTCAACACTACAATTTCAATTTTTTAGTGGAGTAACATTAGAATTAATAAAAGAATAATATAATAATTAAAGAGTTTAATTAATATATTGGTTTTATTGAAACTTAAAATTATGTGTCCATTAGTTTTTCTGCCATCCTTATAAATATTGTTTGAACAAGTGGATTTATTGATTTAATTAATTCAAAATTATGAAATTTTAAATTAAATATCACCTAAAAGTAAATTAATTATGAATTAATTTATAATTGTTAAATAATATGATTCTTTAATAAATAAGTAAAAATTAATTTTGGAAGACACACATTGGGTTGTGTGTGCCATGCACCTGTATAGGGAAAGGTTTCTTGTGTGGTCTAAAGCTTCTTTTCTAAGTTTCTATTTTTACGGCTTTTTATTTCTGGATAAATGTGTTTTAATTCAAATTTAGAAATAAATGAGATTGGATAACAAGCATATTTTTTCTCTCCTTTCTCCTGAAATTGGCGTCACACATAGATAAATTATTTGTGTGTGCTAGTGACAATAACAAATAAGGAGAAAGAGAAATTTTTTTATTAACTATTTGATATTTAAAATTAAAATAAATAAAGCTTCCACAATTCATAACGACATCTTCTGTTCATTTCTACGTAAATATTCAAAATTGAGCTTGTAATAAACACGACTACATATAATTCAAAAACAAATTTTAATAAACTCTTCTCCCTAACTCATCAAATACCCAAATCTACCTTAAATCCTTCGACCTGTCTAGCTTCTACATCCCCGGAGAGCCTAAGGTTTGTCGGATCTGATTTGGCCTCGTTGTGATTTGCTCCCTCCTCCAAGCCCTCTAAGTGGGAGCACCATTTTCGCTTCCAGCCACCGGCAATGGGTCTCGCGACCACCCTTGATGCCGCAATTGTGTGGCGATCGTCCAACTACCTAATCTTCTCCTGTTGTCGACGTTTCTGAGCCGTCATCGAACACCAAATGCCGGAGTATCGTCACTTGCTGCCCTCTATCGCAAGGATCGTCTCCAAGCCGCTTCTCTGCCAAAACCCATTTTTGGATTATTTTGGTTGTAATTTTTGGTGTGGTTTTTATTTTGTTCTTTAGAAAGGAGTTGATATTTGTAGGGTATACTTCTTATCTTTTCAATGTTGTATTGTCCCCAGTTCTATCAATTTCTCAGTTTATTATTAAAAGGAAAAAAGAATAGTAAAAAAAAAAAGACAAGGGTTCATTTTGGCTAGTGTAAAAGCTAATGAGCATAGTCTTTTTTTTTTTTTTTGCTAAACAAACCTCGTCTCATCCATATATATTGATAAATTGTGCCTTCACGATTTTAGTGGTTCTTGAGTAATATTGTATGATTTATTTATCTAAAAGGGTATCGATATAAATGAAAATTTTTAGATGCAATTATTGAAAGGAATCCCCAATCGTGATACTCAGATTCATTTGTTCTTCTTCGAGATTATTGAGGTTTTGGGGGATCAGAGAGAAATGGCGTTAGAGTGGGATGTTTTTCCGCCTTTTTTTCTTTTTGGTTTGGGAAGCCGAAGCACTCACCATTTGTTCATTTGTTCAAATGAATCGTGATACCCATGTTCATTTATTTGGTGAATCGTAATACCCATATTTATTTGTTCTTCTCTGATTTGTTCAGATTCTATTTTTTTTTTTAAATTTTTTTGTAGGAAGAAAAGAAATTGAGTGTGGTTAGATCTAACTTTCAAAGTTAAATAGGTAGAGCCCACGTACAATCTAAACAATTTGATCCCTAGGATTATTCTCCACCGTTAGAGAATAAAACCATTCTTCACCGTACACCTCCCATAAAATTAATAATAAAAAATTACATTCTTGTTTAAGATTTAAGAAAGTATCTTTTTTTAAAAAAAAAAAAAAAAAAAGACTATTGAGTCTATGTTGCAGAAGCTCGAAGCTCAATGAAGCTACTTTCTTCCACGATAGTGCATTATGCTACGCTTACCAAGTTTTACTCTCTAAATAACGCTAAAATGCAAATAAAGAAAAGGTAAAAAAATCCTGCAGCTTGCTCGTGGTTCGTGCTGACTTTGCTAAGGAATCGTCATCGAAGGTGTTCCGGTGAGCATGCACCGGTGCATATAATTGCCCAGAATCGGTTCTTCAAGCAGATTGCCCGGTAGAAGAAGAAAATAGAAGTAACATTATTTATCCTCGTGGGTTATTGTATAACATTTTTCAGAAAATAAGGCCAAGATAACTCATTTGTCTAAATTGGTGCCTTGTGGGAAGGTTGGTTTATGCTATGTGGAGTTGATTTTTTTTTTAATACTTTTTAAAAATTATTAATTTAGGATAAATAGTTAAAAAAGATAAAAGTTTAGAAAAATAAGAGCGAGATTATATTCGGAGGATATCGAGCCGACGAGATAATATTTTTGAGTAGACGGAAGACAATATTTTAATATCATTCAAAGGACGAGATACGCACATTTTTTTGTATCACACTAAAGCAAAGCTTAAAAAAAGGGGATTTCTAGACCCTTCATGCAAAAAATAAAATAAAATAAAAGAAGAAGAAGTCAGTTTAAGAAGACAAATTGCAGAATCCCCTGATATACTACGTAAGAAAGACTTTGAATTGTCCCCATCAGATAAACCTACTAGTTCTGCTGTTTTTCTTTATCTTTTATTTTGTTTTATTTTATTAACTTTTGTCAATCGAAGTTAGCTTTTCCAAACGTTGGACCCATTTGCGTGAAAATGTAAGGGAAAGGGTCGTCCCTCATGAGACACAAGGATGGAATTATCTCTAATCTTAATAACCTTTCAGACGTAATTGTAACAAAAATAAGCTTTAATATGATAAATGACCCAATGTTTATTGAATTAAAATATAACTCTAGTTTGTAAATCTTTTATATATGTCTCAAAATAATATTATTAAAATAATAACTATGTATAATACAAAATACAATGCTATTAAATTAATTTATGTAATTAAAAATATTTTAAAGATATTTTTTTATATATTGTGCTAAATTTTAATTCAAAAGAAAAAAAAATTGAGTCAACTCTTGGGTTTCGCTAAAATTGCGTTTGAGTTCCACACACCACACTACTCGCCATCTTTTCTGGCGTTTGCTCTTATTTTGTCTTGGTCTTTTCTTTCTTTCTTTTTTTTGGGTAGTCTATTTTGTCTTGGTCTTACATCTGCAAGACCATAACAGCAATACATAAAATAATACAAAAACACAAACACACAGGTGACAGGACATAACGTGTTGAGGAAACAAGAAAAGTAAAATATATTAGAAAGTTAGGAAGAAATATTAATTAATAGAATTTTAGCATTATGCCCCTGAATTTTGACTA
Organism: Artocarpus heterophyllus; assembly: GCA_025403435.1. NCBI lineage: Eukaryota > Viridiplantae > Streptophyta > Magnoliopsida > Rosales > Moraceae > Artocarpus > Artocarpus heterophyllus. The sequence continues at coordinate 4,246,433 of CM046344.1, forward strand.
CTTATACCTTATAAAGTTTTGATTTTAACACTTAACTGCCGCCCAAGTGGCAAAATCATTACAACGCTCCACATTTTACTGACGACCGTTAAAACTTAAAATTGTGAATAGAAAAAGCTAACAATCGCTTCACGTGAGGATGAAAAAGGGCACTTCTGACTAAAAATCCCCAAATCACTCGTATCTCTAAATCAACATTCAAATATGGAAAAAAAAAAGTGTGAAAAGAGGCAAATTAGAACGATTTAGGGTTCGGTTGGCAACCTTATTTTAAAAGTGTCATTTCAACAACTATAATGTAAAGTTTTAATATGGTTAATGTAAAGCAAAAATAGACTATAAGATAAAGTTTTCACATACCATAGTAAAATTGTTTTAATTTTTAGTTCTAACTGTGTTGCCAGACATACTCTTAATAAGTTAGAGTTTATAATTATGCAAAAACTAAAAGTTGAAAGGAGAAGTTGTCAAAGTCGTCTGAAAATTTCAGAGGGCAAAAATGTTAAAAGAAACCCAAGTAATAAGGAATATGCTATCAAGATCACGTTTGAGACATCATACTGCATCTCTCTATATAAAAAGACAGGAAAAAAGAAAAGGAAGAAGAAGCAAATTATTGGTGATCACAATATACAACTACCCGCAGAAATAAAACAACCAAATTTCACGAAGTCTAAAATAATAACAACATATAACCATATACACTAAAAAAAAAACATAATAGGCAATTATTTTATGAGAACCAAAAAAAATACCCATCAATAGTTATATGGTTTTAAACTGTCAGATCTATAGCAAAAAGTGATTTTCACCAGATCTAACGGTTTCAAAACATACATTGAGAAAGAGGTCTTCAAATAATTATAACATAAACAAATACCATTTCATCCACTAGCATTTCAAGTTGACCGTCTTCTCCTGCACATGAACATGGATAGTGCAGTTCATATTTGCAGTCTTCTTCGATTTCAGGACCAACATGATTGTCACTTTCCCCTTCATCTTGGCCGTGCTGCTGAGAGTCAACACCCCACTATTCAATTCACTACCAAGATTGGCAGTGTTTCTCAACCGACTAGAACTCAAACTAACGTCCACATGCACCTTCTTGGTAGATTTAAAACTGGCCTTTCCCTTGGGAATCAAAACCTGCCCCACAATCTCGCCGTTGTAGGTGAAATTTGTGGTGGTGTTTTCAAACTTGTAGGGCCCCCAGTTGGTGTTCTTGATCGTCACTTGTGTTGTGAAGCTCATGTCGAAAGAAGGCGATGATTCGTTGACATTTGTTTCGAGTGTTTGGAACTCAAACTCGTCACTAAGCCTTAGCTTTGGAGTCTTGGTTTGCATCACGATTGAAAAGAACACCGTGGGGACGATGACTTGGAACACGACACAAAAGAGAATAAATCTGATCCTCTTCTTCCGCTTGAGCTCCTTATTGGCGGCCGAATTCGGTGATTCTTCGTCGTCGCTTCTCGTGTGCCCGTTTGCCGGGGCTAAGGGAGATACTTGTTGCTTCCTCTCGGCCATTTTTTTTTTCTTGTGTTCTGAATGAGAATTGCTTTGTAAAAGGAAGAAGAGGACTAGGGGTATTTTTTGGTAGTGGTGAAGGAAATGTAGCAAGTTACATATATGTATATAAAGATTTAAAGTTGATGAAATTTGGACTTACTTGGGTAAATTTACATGGAAAAAAAAAAATAGAAGAGAAGAAAGGGCTTCGTGGAAAGTGTGTAAGTATCCCCTCAAAAAAATAAAAAATAAAAAAAAAAGAAAAAAAAAAGAAAAAGAAAGAGTGAAAGTGATAGAAAATATTTTTTCTTATTTCGATGCTCGATAGTAGCAACGCGGAAAGACTTGGAAAATTTTAGAACTTCTAGATGGTCTAGACTAATAGGCTTGACTTTAGTAAAAAAAAAAAAAAAATGCTACTTCCTTAGTTTGATTATCAAACGTTTGCCATGTTGTATTATTTTAAGGGGTCGAAATTCGGTTCCTTTCCGTTATATTTATGAAATATCTCTATTTTTTATTTGTTAAGCACTAAATTTTTCATTTTAGACGAATGAGGGCAGCTTAGTTGGTTGTAAGTCCCTTCACTTTAACTATAAGTTGAGGTTCGAGTTATACTTAGTCCTACTCAAGAGTAATGGCATTCTTTCTCTTTTTTATAAAAAAAAAAATTTATTTTAAATTAGATGCTCGTGACAAACCTTTAGTAATACGGTACCGTGTGAAACTATTTGCTTATTCTTTATTAGAAGGGGGCACATGCATCGTTGAGAAAAATGCTCCTCAAAGATCGTTTTGTGGGACCCTATCTTTTGACGTTGAGTGTAAAATAAATTGAAAACTCAGTCCGTTATTTATGATTCTTAGAAAGAATACACAGTCAATGCCGGTTGCCATCTTCTCGAAATTTTCTTTTAAAAAAAGAGAAATCGTATGGTGAAGATCAAGGTAGTTTGTGTCATCGATAGAGCAGATGTTTAAATTGCCAGTTATGATTTTAATAATCTGACTGTTCACATCAAAAATTTACAATACGTTACATAAAATTGCTTCTAGTTACAGACCAAGTTATTAAAAAATTAAAAACATTCTAATAGAGTAAAATTGCTTTCTTCATTGTGGAAATTGCCTAAAAAAAATAAGTGAACCAAATTCAAGTATCGACGGAACATGATGCGATTTTGGCCTTGTAAAGAAGCAAAAAAGATTTTCTAATTTCAAGGGCTTTTTTTTAAGCCGTAAGATTGTTGCGCCTGTAATCAAATATCTGAGGCTTGATGTATATTGGTCGTAAATTGATTTTCAGCTGCCAACCAATTCTCGAAGCTTGAACAACTAAACAGAGTCTATAACTCTTTTACAATCAAAACGACAACTAGAAAATAGCAAATTAAATGATAAAAGGCTTAACTAAGGAAACGACGGCCAACAAAATTAGCTTCACCAAACGACTTGGTCGTTTGTCCCGACATCAATAATTAAACCTTAATTTCTTCCCTTTTTAAACTTTATACCAGTCAGAGTGTGTGTGCGTGTGTGTATGTACATTTTTTCAATTCTAAATATCATTTCGTTTTTATTCTAACTTTTTTGCTTTGTGCAATTGTCGTATTTTAGAGTGTGTCGTTTTTTAAATTTTCTGTTAATACGGTCTGCTTCTGCAGGTTTTATAATATCTCTCTCTCTTACCAATAAGTTTCCTCGTTCTGCATATCTATGTCGTTTTATTGTCTATCTAACTTGACATTCTGAGCGTTATTATTCCTTTTATTAATCATGTCGTTTATTTAATCCCTTTGTCCTTTCTAGAAGTGAATGTGGTTTTAACATACGATGTCGTTCTTTAGGTCACTCCGTACACCATTCGTCCTTTTTTTTTTTGAATGGAGAGACTTCTCATTAAAGAAAAAATAAAAAATTCGACTAGTGGCAGCATAAACTGCTAAATAACGAGTTGCCATGTCGTTTGATCTCAAGGTAAAAAGTACAAGAAAAAACAAGGACTTTCCTTGAGCAGCAAAGAGATATCAAAGAGTAATCATTTCTTATTTGTATCATCCTACTAGTTCAGTCATGTTCCTATCATCTTTTTCTGGCTCTATGCCTATAAGCAATGGGTGGAGCAACACTAGAAGTAGACGACAAGAGCTTTTAGTTATTGGAGCATCATACTTGCTAGCATTATCAATCGCAATAAGCAAAACAAAGTTGGCGGCCTTATAAACATTATAAAAGTTTTTAGTAGGATTTTTTTTTTTTGTCTAGTTTAATAACAACGACTCATTTAGGTTATTTTTAAGTAGATAAGCCTCACATTTCAAGTAAATGAATTGTATTGAGCTGTCTAGAGCCAATAATACAAGATAAAGCCGCCACAATAGCAAGCAAAGCAATCAACGACGAAAATGCTGTACTAAGAATAGCACCACTTCCGGAGCCATGATCACATGATCTAATAAAAATATTTTACTAAAGTAACACAAGGGATATATTGGGAAAATGACCTTCAAAGGAATGTTATTAATAAATTTCCCAAATTTTATCATATTAAAAAAATGGTTGTTTTTAAGAAAATGGCTAATCGATATTTGATTGATTGATTGATTTGTGCTTAATTTATAATTAAGCGATATAATAAGTGTTTATAGATGCAATTCCATGATTTATATGCCACTTAATGGAATTTCATCTATAAATCAATGATTAATATGCCACTAAATGATTTACGAAGTGGTCAAACATTTATTGACCGGATTTGATTGACCAGCCAGTGACCATTTTTCTGAAACAAAAAGTTCTGTTATTTTTTTTAGAAATGGCTAAAACCGACACCTCATCTAATTTCTCAAGTAAATACTAAACAACATCCAACAAACTAATAGGCGCTAATTTAGTTAGGATGTTTGAATAACTTTGATATTACGCCCTCCCTCTCGTCATTTGATAAAAAAAAAAAAAAAAATTCCAACGAGCATGTGAACATTGTGATATCACGTGTGTTAGTACATGGGATCTAATTTCTTTACTTACATATGAACTGTCTTGTGGTACCATAAGTGATTATCTTAAAACGAAATAAGTCATGCTTCAGAAAATATTCTACTATACAAAATATGCTACTATTCCAGCTCTATATAGGACAATCTTAAAGTTATGAGTTGTGACAAAGTAAATAAGGTACTTTCTTTAATAACCATCAATAATAAAAAAATAAAATTCACAAGATAATCCAAAAAAAAAACATATTAAAAAGATAAACAAAGCATCCAAAAGAAATAAAAAAAAACGAGAAAAAAGGATTTTAATTGAAAAAAACATTTTCATCTTTATAGGTTTAAACCTCACTGCTTATAAAATAGTGGGCCCTAATCTATAGTATAAGGCAAACTGTTTTACTAGTAGCAGGTTATAACCCAATGTGGTTAAATAAAATTTTTCATTTAGTTATGTCTTCGTCATGACTAGCATTTTAAAGTCCGAACTGCCTTCCTTGCCACATCAATAGTAATAGTGCAATCCACATTAGCAGAATTTTTCTTCTTCATGATCAACATCAGTTCCACTTTCCCTCTCATCTTGGCCATGCTCCTCAACGTCAATGTCCCAACACCCAATTCACTACCAAGATTGGCTGTGTTTCTCAATTGGGCAGAACTCAAACTCACACTCACAGGCACCTTTCTGGTAGATCTCAAACCGGCCTTCCCTTCGGAATCACAACCTGCCCCACAATCACCGTTGTAGGTGAAATTGACCGCAGTGTTCTCAAACTTGTAGGGTCCCCGGTTGGTGTTCTTGATCCTCACTTGTGTTGTGAAGCTCATGTCAAAAGAAGGCGATGATCTTGTAATATTTGTTTCGAGTGCTTGGAACATAAACTTGTCGCTAAGCCTTGGCTTAGGAGACTTGGTGCGCATCACAACTAGTCCGAACACCATGATGATGACAATATGGAACACAGCAAAAATGGCAGCGTAGATTGCCAACTTGACCCTCTTCTTGCGCTTGAGCTCCTTGGCATTTGCCGATTCTTGTTACTTCTCATGCGGCCGTTAGCCAGGGCTAAGGGATGAACTTGTTGGTACTTCTCAGCCATATTTTTTTTTTTAATGAATTGTTCTCTATAAAATGAATTTTGGAAGAAGAGCACTAGGGGTACTATTGCTTTGTTGGTTGTGATGATCTGAAAAAAGTAGCATGTATGTAGATATAGGCCACGAGATTTGGAAAATTTTGGGTAAATTAGTTTGAAAAAATAAAACGAAGGGCTTGAGTTGGAAAGTGACTTCATGAAAAATGGGACAAAATTTTTCTTATGAAGATGTTCGGTGCTAACGCGGGCATGCTTGGCAATTTTGACTTTAAGATGGTCCGGTACTTGACTTTAAGAAAAACGCTAGTACCTCGTTTCGCTGTTGAACGTTGTATGTGCATTATTGCATTGTTTTCAATGATCGCAATTTTGCTTCTTTCCCGTTACATTTACCTGATATCCCTAATATTTAATTTGCTATGCACCAAATCTCCCCATTTTTTAGGGAAAAAAAACTCCCCATTTTCAGGTTAGATGTTCGTGCCAATTGTTGTTGTTATTATTATTATTATTTGGGGGGGCGATCGTCACAAAATTTTGTGATACGGTACCATATGTGAAAGTATTGGCTTCTTTTCTGTTAGGATGGGGCGCACACAATGCTGAGAGGAATGTTTTCCTTACAATAGAACTATCCCTCGATAAAGAGTGCATTAAACCAATCCTTTGATAACATCAAGATGAGGTTTATACTAATAGGTCATTTGAGAAATAAGTTTAAATAAAAAAAATTAGTTCAAACTCGTTTTACTATGATGTTTTTTCTCACAAAAATTGTAATGATTATAGTACAAATTCAACGGCTTATTAGTAAAGCCTAATAAGCGAGCCAATTTTTTCAAAAGTATTATAACAAGATTTAGAAAAACGTACTTTTCCTCAACAAGAATAATATGGCCGAATTTGCTTTCCTTGCGTAAATAACTATTCAAAAACCCGTAATTTGTCCGGCTTTTCAGTTGTATTGGACATTTCTATGAAGGTAGAGACAAAGGAAAAAGAAAAGTACACCAAGAAGCAAGATGAAAATATCAGATCTTGTGGGAGTGAAAAACAAAAACGGTGGCGTTCTCAAACGAACTCTTTCCAGCTTCTCAATTGGGATATTTTATTTTAAAATTTTATAAAATTTTTACATTTTTCATATTTCTTTTTTTCATTAAGAGCATCTAAATATTTTTCATTACCAGTTAACCCAGAAAAGGTGGGGAATTATCATAAATTTAAAATTAAAAGATATAAATACATAACAGTCTAGAATAGTTTTTTATAACATCAAAACAATGGTATAAAAATTAAAAAAAAAAAAAAACAATGGTATAAAAATTTTTAAAAAAGAACTAACATCAATCATCGTCTCTTCGTTTAAGAAAAATGTATTACTTAAGTCTTTTACATTTAAAGAATTTATTTTGCGTGCCAAGAAAAGCTATAGTAATTAATTGATGGCAACGACAATTGAAATTTTCATAACTTCTCGAACCCTTGATATTTTTGCCATTGTCGACATCATAGTTCCATCGTTTCTCTTGGTCAGATTATTTGGTCCAATCACAGCTACGTTTGTTTCGGATAATAATGAAAGACTAGTGATTTATTCTCTCATTTTGGCAATATATAGCTCTGTTGTTTAAGAAGGATAAGCAATTTGATAAAATACACTTTGTTTATTTTTAGTAACAACAAAAGTTCAAAGCTAAAATCTTTTAGTCTTGAAGATATATAGTGACTTAAGACTTTTAGTCACAATAAATTTAAGGCTAATTCTAATTGTAGAGATATTTATCCATAAATTATTGTTATATTTAGTGACAAAGAGAGTTACTAAAAACCATTTTTAGTCGTAAGATAATTTTTTTGCTATAACTAAAACTTTTAGTTATAAAAGAGTTTTTAATGACAGACATATAACAACAAATTAATTTTATGGCTAATACTTTTAGTCCCAACATTCTAAGCTTTTAGTTACAATGTTTGGGGCGACTAGAAGCTTTGTTTTTTTCTAGAGAATGACAATGACCATTGAAATTTCCACAACTTCTTCGAACCGGCCTTGTTATTTTTGCCAACACTGATATTTTCTTGTTGCTCTTGGGGAAATGACTTGGTTCAATCACATCAACACTTGTTCGGGTGAAGACAATGATATTTTGGATGGGAAAAAGCTCACCTTTGGAGCCATCGTCTGATCCGGACACCCCTGAAACTAAATCAGACGGTGATGATGGTATTGTCTAGTACATAAAGGTGAGTACTATGGTGATCACTTGTGACGTCTCGGGGAGGGATCAGTAAGTTTTGGGTAAAGAAGATGAAAATTAAAGTAGATTTAAAGAAATAAACAAGGTATATAAAGAAAAAGTAAATAAATATATGTAGAAAGTAAATAAATATCATTGGCGGTCACTGTTATGTGAATACCACGAAGGTAGGGTCGAGATCTTATTCTCATTCACCATCACGTGGATGTTTACCATGAAGGTGGGTAAGTAAATAAAATACAAATCATATCATTAATAATAATAATAATACAAGAATACTAAAAATCATCGTCTCTAAGATAAATTAAAAATATACAATTAATAGAGACAAAAATGACATCAACACCAAGACAAGTCATACAGGACATGTATCATACCACAGTCTCAAATAAAATACCATTTCAACCCATAGAGTCAAGTTTTGATCTTGGGTCCATCCTTCCTCCGCAAACTTGGAAGGGGGATTTAAAAAAAAATGGAAAAACGTAAGTAAAAGGCTCAGTAAGATAATTATTTAAAAACAAGTTATTTAAAATAGTGGTAAAAAACAGAGAATTGTTCACAATTCGTTCTAATTGAAATAAATCTTAAAGTCTTAACAAATTAATAAGAACACTTACTTGAAAGCAACTTGATGAAAAATCACTGTATGGGTTTTGGAAGTCCGAAAAGAATATCGAAATAGAATTTTTCAAAATCAAGACAGAAATCATTCTTAAAAGGAAACATTAAAGAAATAAACTTCGGTCAAAACATTTTAAAAGGGGCTGCCAAAGAAAGGGGATAGAAAATATCCTACCTCAATTGAAATTCTAATAACATAAGCTCCAAATAAAATTCAACGTATGCTCCATATACATTCAAAACCTTGAAAACTACATTTAAAATCAGAAATCACATTCAACAAATATCATTATGTTAATTTAATTATCAGTGTGCCTTTCTGACTCAAAATAATTATAATCCAAAATCATAATCCTTTTTGAAACATTTCGGAATCATTAAACGTTGAAAACTGAAAGAAAAATACAATTTTTTAAGTTTATAGTCGGCCTACCGAACATCCTGGTTTGGCCTATTGAACCTGCACAGTTCAGCCTACCAAACTTCAAAACCAGCCTACCGAACTGTCTTGAGTCCGGCTTGCCAATGACATGAATCCGGCATACTGAAGATCAACATTGGCCTACCGAACTGGAAATATCTAAGGATCTGAGACTTCGAGTTTCGGCATCCCCGAACTCAAAATCCAATTTTAAAACCTGTTTTTCAATTCTCAGATCATGAAAATCATACAGAAAGCATAGAAAACCATTATAGAACAAGTTTAAACCATTTTCTACAAATTTAAACTCAATTTTACAATTGATTTGAAAATCAAAGAAAAATGTAAAACTTGTATAAATCATTTTTTGTTCAAATAAAGCTTAGATTCACTCTAAAACAGTTTCTAAAACTTAAATTGAACATTATATGAGCTCAAGAAAGCTCAGGTTCAACAATTAAAGAAAATTTTTTAAAAAATTGAAAATAAAAACTTTGAGATTTTAAGAAAAAGGAAAAACTAACCTTTAATGGTATTTTTGGATGAAAAACTTGATGGATTGAACTCGTTTCCATCTTCAAATCAATGGAAATAAAGCTTTGAAATTGAAATTTTTCAAAGAAAATGAGAGAGAGGGACGAAAGAAAGCTTAGAGAAACAGGAAAGAAAATGAAAGAAAACAGAGAGAAATGAGAGAAAAAGAGTGAGAGGGAAAAATAAAGGTAGTCAAGAGCATTTTTTGTAAATGTGAGGAAAATGTGGTGTAAAAATATCATTTGGTATTTTAGAACAAAAATCAAATTTTCAAATATAGCAAAATACAACAAAATTTTTAATAACTAAAATTAATATAAAAAATCACATTGACACACTTAATAAGTAAACTTAACATAATTAATCTCACTTTAAAATTCAAGGGTGTTACATCGCTGAAAACCGGAGGAGAGAGATAGTCACAATGACGCATGTGAATAACTTCACTCATGGTTGGTCTACCATCTCTGCTGGCTTCGGTGCACAACAGTCCCGTGTGGATGCACCTCTTTATTTCAGAACCATGATCAGAAGATACAGAACCTGCATCTTTTATTTGGGGATCTACAACGTTCGAAATTTCCCTTCCGTGTAATTTCTCCTTACCTGCAATAAAATTAAACGTGCGGGAGACCAATATTAATAATAGTATATCGTATACACAAGACTCTTCCTAGGATCAGTTCCATTTACGTTAACAATCTTGCATGTCTAGAAAAAGTAAAATGTAATATATATTCCGAATACATTCTCATATAAACACCTACCAATTAAAACATAACGACACGTAAGTTAGTGTACAAATTGAAATTATCCCGTCAAATCTTATCGAGGATTTGGTATATAATTCTTTGATATACAACAAAGTAATTAACCTGAGACGTACAATTTCAAGGCACACTCATAGCTGTTTTTGATGTACTCGGAAGATTTCTGCAATCTGATATAGTCTTAAGGAAACTTCACTTCGATCAACGCCAGCCCTAAGAGCCTAGGATTCATTTCTTCATCTAACAAAATATTATTAGCTCTGATATTACTGTGGATACTTGGCATATGGCAGTGTTCATGAAGATACAAATTTTACAGAAATGAAGAATATGGCAGAGGAATTTTCTCACTCATTCAGCTCAGAAACATGATGAACACAAAACGTATATAGTGGCCGGTGACAAAAGGAAATAACTACTTGCTCACTCTTTTGAAATGACGAAAATATGAAAGGTCCATTAACTACACCACTAACTTCATGATTGCAGAAATGCCCACCTAAAGTAAAATAACCAATTGGAAAATGCTAACTAGCGTTGCTAATAACAAACAAGTACTTTTTTTCTTTGGGGCGGCTAAAGAGCACACCAAAAGAAATTAACGTTTATTACTCCCTTGCCCTGTAAACTTACCAAATGAAGCCTGCGAAATCTTATTTTCGTCAGAAAAGTTATTTATTGCTTCTCGAATAGTGATAATATTGAACTGCAAGCTGCGTGTCGCTAGTCCCATTTTTTCAGCTTCAAATGAGAGGGCGTCTTGACCAATAGAAACAAATTAGAATTTGTTTAGGAGTAGTTATTATACGTATATAGGCAAGGGAGAAAAAAAAAAGGACTTAGCCATAGATCAACAGCTGAATTTCACAGCTTAGCAAAAGTTTTGCATAAATTAAATAGTCCATACATTCTTTGTATATAAATAATATTGATGAATTATCGCGTGTGATAATTATCCAAACACATTCAGAAATAGTTTTTGAATATTCCAAGAAGCTTTGTCTAAGATGCAATTCTTTATTTTCTTCTTCCTTTTTTATTTGTCTGAAATTTGTGGAGATTTTTTTTTCTTGGACTGCAGAGGAAAGAAAAGGGTGAAGAAAACAGGAAGACGATCAATTACATTGTTTAGTTAGAGGGATTCTGGAAAGGAAATTAAGATGGTTGGAGCTGCCAATCACCACTTTTCAATCCTTTTTTACTCGGTGACTGGGGAGAGGCTTGGTTTAATATATAAATACAATCTTTCCCTAATTTCACATTTTTGAATCTACGTTTGTTTTATAGTCTTGAATAGAAAGTTTGAATAAAAATTAAATTTTTGTAAAAAAAAAATATTGTACAAAAAAGTTTCAATTATGGGTCAACAGAGCTTTATTATTTCATAATCTATTTCAAATACTATTTTTTAATATAACAGCATTAATATTATTTTTCTATTTATGACATACTTTTCCTTAGGCTAAACATTACCTATTTTGTTTTTTATCTCTTCATAAAAGAAAAATGAACACATATACCACACATGGATGATAATTTAATTTTGCAAATTATATTACTCCTTCCCTCTCTATCTTTTTATGCCAAATTACAAGTAAGATTAACAACCATTATGATCATACTAAATAGTTGACGTTCAATAAAGTTAAAACTATCTTTTACACATCCTTTCTCTCCTATCCTACGCATTTAATTTCGTAATTTCTTCCATTTCTCCTACCAAAAAGATCCATAGACTCTGTTTATCTATATAGGTTTTCAGTTCCATGTTTAAAGTTTGTTAGGTTACGTACTAGGATACACCTAATATTTTTAAAAATTTCTTCAGTCAAAATTTATCTTTATATTCCAAAATTTGTTAGGTTACGTACTAGGATTGTAACGCCCCTATATGGGGGTTAACAGTTTTTAATGAGATAAAATAAAAATAAATAATAAAAGTAAAACCTTAAAAATAAAATTTGCCCGGGACTTAAATGAAAACTCTCAACTCAAAAATAAAAATATAAACGACAAATAAACCACAGTTTTAATGTAGCACCTTAAATTTAATAATATAAACTGTTGTCATCATCATTTTAACCCTCAACACATTGTAATACAGTCACAGAAAGTAACAATTGATGCTTACATTATCATGAAGAACATTCTCAACAATTGAAGCAGTCCCAATGTAATATAGCTACATCACTTCCTCAACTATATTTCTCGTAGCCACCTTACACTTAGTGAGTCCTGAAAAGATATAAACATAAGGGAATGAGCAACACTATGCTCAGTAGAGAAAGCCATTACCCACCTTTAGGTTTTTATCATTACCACATTAAAATCTGCATGGTTAGTAAGTCACATCATATTTCAGATTATGAGGTTTATTATGATCACATCTTATGGATACCGTAGTTAATCATTACCAAGTGTCATAATTACACATTTATACAAATATTACAATCATCATTGTTCCTAGGTATCCATGTTAAATTGAGTATCACTCAACTCATCGAGACCCAAATGGGCGCACTTGATCACCCTATAAACATTCCAAGGGTGTTCCGGTGAGGGGACATCAAGCCCCGAGTCCTCACCAAATCGATTCCTGTACAGTGTGTTCTGGGACTTTCAACCCAAGGAAGCGTCATCGCCTTCCCCCTACTTTACCTTTTAGGGTATTCATGCCCAAGGACGTAACCGTCGCCCTTTTCATGTCTCACAATTTCTCTATATTAAATCATTATTAATAGAGTTAATTTTCCTAACCATGCTTCTCAATTTATAACATGTGTCAATTCATTATGTTCCTCGCCGTACAATACAAGACGAGTCCATGTCATAGTTTCATATGTGATACACATATAATATCAGTTCAACATAGATATATATATATATTGCGGCAAAACAATCAATTTTAATTCTATAAAAACCTCACAAAAGATGAGTAATAGAATCCCTACCTTTCAAGCTTATCAACAATCTTTTAATCCTGGAATCAGTTAACGTTAGCTCCATACTCCCTTGATCCTAAGGCGTGCATAAGGACAATTAAAACTAAAGCACAACATACAACTACATTCATAAATAAATCATGTGTAAACTTATCTTACTAGTATGCCATTAAAGCTTTTATATAAATCTCTTTTGAATACCACAGTAAACAATTTTTGTCTTAACACAATATAAAATGTGAACAAGTAATCTATATGTTTTAGTCCCTAATAAGATTCATCAATCACTTAGGATAATATTGGAAAGGTTGCAAGACATTAAAGAATTAGGTGGTGAGCAAAGATGGGTTCTTGGTTCAGGTTAGCAGCTGGTATACCATAACAAACTGGCAGATTTACTAGTTTCCAATACAAAAATTGAATAATTCTTAGAAAATAAAATACAACTCCGATTTAGGTTTATGATAGCTCGTTAGAAAGCCTAGGATGCTACTTTTCAAATATGCAAACCAATTCATAAAATTCATTTTAATTTAATCTTAGAATTTCAAGAAATAACCACTGCCCATAGAGGTATTACAAAGTTTAACAATATAAATTTTCTGTCTAGGGCATATACACTTAGACTTCATACATATGCTCCAAAATAGCAACAAACATATACTGCGGTTTAAGAACGCAAATTTGAATAATCCTTTAGTATAAAAGAAAATTTATAAATGAAAGACTAAATTTGTTCATAAGATTCTAACCTCGGATTATGGTTAGTTGGAAGCTTGAAATGGCTTCAAAACAGGTTTCTTTACTTCGGTATGACTGAAATTCTTGCTCAAATGGAGGTGATGGTAGCTGATTTTTATGGCTGCCTTGAAGAAGTTCTCTAAGTATTTTGCTTTAGCTAAGAAATGAGAAGAAGAGTGTGGGAACCGTGGAAGAGAAAGGAAGAAAAGATGAAGTCTTTGAAGAGAAGTGATGGAAACAATTATAGAGGAGACATGTTGAAGCATGTCACGGAGGAAATAAAGAAAATGAGGGTCAAGAGTAGTTGGAAAAGATATCCTTATGTCTCATCTAAAGACTTTAACACACATAATGCCAATATGACATTTTTGAGATTTATTAGAAGTTCTAAGGCTTTTTAGTAATCATACTAAATAAATATAGGAGAATTTTAGAAAATTTAAAAATAGATAAAAATAAATATTATAAAATAAATTTAAATGAAGCAATTTTTTTATACATTAAAAATTAATTTAATTACCTCAATACCCGTTAGGAGAATAACGGGTGTCACAGCTCTACCCCCCTAAAAGAAATTTCGTCCTCGAAATTTCAATTCTAGCAATACTAGTAAAAATTTTAATTCCATTATGATTCAATTTCGAGTCTAAACCGTTAATGTTGTTTGTCCTCCAATTTAAGTCATCGTATCTCCACTTATTTACTTGCATAATAAATCTTACTCCTAAATCCCTCAATGAGAGTATTTCTGACAAGTTTCAACTTATAACACCGTATAATAGTCTAAGAATCTGATCAGGCATACATATTGACCATATCATGATTCCAGTCCTTCATTGTCCATGGACCGTGATTTACAATCACATTTAAGGAGATTGCCAGAGAAATTTTATATACTTCATCTTTAGGTTCCTTTTCCTTTTTGAGTAAGGAAAAGTCAAATATATTTGATTTCATACCTCAACTAATAAACTAAAACATAATCATAAAACATATATCACAAACACTTTTATTCAAAACTATACATTAAACTTACTCATAGAGATATTAAACGGAATCTCAGAGTTGCAAACATACCCGACATATTTTTCATTAAACAGCTATCCTCATGACACAAACATTCAACCCAAATACTATACTCATATTTCATATGGAATATCCCCATAACTGACTCTGGTACTTCCACATAATATTAACAGAATATTACACATTACAAACATGATACGGATACGTTTCGAGAGTACAAGGCACTCCGTATACCAGCTATCCATATCATGCATGCTTAGAGGATACAAAAACATCGATAAACAAAAGATCGGACCTTAAGAAGGATGCGTTTCGAGAGCATCAAGTACTCCGTATCCAGCCATCCCGGCATTAGGCTCAATGAATCTAAAAGATTTAACAACGACGTACCACAAGAAACACATAATACAAGGCAAACGGTTATTCGTAACACACGAAATACGGACACACATGCCTACATGCCAAAGATAAAACAAAAAGATTACAGATGGAGATTCAAATCAATTGGCCGCTCCCGGCTTTCCCTTTCCCATTCAAGCTTGGATGTTGCAGTGTCGGATTCTGGATGTATGATTTGCATTTTATCTATCAATTCCTCAGCTGTTGAAGCAGTGACAAAGATTTGTCTCTCCGATTCTGTAGTGATGTTTTCTTCCACAGCGTAATCTAGAAATTTCAAAAGACCGTCATAAAAACCCTTTACGTTCAGCAGACCCAAAGGTTTGGAATAAAAGCCCAACAATTGCCCACAAGCAACTATAAATATTTCCTCAAGAGTACCTAGACCACCAGGTAATGCTATAAAAGCATCAGAATTATAGATTATGTCTTTAAAATTTTTAGGGATACTCCTGACTCCTTCTCCCTTACCTATGGCTTCCTTACAAAGGTTTCCTTCAACTGGAATATGAGGCCAAATTCTTACATCAGTAGCGTCGCTAGACCTAGCTGCTAGTGCCATATTTACCATCATTTTTATACTACCACCCCCATAGATTATGTTAATCTTCTTGCGTGCTAGGACTTGCCCTAAGTGATTTGCAGCTTCTAAATAAGCTTTATCGTTTCCAAAGCTGGAACCACAAAAGACACAGACATTCTTTATTTTCTTCGTGGACTGGGAGGTAGACATATTTGGTTTATAGAAGTGGTTGCTTAATGTCTGCTCCACTTAGACTTCGGGTTCTACATGAGTTTTTAAAGATGAGAAATATACAAAAAGGGCTAAAGAGATAGACGAGTAGGTAATGAAAAGGTAATCCAAAGATTTAAACAAAATCTTGTGCGGATAAGAAAGTAAGATAAGGTGATTGATAGTTTACAGAAAATCTGATTCACTTTTTGAAAAAGATTAGACTCTAATTGTATAACTTTTGACAATTGAGAACAATTCGACAGAAGACCCTCATGACACAACTGTAGACTTTTTGACAAATATACACCAAGTCTAGAAATTTAATATAAACGACAAATACTGTAGAACTTTTGAAATTTGAGACACAAATCTTGAAATATCTGGATAAGCTTTTCAAAATTCAAACATATTACTGTACCGTATGTGACGTGTCTGATAAGATAATATATTTTATTATATATATATATATATTTAAGAAAATCATAAATTAAATAAGATATTAACACTTACTGTATCAATCTAATAATCACAATTATTTCAAACACAAAAGTAAATATTCTGAGTAAAAGAAAAACACAAACTGTTGAACATCAGCTAAAACTGCTTCAAATAAGTAAAGACTAAATAACCTTTATAGAGCGATGACTTATTCCCCATCCAGTTTTCTTATGGCTTGGCAAACAGGATCTAGAAATACCATATTCCTGAGGCGTTGTCTTTCTGTATAAAATTTAGGCCAGAGTTTAAAAATAGCTCCTTGAACATATCCACTAGGGTGACCGTGGAGAGGAGGATGGATGCTATCCAAGTTCTCCTTTGAAAGTCCATTCCTACAAAACCTTATTTTATCCTCTCTATTCGTAGACATATAACCAGGTGAAGTACATTTACCGTTACAATTTTGTCTTCCACATTTGTTACAAGTGATCACGATGGCACGAGCTCTTCTTTTCATTGCACTACGACTGGTACCTGTTCCTGGTAAACCGACATCTTGACTAAAGTCACTCGGACGGATTTTCCCCTCTATCAACATTCTCACATCACAAGGGATACCAAAACGCATAAGAATCCACAACCGAGTAATTCTAGCCTTGTATTTCTTTCTGAGAATCTTTTGGGAGAGTGATGGGAAATACTTTCTCAGGTGTTGGTACTTTGGGTCCATGATGAGATGAAAGAAGAGTAAATAGAAAGGAAAAATTAAGATAGTAAATTGCAGAATCCTAGAATTCCTTCTTCTTTTAGAGGAAAAGAAGAATTTCTAATGAAAAAGAAGAGGATTTGCGATTTAGAGAGAAAATAACAAATTAAGAGAGAAAAAGTGAACTCGGAGAAATAAGCTCCTATGCACAGTAAACGTATATGTAAACAATGATTAAACCACTGTATATGACACGTATAGAGACCACGTGGGAGAGACAGTATGAATCAAACTGATTTAGGATTTGAACTAGGCCCAAATGTTCTAAGTTGAAAATGGTCAGGTTGTTTCGGGCCTTAACACATCTGGAACGAGTTAAATAACAAACATAAAATTGAAAACCAATTTGTATAAATCTTAAACCCAATTCAAAGTCCACTATAGATAAAGTTAACTATAAACAACAAATCTAATTTAACGACAACAAGGATCTTCCTGAATGATATTTAAAATCATTTCATAACAACACAATCTTCCAGCAACTCAAATAATTTTGTTTTAATCAAAACCTTATTGAACAATACATACACCCATATGTTATTCATAATACTTAACATCTATCAATGGATTCATCATCATTGCTACCAAGGGTTTAGAATGTGACTAACCTTGAAATCAATACGATTTACGTCTTCCAACATAGACCATATCAATGAACAAAGACACTAGATGTTACTACTTAAGAACATCTACAATCCCCACAATTCTACTCATACAATATATAATTTCCTCATATGACAAAACCTTAGGTAACCAAAAGATTCACTGATACACTTAAATACAATGTACGTAACGAAATATTCCAATTTTGAGATTCATGCATTCTAGACTTTACACAGTCTCAACAGACCAAAAGTCTAACATTTATCTCTCTCAAGATTCAATACCATGATTCCCAACTTATATCATATTCCTCAAATAAATAGAACTTTTAAGAAAAGACATTGACACTTATGTGCTCCATCGAATCCACACATAATCATTACTTAGGTTTGAATCAATTACGAAAAATTTGGCATATCTATGTCAAACTTTAAAATCAATAAATCAAGCCTTATATTTCTTATTGTTTTTCACGAGACAAAAGGTTTTTAAATCCTCTTATCTATACGAATTTCTCATCGTTTATACGAATTAGATATGCTTATAGATCATAATATTATACGAATCTCTCATAAGCAATCTACTTGTAAACTCATTCCATATAATTATCATTCCCTCATAACTATTAATACTTTCCTTCTATATAATTATTGTACTCATATAACTATTAATATTTTCATTCTATGGTCTTTCCATGTTACATCCTTCTAGACTGTATAAATCAATGTGAAGGTTCATTTTGATGATGACAATGAAAATTCAGCTTCAAAACCATCTCAAAAATATATTTTTTTAAAGTGGTGCTACACTCCCTAGGTTAACCGAACCTAGGCTCTGATACCAAAAATTCTGTAACGCCCCTATATGGGGGTTAACAGTTTTTAATGAGATAAAATAAAAATAAATAATAAAAGTAAAACCTTAAAAATAAAATTTGCCCGGGACTTAAATGAAAACTCTCAACTCAAAAATAAAAATATAAACGACAAATAAACCACAGTTTTAATGTAGCACCTTAAATTTAATAATATAAACTGTTGTCATCATCATTTTAACCCTCAACACATTGTAATACAGTCACAGAAAGTAACAATTGATGCTTACATTATCATGAAGAACATTCTCAACAATTGAAGCAGTCCCAATGTAATATAGCTACATCACTTCCTCAACTATATTTCTCGTAGCCACCTTACACTTAGTGAGTCCTGAAAAGATATAAACATAAGGGAATGAGCAACACTATGCTCAGTAGAGAAAGCCATTACCCACCTTTAGGTTTTTATCATTACCACATTAAAATCTGCATGGTTAGTAAGTCACATCATATTTCAGATTATGAGGTTTATTATGATCACATCTTATGGATACCGTAGTTAATCATTACCAAGTGTCATAATTACACATTTATACAAATATTACCAATCATCATTGTTCCTAGGTATCCATGTTAAATTGAGTATCACTCAACTCATCGAGACCCAAATGGGCGCACTTGATCACCCTATAAACATTCCAAGGGTGTTCCGGTGAGGGGACATCAAGCCCCGAGTCCTCACCAAATCGATTCCTGTACAGTGTGTTCTGGGACTTTCAACCCAAGGAAGCGTCATCGCCTTCCCCTTACTTTACCTTTTAGGGTATTCATGCCCAAGGACGTAACCGTCGCCCTTTTCATGTCTCACAATTTCTCTATATTAAATCATTATTAATAGAGTTAATTTTCCTAACCATGCTTCTCAATTTATAACATGTGTCAATTCATTATGTTCCTCGCCGTACAATACAAGACGAGTCCATGTCATAGTTTCATATGTGATACACATATAATATCAGTTCAACATAGATATATATATATATTGCGGCAAAACAATCAATTTTAATTCTATAAAAACCTCACAAAAGATGAGTAATAGAATCCCTACCTTTCAAGCTTATCAACAATCTTTTAATCCTGGAATCAGTTAACGTTAGCTCCATACTCCCTTGATCCTAAGGCGTGCATAAGGACAATTAAAACTAAAGCACAACATACAACTACATTCATAAATAAATCATGTGTAAACTTATCTTACTAGTATGCCATTAAAGCTTTTATATAAATCTCTTTTGAATACCACAGTAAACAATTTTTGTCTTAACACAATATAAAATGTGAACAAGTAATCTATATGTTTTAGTCCCTAATAAGATTCATCAATCACTTAGGATAATATTGGAAAGGTTGCAAGACATTAAAGAATTAGGTGGTGAGCAAAGATGGGTTCTTGGTTCAGGTTAGCAGCTGGTATACCATAACAAACTGGCAGATTTACTAGTTTCCAATACAAAAATTGAATAATTCTTAGAAAATAAAATACAACTCCGATTTAGGTTTATGATAGCTCGTTAGAAAGCCTAGGATGCTACTTTTCAAATATGCAAACCAATTCATAAAATTCATTTTAATTTAATCTTAGAATTTCAAGAAATAACCACTGCCCATAGAGGTATTACAAAGTTTAACAATATAAATTTTCTGTCTAGGGCATATACACTTAGACTTCATACATATGCTCCAAAATAGCAACAAACATATACTGCGGTTTAAGAACGCAAATTTGAATAATCCTTTAGTATAAAAGAAAATTTATAAATGAAAGACTAAATTTGTTCATAAGATTCTAACCTCGGATTATGGTTAGTTGGAAGCTTGAAATGGCTTCAAAACAGGTTTCTTTACTTCGGTATGACTGAAATTCTTGCTCAAATGGAGGTGATGGTAGCTGATTTTTATGGCTGCCTTGAAGAAGTTCTCTAAGTATTTTGCTTTAGCTAAGAAATGAGAAGAAGAGTGTGGGAACCGTGGAAGAGAAAGGAAGAAAAGATGAAGTCTTTGAAGAGAAGTGATGGAAACAATTATAGAGGAGACATGTTGAAGCATGTCACGGAGGAAATAAAGAAAATGAGGGTCAAGAGTAGTTGGAAAAGATATCCTTATGTCTCATCTAAAGACTTTAACACACATAATGCCAATATGACATTTTTGAGATTTATTAGAAGTTCTAAGGCTTTTTAGTAATCATACTAAATAAATATAGGAGAATTTTAGAAAATTTAAAAATAGATAAAAATAAATATTATAAAATAAATTTAAATGAAGCAATTTTTTTATACATTAAAAATTAATTTAATTACCTCAATACCCGTTAGGAGAATAACGGGTGTCACAAGGATACACCTAATTTCTTCTATTTTTTTTAACTATAGCAGTTTTAATTTTAACATAGTAAGTATGTATATAAATTAGACTTAACTCCTCTTAAACTAATGTTTTCATGTGTCATTATGTCATGAATTAATTTAATAAATAAAAACTATTACATATATATATATATATATATATATACCTGTTAGTATAATCTTGATAAAAAAAATTTTGCCTTTCCAATCAATAAATCCTAGCTCCGTCATTGGTCTTACATCTTTATTTTTTTGAATCCAATTTGGATGTACCTTTTTTTTTTTTTTTTCAGATTTAGATTCGCCATTTATTTTGGGATCTATGATATTGAATGCCGTCCCTTCCATCCGATTTCTCCACATTGAACTTTCAGAAGAAAGGAAGACAGAGATAAAGTTTTTGCGGGTCAATTCCTAGATTTGTTATGTACAGTTTGGAAAAATGGAAAATGCGCTCGTATTACTAATACGTACTTACTCTGCTTGAGATGGGTTCCACAAGGTTGCCGTTGCAACCACGGAAAGGAGGCATATTTCTCTCTCCAGTCACTATTTCCACAAGCAAGACTCAAAAAGTACTGACCACATTGCTTTTAACCGAAATTAGCCCGTGACTTGCGCACCGATCTGGAGCAATGTATCCCCTGAAATATGTTTGTTGCTCACTAATATTTTCTTTAGGTCAGCCATTGTGACTAGATTATAGACTTTGTTTATTTTTATTTTATGCTTTTGGTAAAATAAAGTGGGGTTTCTTTTTTTTATTATTTGTTGAGTTGTTTGGTGGGTGTCAACCTAATTCAACCATTCCTTAAAAAACGTTTTCTTTTAATGTAGTTGTGGAATTATAACATAACAAACACGATACCCTTTTCACGAAAAGGAGAAAAACAAACACCAATTTCAAACTAGCATTTCAGGTTGACTGTGTTCTCTTTCACATGAATACTAATAGTGCAGTCCATATTAGCAGACTTTTTCTTCTTCATGATCAACATCAGTTCCAGTTTCCCTCTCATCTTGGCCGTGCTCCTCAGCGTCAATATCCCACCATTCAATTCACTTCCGAGATTGGCTGTGTCTCTCAATTCCCTAGAACTCAAACTCACACTTACAGGCACTTTCTTGGTGGATCTCAAACCGGCCTTGCCCTTCGGAATCACAACCTGACCCACAATCTCGCCGTTGTAGGTGAAATTGGCCGCGGTGTTTTCAAACTAGTAGGGTCCCCAGTTGGTGTTCTTGATCCTCACTTGTGTTGTAAATCTCATGTCGAAAGAAGACGATGATCTTGTAATATTTGTTTTGAGTGTTTGGAACTTGAACTTGCCGCTAAGTCTTAGCTTAGGAGCCTTGGTGCGCATCACAACTAGTCCGAACACCATGATGACGACAATTTGGAACACGGCAAAAATGGCAACGTAGATTGCCAACTTGACCCTCTTCTTGCGCTTGAGCGCCTTGCCATCCGAATTTGCAGATTCTATGGCGCCTCTCGTGTGCCCGTTTGTTGGGGCTAAGGAATACACTTGTTGGTACTTCTCCACCATTACTCTTCTTTTTTTTTTTTTTTTATGAATATTTCTTTATAAAATGAAGATGGGAAGAAGAGGAGGTAGGGGTATTTTATTTGTTGGTTGTGGTGATGATGGAAAAGTAGAAGGTTATATGCATGTGCATATAGTCTATGAAATTTGGAAAGACTTGAGTGACTTTGAAAAGGGACTTGCAGTGGAAAACGTGATCAGTGTGGCAAGACATATTTTCCCACGCAGATGCTTAGGATTAACGCGGCCATGCTTGGAATTTTTTACTTCTAGAGGGTCTCGCATGATTTCGGGTGAAAAGATACCAACTTAATTTGTAACACTCCTAAATTTTAAAGTAAAATTAATTATATTAAGTTTAATCGTTAAGTATGTCAAGTGTAAATTTATTGACAATTTCAGTCATTTAAGATTTCATTGCAATTGTTATACCTAAAAATTTGATTTTTAGTTCTTAAAATACTAAATGACATTTTTACCCCACACTTTTCCCATATTTATGAAAATGCTATTGGGGTTTTTCTTTTTATTTTCCCTATTCTTTTTCTTTTCTTTCACGCTCTCTCTCTTTTTCTCTCTCTTTCTCTCACGCTCAGCTCTCCCTCTCTCTCTCTGAAAATTTGATTTCAAAGCCTTATTTCCGCTGATTTGAATATGGAAATGAGTTTAATCCATCAAGTTTTTCATCCAAAAATGTCTAATTAAAAGTTAACCCTTTTTCTTTAAAACTCTTTGATTTCGTTTTGAATCTTTGATGTATTTTACAATCCGAACTTTCGTGAGCTTAGGTAATGTTTAATCTAAGCTTATAGGACTTGTTTTGTCATGGATTTAAGCTTTATTTAAATAAAAATCCATTTATCAAGTTTTTGTATTTTTCTTTGATTTTCAAATCCATTGTGAAAGTTTAAACTTGGGGAAAATTGTTTAAATCTGTCCTCTTATGATTTTCTAAGCTTTCTATATGATTTTTATGCTCTAGGATTGAGAAAACACGTTAATTTGAATTTTTGAGCTTGGGAAGGTTGAGACTCAAAGTCGCCAGTTTTGTAGGCCGAACTTGATCTTCACCATGCCGGGTTCAAGAAGTTCAGCAAGCTAGATTCATATCATCGGCAGGCCGAACTGTAGCAGTTCGACAGGCCGATCTGGAAGTTCAGAAGCTCGAACTATACAGGTTCGGTAGGCCGAACCAAGATGTTCTGTAGGCCGGCTGTGGACTTGAAAATTTGTATTTTTCTTTCAATTTTCAAGGTTTAATGATTCCGAAATGTTTCAAAAAGGATTATAATTTTGTATCATGATTATTTTAAGTCAAAAGGCACACTGATAATTAAACTGACATAATGGTATTTGTTAAATATGATTTCTAATTTTAAATACAGTTTTCAAGGTTTTGAACGTATATGGAACATACTTTGGATTTTATTTAGAGCTTACGGTATTCGATTTAAATGAGGTAGGATGTTTTCTAACTTCTCTTTGTAGGATATTAATGTCCCTTTCTTTAGCAGCCCTTTTTAAATTGTTTTTGCCAAAGTTTATTTTTAAAATTTTTCCTTTTAAGAATGTTTTCTGTATTTGATTTTAGAGAATTGTATTTTCATATTCTTTTTTATTTCTAAAACCGTACGGTGATCTTTTATCAAGTTTTATTCAAAGTAAGTATTTATTGATTTTTGTTAAGATCTTAAGATTAGTTTACGAATGATATTTTCATCTATAACTGTTATTTTTAAATAACTTTTTTTTAAAAAAAATAGTTATCCTATTAAACCTTCCATTCACATTTTCCTGTTTTTAAAATCTCCTTCTAGGTTTAAAGAGGGAAGAAGGTCCTAAGATCGAAACCTAGTTCTTTGAATTGAAATGGTATTTTCTCGAAACTACGGTATGATGCGTGCACTGTACGACTAGTCCCGATGTCATCGTTTATATTCAATACATATTCTGATATATTCTGTAAATGAGGATTTATAGTGATTTCACTATTATTATTAAAATCTGTATTTTATGATGCCATTTTCGTCTTTGTGAGTCCCACCACTTGTTTAATTTCAAAGATGATGATTTACAATAATTTTCAGTATTCTTGTATTATTATTATTGATGTTATCTGCATTTTATTTACCTACCCACCTTCATGGTAAACATCCACATGATGGTAAATGAGAATAAGATCTCGGCCCCACCTTCGTGGCATTCATGTGACGGTGACCGCCGATGATATTATTTATTTTCAATGATATTTATTTCGAATGAGAAATCCACTTTATTTACTTACTTTCTACATATATATTCATTCACTTTTCCTCTTATTTACTCTATTTTATCTTCTTTACCTAAAACTCACTGACCCCATCCCCACATAATCGCTAATTCGGTTCTTTCCCATTACAATGCCCCGACATCCTTGATATTTTTATTTTTTTTTTGGCATTTTTTGCTGGCAACTTAAAAAATGCCAACTTATGAGTATCTGTTTTTTAGTAGTTAGATCCGCATAAAAAAACGATATTAACTAAATCTAACAGTTTCAAAATAGGGAAAATTACATGTTGTGTTATACTTTTAAAAGTTGTGTTTATTTATGCCACACTATCATTAATATTACATGTTAAGTTATGCCATAAATAAAATGTATGACGTTTATAAAAAATAAATCTCAAAAAGTGGCATTTATGAAAATTCTTCTTCAAAATGTGCATCACCGGTGGGTTCCCAGCATAAAAATCCTCTTATTTATTTATTTTGCTAAAGTATAAATCTACCAATTATCTGGTCACAAATCTTTTGTGTGATTCGGTTCAGCCATCACTATGTGAAAGTAGCATTGGCTTCTTTCTATTACAAGGTCACATGCATGGACTTAACCTATGATAAACCAGCAAAATGAAAGTATTGGAACGGCCTCTTAGTTGACTGCGTGGGACATACATGATATGACCTTGCCTTGTAAAGAAACAAAACACTTTTCGCGTTTCATGGACGATCCAAACGAGAGAATAATCCAACAAAAGATCAGATTAGGCCCAGCAGGGTATGGTCTAGCGTCCAAAGACTCCCGCAGATCAAAGACACTGACGAAATA
Source organism: Artocarpus heterophyllus (assembly GCA_025403435.1). Lineage (NCBI taxonomy): Eukaryota > Viridiplantae > Streptophyta > Magnoliopsida > Rosales > Moraceae > Artocarpus > Artocarpus heterophyllus. The sequence goes on from CM046344.1 coordinate 4,272,159, forward strand.
TACGGACAATATATTAATTGGTGGTTTGGCAAACTTAGTTGGGACTAATTTGTACTTCAAGCTAATAGGATGCTTGATAGATTGGTTCAAACCAGTTTGAATCAATTAACAATATAAAGCTTTCATATGTTATAGTATTTGAACCAATTTTTTTTAGTTTAAATTGGTTTGTCAAACACCCTATAAATCTTTTATAATGTTTTCTCCCATAAAATAACACTTTATTTGAACAACAGTTTGTAATTCAAATACCATTGTCAAATAGCCTGTTAATCTTTTAATAGTTCATGAAAGTCCTCTAGTGGAGACCAAAGAGCCAATTTTGTCAAAAGTATTTAAGCTTGATTAAGATATGGACAACAAATAAACTTTATAAAAATAAAAATGTGATATGTGTTATCTAATACCAATAAATACAAATAAAACTACTAATAGATATAATTATATAATAAATAAACTTTTCGTAATATGCATCTTTACAATTATTCTTCAAGCACTTTGAAGAATCATCCTCTTTAGTCACCTTTGCATTAGAATAATATAAGATTTAACATGATACGATAATGTGTCGATATAAATATTCACTAATAAGGAGCACTGTAAATGAGATTTAAATAAAAGCAAATTACAATTATGAAATCAAATATATTGTATAATACCGATAAATACAAATAAATTCAAAACTAATACTGTGGTAAATAAACTAATTTCCCAATACACATCACTACATTAATAGTTTTTCAAGGACTCCATCCCAGTTGAAGAATCATCTTCTTCAGTCAACCCAGCATTGGAATAAGATGAGGAGGACTTACCTAATCCAGCACTGTAAGGCAACTGGATGAGATCACAATTGAGCATGTGAATCACTGAACTTATTGTTGTTCTGTCGGCTTCATTTTCTTGGATGCACAACATTCCAATGTGAAGGCACCTCAATATCTCATCTTTTGATGGGCCAACTTTCATTTGGGGATCTATAAGGTTTGAAGGTGTCCCTTCTCTTCAATTCCTCCTTGCCTGCAAGCAATAATGTTGAACATGTAACATAAGCAAACCAGGTAGTAGAATTATATAAGAGTTTAAAATCAGGACTACCTACTCTATAGCATGTTAGTTTTTAACCAATCTCCTAAAAAGGTTAGTAAAAGTGCCAGTTTTAGTACTTATTTTATAATACAGCGACAGAGATGCAATTTCTTCTAGCAAGTTATCTTGTAGTACTCACGAGGGAAGTAAAGGGTTCCATACTGTAAGAATTGTTATTTCTCCTAGCCCATAGATAAGAACTACTGTTTCAATGGTTGAATTTATTTTATAACAGTCTAATATGTAAGTATCTACGTTAAAAAATTTATGGCATGTGATATAAAGCTCTTTCCTATGGTAGATCAAACAATTAAAAATTTACTGAAATGATTAAAAACATAGTCCTTGGTAATATGGGAAAAAGATTGTTCGTATTGTAAGAAATCTTAAAAAAAAAAGGACGTAATCAAACAATTATATATTCATTTTCACATAGCTAACCAAGGGATGGTCTAAATCGTCTCTGCCGTGGTCTAAAAATTCACTTGTCCTTCCACTTGCTATTTCCAGAGCCACCTCTCGAAAACTAAACACATCCAACTCAACCGACTCTGGCGCCATATTTTCCCTGTAATTTCCACAACAATATATTTAGCATGGAGATCTCAAAAAAATAAAATAAAATAAAATAACCAGGAACAGTAGTCTTGCAAGTTGCAAGACATGATAAAGCAACTAGTTTGATAACTAAGATACATCCTGGTTTGATATTTTAATGCACGTACTTACAGGGTATTCAAAAGTTTTATTGAGTTTTGATCACTTTGGTTATCTCCAAACAATTTTGCCACTACGAAATCTGAGATCTTAGGATTCATGTCTTCATCTAACCAAATGGTACTCGCTTTGAGATCGTCATGGCTGATTCTCAAACGAGAATCCTCAAGAAGTTAAAGGACCCCTTGAGCAATGCCTCTTATAATTCTATATCTCATCTTCCAAGGCAAATGCTCATGCTTGGCTTGTTCTAACATTGTATAAGGAAAAACGCAAACAAAAGAGGAAAAAAAAAAATACCAGATAGCAAGTCAGCAAGATTCCTTGGGGAGGACTCATAGACATGAAGCCTTTTCGTTTTCTTTCAAGCGAAAATCGAGAAGCCTAACACCATTGCCGTGTTGAAGCCACGAAAGCAAAAGGACCACATTCTTGATGTAATCTATATGCAAACCATTATTCTTGTTAAGCCTTTTTCACAGCAATTCCTTACCAGGTACCTTGAACTTTACCTTGAAAGCACGTTGCAACAGTTATGATAATTTTACTAGATGAGGGCGTGACATTTAGATCCAAAATAAACAGCTTTCTTTTTTCTTCAAAGAAAATGGTATGTATTCTTCTCTTACCCTGTGGACAGGACCGTGTAGAGTGTGTCCGTTCTGTTTCTTTTGTAAAAGTTAATCTGTTGCAACACTTATAGTTCTGAAGTTGAATTGCAAGCATTCGGGAGCCCCAATTCCAATTTCTTCTTCATTTTGATCTGAGCAGAAGCTTAGTTAACACTAATAACTAGAGTTATACATTCTGTGTTAGCGCGTTTAAAGTTTGACCAGACAGAGTTCGATTTTTTTGGTCTTTTAACGAAACAAGGACGATAGATTTAAACAAGGACTATCATAAGAGTCAACTTATTGAATATGTCAAAGCTTTTATAACGGAAAAATACAGAATTTTCTTGTGTCTTAAGACGAGTCACAAAATATAACGAATATTCAGACATTCAAAGAACTGAAGTTTAGTCCTAACTAACTAACCAACGATATAAATATATATATATATATATATATATATATTAGATGAACTAAAGCAGTAATTAAGTTCAACAGTTTCACAATATATATTTGACAACTCTGAAACCACCATAACAGCTCTAGTTATAATATGGTTCACTTGTGGACCCTTCAAGAAACTCGCTCTTGACATGTTCATCAGATTAAATTACTTCTGAATTCAAATTAGATGATGATGACGACGACCGGTTTAATGTTTCTTTTATGGTACTTTCTTGTAAATATCCAGGCCGCGAGGGAGTAAGCAGAGAGAAACAGAGGCAATTAAGCATGAGAACAACTGAATTCATGGTTGGTCTTGCATCTTTATTCTCTTGGATGCACAACAATCCAATGTGGATGCACCTAATTATTTCAGATTCGTTATCATCTTTTATTTGGGGATCTACAATCTCTAAAGCTCTCCCTTCCGTCCAATTCCTCCATACCTGCAAATTTCACGTGTAGAGATACATAATGGTTATTCTAACATTGTGAATGCCGCATTTTATAAGAAACAACTGTAAAAGGTAAAACAAACCCGAGTCAGCTCATATCATTTAAGATAAAACTTCAATGTCCTTATAAGTTGGTGTCATTTGTGTATTTAAACGATTTATGACTAGAGTTTAGTTTTACCAGATTTATTTTACCCTTTACAACTACTACTACGCAAATGTGTATTTGGACTTACCGTGCTTATAAGTGCAGGTTCTAGAGTCTTGCCATCTTGTGGAGGCCTGTATCTTTGTCCGGTCACTATTTCTAGGAGTAACACTCCAAAACTAAACACATCAGTCTTCACTGATTTACTCAGCCCTCCCAAGAAGAACTCTGGAGCTACATATCCCTTCCTGTAATAAATAGATTGTTATTGCATTTTATGTATATAATACAATACAATACAATGCAATGCAACACAATACAATACAATACAATACGATGTACCAAACATGCTCTAAGTGTTGAAAAACAATTATGATTATTTTCCTATTTAATCTTTTTTTTCTGCCACAAAAAAAAAAAAAACATTTTTGATTAGGCCAGTATTGCAAAGTGACCGACAAATTAATTTTGCCTTCAAAAAAACCTACAGACTAATTAGCTAATTTGCAAGGGCATAACTCTCTCATCATTTAGCCAAAGAAATGATTTTGCAGGGCATGACAGAATACTTGACATAACAATAAGCTCTATATACATCCTGGTTTTGCTTGTACTTACAAACTGGTCCACATATTCGGACAATCTGATGCATCTTCAATCTGATCAGCTCCAAAGAACTTTGCCCTTCCAAAACCAAAGATCTTAGGGTTCAATTCTTCATCTAACAAAATTTTACTGGCTCTGATATCACGGTGGATAATTGTCAAACCAGAATCCTCATGAAGGTAAAGGAGACCGCGAGCAATGCCTCTTATAATGGTAGATCTCCTGTCCCAGTCCAAACATATGTGCTTCACCTTAACTGGATCTACATACTCATACAATTGTGTGAAAACTTTTGTTAGTACTTATTATAAAGAATATATGTATGCTATTTTAAGTGCTATAACGAACACTCGGTGAACAAAAACAAAAAATGGAAAAAAGGTACCGAATAGTAGGAGATCAAGACTCGTTGGGACGAACTCATGGACAAGAAACCTTTCACTTCTATGCAAGCAGAAACCAAGAAGTTTAACAAGATTGCGGTGTTGAAGCTTGGAAGCTAATTTCAGCTCATTTTTAAAATAATCTCAATATGACTCGTGCTCGTATAATTTTTTCACAGAAATGTTTTGTCCATCTTGAAGTCTACCCTGGAAACAAAAGAAGATGTGCCTTTATTTTTCAATTTCAGAGTAAACAACATATACTAATTTAGTTACTTGTAGTTTATGAGTAACGTACTTACCCTGTAAACAAGACCAACCGTACTTTGTCCAATCTTATTTTGCTCCGAAAAGTTCTCAGTTGCAACTCTGATGGTGTTAAAATCAAACCGCAAGCACTTCGTGCATTCAATTTCTTCTGCAGCACCGTCGGACAAGGGGCGATCTTGACCAATGCTCTCGGAAAATTTATTAGTTGGAATTCTGATGGTGCTAAAATCGAACCACAAGCATTTCGTACCTTTAGTTTCTTCTACAGCGCCTTCAGACGGGGGGCGATCTTGACCAATATGCATCAATTAAAGTAAGCTAAAATTTCCACAGGAGGCCTTGAAAATATGTTCATAGAAGATTGTTTATTTCATTAAGTTTAAACGTCAGACATTCAATATTGAGTATGGTTCTGTAACAATATTGATTCAGTAGAGACCTGTGCTTACATATGGTTTCTGACTTTCGTTTTTGCAGTAGTAATTAAGCGTAAGTTTTGGAATAAGAATTGAAAATTATAAATTAATCTTAGCTTACTTTCAACACTTTCATTTGCCTTCTTCACTCTTGAGTACACGCCAACAAAGATAATTAGTACCAATACTGATGCAATAGTTAGGACAACTATGCAGCCATTTACATACTTGTTTCTCTTTTTTACTGCAAGAACAAGAGATTCCGTTAGATCAAATCCTACCAGACACCAAGAAAAATTACCATAGCATGTGTCAATTAACAAATATATGCTCAGTTAAAGCCCTTTATGCTTATTTCATAAGACTTGTTCCTATTTCCTGAATCATTATAGTTATTATTTCAAGAATTTTATAGTGTCTCACAATTTATTAAGATCATCCAACTTGCTCCAAGAACAAGAAATGAGTACTGTTTCTATCTCTTTCTAAGCAAGAATTCGATTATTGATGATTATTAGTTTTTGGTGCTCTCTCTCTTTTTTTCGGCTTAATCTCAGGTCATAATATAGCACTGAACAGTTTCTTACTAGCTTGTTGTCCGGAATATTTGACTGGCACAGAGGCTGCCTCCCATTCCTCTTTCAATTTTTTCCCCAGTTCAGCTGGTAGAATAATTAACGTTATCAGGGAAGGAAGAGCAATACAAATAATATATATATATTTATATGTATACATGCGAAAGAGAAACTCCTCAACAAAAAACTGATAAACATAGGTCTGATGGCGTAATTTTTATAATAAGTTGAATACAATCACTATGATCCAAAGTATAAGAGACCAGGCCGAAGGTTCTTGATAATTTTAGTTGAGTGCAGGGTGTCAAGTTATATGTATTGTGTATAGCCGATAACGAACAATAGGTTACATGTGTATACAAAATGGTTGAACAATGTATTTCAACCAGTTGCAAATTTTCATACATACCAGATTACAATAATCTGAAAGCTCGATGATTAACACGTTTAACTAATAGCTTGTATAACATACCTGGTATAACTTCCATGAGTTCATTAATAGATAAGGCTAACGGGGAGTCCAAATCTGTTAGCTCATTAAATTGTCTCAGGTACGTTGCTAGAGGAGGAAATAGTACTGGTGTTGCAGGTGGGGCATCTTCATATGCATATTGTCCATAAAAGAGGTAAAACTCGTACCTGAAGTTACAGCTGGGGGTAACCACTCTTCCCCCTAGCCTAACATGGAACAGTGAAATGACTCCAAAAGCTTCATCCAAGCAATTCTTGCAGTCCAACTGAGACAAATCTGGCATGCATTGCACAAGTGCGTATGTGGTCAGAAGGCCTAGAGTGCTTGTATTTCCAGTTGCATATTTGCGTAGAGAGTCACCAGCTGAGTTTTCAGGTCATCTAATAAGGTCCTGATATAAAAGGTCTTACGTCGTTTAAATACACAGACAAATACTAATTTATAAGGATAATGAGTCACTTCCCTTAAACTTTTTAAGATAAAAATTCAGGTCTTTAAAAAGTCCAATTTCCTTACCTAAGTTCTCTAACAAACCTGTCCACATGATTGGATTTCACTTTAAGTTTGTTCCAAGACTGGAATCTAGGGTGAGTTTCCATGAGGCCAAAGGAAGAGTGGTTTGTGAAGCGCAGCACGCACTCGTCGAACCCTACAACTCCAATTGCCTCCTCATTCTTTTCAGGGCAAACGTGAGCGAGAAGATGTGCCGAGTGATTAAGGCAAGTACGGCAAGCACCAGGCTCAATGTCTCCTGTGCAAAGTCCAGTCTCGTAAACTGCCGCGGAGTTAATTTGGCTGCAAGAGATATTATAAAATCCATTGCTGTTGCCCTTGCTAGAGGGGATGGTTTTGGACAGAAAGCGGTACGTGATGTTACTGGTGGTGTAGCTTCCTTTATCCTTTTGACAATATTTGTATTGGAAGATTGGATTAGCAGACGCCAGAGTACTCGTCATAACGCAGAGGATGAAAAGCAATCCTGAGGAAACTGTTGCAATATGCCAATATGATCAATATAAGTTGTAAAATGATGGACACTTGCGACTAAGCCCTAAACGAGAGGAAGAAAGAAACTTTTACTTTATTTTTTTCTGACAATGAAAGCAATTGAGATTATTTGCAGTGGCATACATATTCTTGGGTATCCAATATAGCGATCAACATGGATTTTTTTTTTTCCCACTTTTAATAGAAGCAACAGAGACTAGTATTATTATTTCTAAAAACAAAATGATGGGCCAGGGATAAATCACAACAAGCAGTCAAGCTCACATGGCCGTCAATCAAATAAACTAAGAGGTAATATGAAATAATTATAATAGGGAACCATGACAGATATATGATCACTCAAATAAAAAATACAGTTGATTCTCTAATTCATTTTTTTTTTGGGAATATTTAATGAATATAATCCAGAGCTAAAATTGCATCAAACTAGTGGCGTAATTAAGCACCTTCCTTAAATATTGTCCGTCGCTTCCTAGTTTCTCTCAGACGGCAGATCATGCGGTAACGCAAATGAGGAGATACGTACTTGCGTATCATCAGAGAACTGCAAAATGAACACAAAAAGAACTTAATTATTCTTGAAAAAAAAAAAAAGCACAAAGAGATTGGTGTGTGTATGTATATGTATATGTATATATAAAACTCAGACGAGTAGTGTAAGTGGGTAACAAAGATTGAATGCAAGTTCAGAAATTTGCTGAATCCTAATTTTTTTCTTTTTAATTTTCTTCGAGGGCATTGAGCAGTTTAATTAGCACCATCCTTTCAGTCAACTAGACTAAGAGCAATCGTCAACCTAGACTTTTCGTGGAGGTTTCAATAAAAAATAAAAAAAGAAAAAAAAAGAAAAAGGACTCTTCGCCGAAGAAAAGGAGCCCACGAAGATTCTTATTATGGTTCTAAATCCTGCTCCAAGTTTATGTGACTAACATCGAGTTAATTAATATAAATATTCAGACGTGTGTATAATCTATGGTTCGTTTGGTTCATATATTTGAGCAAAAATTTAATTTTTTTTTAGAAAAAACTCTGTAGTAGGATTTTTGGATTGTAATTCAAACCTACGAACCAAACGTAGTTATTTGTGAGGTCGTTGCCTTATTCCCGCATGTCGATCTAGTTCCTTTCGTCTGGCCCTGCTGAAAATGTTTTGTGGACTAGCTTTCAGATTCGTCTAGTTCCTTGATGTTCTACTTTTTTTTGCGTTTCTATGTCGTTTTCTATTTTATTCTGTTATTCCAAGTTTACGACGTTTATCATATTATTTGTCGTCCATGCATGTTCCGTCGTCACTGTTGCCATTTTCAGACATTCTTGCTTTACCATTTCCATCTATTTCTCAGGTCATCACTCTTTATTGTTTAATATTGTTGTCGTTCTTAGTACTTTGGCCGTTTATTAGGTGACGTCGTTTCTGAGGTTGTTAGGTTTTCAAATTTCAGGTTTTTTTTTATCACTCATTTTTCAGATTGATGTCGTTTTTAGTATTTTTCCCGGGAATGTCATCTATTGAGGACATTGTACTTGAACAGTTTCTGGAATTCCACGTCTTATTGTTGTTAGTTATTTGTTGAGGTTTCTCTTGGTTTTACAATTATCTGTCGTTCTTGTTCTATATTCGGATTTCAGGGACGTGTTTTAAGTATTCGATGAAATTTTAAACCAACTCTTTTTATATATTTATCTGTAATTTTCCTAAAAAATGACGTTTGACAATGCCGTCAATTTTGTACGTTGTTGTTCTATGGTGTGGTAACGCTAATATTATGTAATTTTGTTGATTTATCTCATTTTTATATATTCGGTTGTTGTCGTTTTTTTTTTTTTTTTCGGTTATCATTTTTAGAGAATCGTTCTTTTACTTTTTAGGTGATATCATTGCTAACTATTTTATGTCGTTTTTTGTCAAACTTTAGATGCTATATAAATTGTCCTAGTCTGCCGTTCTACTTGTTGGAAATGGCAATTCAATAGAAAGTAGGAAAAGCCTTTATAAGGCGCCATTTTGAAGCTTAATTTGAAAAATAACTTAAAAAAAAATTTGACGTATTATTTTGAGACTTAATTTCAAGTGAGATCTACTATGCATTAGTGACAGAGGTAGAAACTTGTTCATTTTTATGTATAGTATATTCATATGCTCAAAATAGTGAATGGGTGAACGAAAAAATAACACCCAAAGTACATATATGTATATGTGAAATTTCAAAAATTAAAGTGAAAAATTTTATTATCCCACGTCAAAAAAAAGAATAAAAACCATAGTTTTCTCTAAACCCTATATAAACGACCCCATTCTGCACACTGAAACTTAGAATCTTCTCTGTTATTCTCGACATTGACAGGCAAACTGTCTTTAGCTGTTCAGTTTCTTAGAACTTTTAATTGTTCAAAAATTTATTCTAATTTATAAAAACATAGAACAAAAACTACTTTTTTCTAAAAAAGCTATAAAGATTTTGTCCATTTGGTCAATTTTATGGTTTTTTTTTTCAATTGGTTTGGTTCAATTTATCGATTTTTCATTAACACAACTAACCAAAACTATATAACGTCGTTCTTTCGATCAATTTCCCATATTTGTTCGTTTTTCCAAGGAGATTGTCGATTTTATATTGTTATCATTGACTGTCATTAATGAGTTTGTTCGTTCTTGAGTGATGTCGGTTTTATCCGATTCTCGTTTAAATTTTTATATTGCTTTTACTTTAAATTTTGTTGTCATTATGCTATTGTTCATTCCTTTTTTCGTTTTACGGTGATTGTTGTTTTATTACATTGTCGTTTTTAAGCATTGTCGCTTTTTTATCTTTAAGCATGCTTTTGTTGCTTTTTGAGGAAATTGTATGATATTGTTGCATTCAATATTGTCATTCCTAACGTTGTGTGGTTTATTAGGTTATTGCTATTATTTTGTAACCCAAAACCCACTTAAATCCTTTGGTAGAAAGGCAGCACCACGGCGTTTGAAAGTAGGGCCGCGGCGCTACAATCCAACGCCGCAACGCTCCGATGGGTCTGATTGGATATTTCGTGTTTTTATGTGTTTTTAGGTTATTTTAGGCTAAGGTTTGAGTCCTCATATATATAAATATGTCATATTCTCTATAGTTTATAGTTATCATATTAGAGAGACACATTAGAGAGTCACAAAATTTCATAAAGATTATAGTGTTGAGAGTGATACAAAGAACTCAACTTGTGAGTTTGTGAGTGATTGAGTGAGTAAATCTCTGTATTTAAACGTTTTAAACATCGTTGTAATTTTTGTTTTGTGATTAGTGGATTGTTTCTCCTTTGCCTGTGATTTTTTCACCTTTTATTAGGGTTTTTTTTATATAAATCTTGTGTATAATTTTCTTCTATTTCTTGTTGTTTATTACTTTAATTTCTAACAATTGACTATTGGCGTTTTATGCCGACGTCGTTTTTCAGGCTACGCCGTATATCTTTGTTTGGCTGACCACTTCTGTAATAGAGACAGGGAGAACTTTCAGCAAGAAGAACGTCGGATCAATCAATACCTGTAACTGACTACCACTCGATTTTTCCATTTTTGTGCAGATACACACAAATAAAATAAAAAAATTAAATACTAAAAAACTTTGAAATTTTGAATTCAAACTTTCCTTCATTCTATTTTAATGGAAAAAGAAAGGCGACGATATAAAACGGTCATATTTATGATTTTGGTGCTAGTAACTTTTTTGAATATATAGTTGTATTCCAACTCAAAAAATACACATACCAATACCGATGAAAGTGATCAAATTATACAAAAATACTTAATTTTGATTTCAAACCCGCTCCATTAGTAAGTTCTAGTGAAACGTTCAAGGGGATTAAACTTCCGCCAATAAGGCGTACTAACAATAGATAAACTTTCGCCAATAAGGTGTATTAACAATAGAGCACCTTGGTTCATTCAACAAATCTGCTGTGATCGATGGAGAATTTTGATTGATCAAGACTATAAGACCCGTATTATGATGGTCACCTACAACAGCACAATAGAGGACAGCTCAAATGGGTTGGACTTAAGACAAAACCAGAGAGCCGAAAGACCACTCCTGTTATTACAAACTGAGAAAGCAAATGACAAAACTAAAAACACAAACCAAAGACAAAGCTGCCTTTATATTATAATACATAACTAGAATATAAGCATAGCAAAAACTGTTGGAGTCAATCTGGCCACCGTGAGCAGAGAGCCTGTAAGTTGTTGCAACAAATAGAGTCAGAGAGACAGGAAAATAGGCGAGCCTTCACCGGCACGTGATTGACGCTGAGCCAGCCAAGGAGGCCACTCGGGAAAACGTCGCACTGAGGAGAGCAAGACTTCCAAGTTGTCGAAGCACCTGGAGTCCTCCCAAGCTGTTGGTGCTAATAACTTTGAACAATAGAAACTTATAGGATGTTTTGGGTAACCATTAAAACCAACCAATTTTTTTATAGTATATTCTCTTGTATGCTGCTGTACTTTTTACTATAACTTACGGTTTCAATTAGTTGCTAAACACCTATCAAGAAAAAGGAAAAAAGAGAGAAAAAAAAAAGAGAGAGAAGACTTTTTAACTTTTTTTTGTCAAAGGAAGACTTTTTAATTTTGAAAGCTTGAAAAAGTTTGAAACTTTCCCTAATTCTAGATTAATAGCTAAAGAAAGGTGATGATATAAAATGGTCTTACATCTGAAATACTACTGACAATAAATGTAAAGAAACATTGCAAGTTTTATTTAGCATAATGGCTCCTCTACTTTCCAAGGGATGCCAAAATGTCACATAAGATTCTACAGTTACATAGCTCTGGCATGTGAACGTGCCCACAAGGAACATATAAGAAAAAAAAAAAGCGTAACCCTCATTTACAGAAATATGTTACTTTCTTCTAAACGACAACCTATAAATAAGAAATAATTCAAAGTGGTAGTCCGCGTCATTACATTCTAGAAGGATTCGCTTCGCCATCGCCATCTGAAGGTCGTCCTCTGTTTTCTTCCTTTCAGAACTATCTTCCTCCTAACCCACCAATGAATGTCTACAATTCATTCACGACAACAACAACTACAACAACAATAATAATGCCTTCATCATGTCAACTTCTAAAATTTTAGCTGTACTGCACTCATCCCCTGTTTCCCACCGGTGTCATTCCGGGCCCACCTGACACGTGTCACCATTGGCCTTTTGCCATATGTACAATGCAGAGCCACCTCACCATCCCTAAAAATTTTCCTGGTTGGCTTAGTAACACACAATTTATGGCGAAAATCCTTTTCATCTCCACGATATTAAACTCTAGTGCTCACAAAACATGAGGTTAGATTATGACCTAGTGTTTTACAAGCAGTGAAGTTTTAAACTTATTGGTTAATAAGAGGGCTTTTATGGCCAAGTAGTAATAAGTAACACGTGTGTGTATGTAATAAGTTATCTTTTCTTTTCTTTTTTCCTTCTTGTTTTTTTCTATTTTCCTTTTGCGAAGCAAGGCTGTACAGATATATAGTTGTATCTAAAGCCAACAAAATTGCTCACTCTCGTAGCAACAAATTGCGAGAGAAAGACATGGCAAGCTGAGACTGGGGGTGTATATATTGTTGTAAATGTATATGATCCCACAGAGGAAACATTCTAGAAATGTTCCTTGTGGAATTCAAACTTGGTTGAACCTTTCTGATTGAAATCATAGCAAAGCTTGCCAAGTTCTTTTGCTAGAACCGGAGCTCCACAATAAAATACCCCTGTTTCAAACAATAATAGAATGTAAGGAGGCAAAACTTCTAAAAGTATTTCATGGCTTAGGAAGATTTGACTCACCTATTCTAGCACTGCAGTGCTTGGAACAGATTTTAGAGAAAACTTTTTTCCAATTAGGCCTCGCAAAATGGGTTCGCACCTGATTATCAGAATCATGTAGAGTTGGTTAGAACTGAAAATGTACAGAGTAATTTTTGGCTACCCACCCAGCTGAGAAGGAAAATACCTTGAAAACAGGCAAAATGTCACAGTGGACCATGCGGTCCACTCGGCTCTGGAAAGTGCATCTTTTAGGATTCTTTGCACACAAGTGTGTCAAGTGAACGTGACATGTGCGGCAATAATAGAGGTGTGAGTGCTAAAAGTCCTTATCTACGCATGGGTTCAAGCAATGATCTTTTTGGAAGAGTACTGATGGAATCACTAGAATATAGAAGTAACGCATTTTGACATGTAGACTCCAAGTATTACTTTACTTTATTTGTGTACTTTTCGAAAAAGAGATCTCATTGGATGATAATGACAGATCAAAGAACTTACCCTTGTGCCTGACACAATATCGACTCCGTTCTTGGCATGGTTGAGAGCTTGAACCATGGTGATTAGAGCCGATCGAGCATCACCTTCCTCGTAAACGCTAGTCAAGTAGTTGTGCATCTCAATGACACCCTAAAATTTAGAAGTGTTAAACTTAATTATCAGAAACTTATAGGCCTTATCTTATAAAAAATACAAATGCACGGAATAGTTTTAAATACCCTTTGATCAAGCTCCGCGACTTCATTCATCACCCCTTTGAACCAATCAAATGAGCCTTGCTCCCTAGTTACCCAATAGAAATAGGCGTTTGTGGTCTTCAGTGCCTTTTTTCTTTTGGGAGAAACCCCGTTGGGAGTGGTAGATTCTGCACTCCCAGCGCTAACGTCTGACGTTCTACTGAAATCTGAGGCTGAATCCTAAGAAGAGAAGAAACCACAATCATAAGTTTGTAAAATTTAGTCAAGATACTTTGATTTCAAAAGCGTTTTTAACACTATTAGTGTAATCATGGACTTTGCAGGTTGAGATATATATATATATATAAGTGTAACAAGCACAATAGACAAGCTACTTACTGCCCGCTCCTCCATTTTTACAATGTTGTTGAGCAAATCTTTCAAAATGCTGATGAAAGGTGTGGCTCCAATCCCAAGACCAACAAGCAGCAAGACATCATATTTCTGATAATCTTGTGCAGGAGCACCATAGGGCCCGTCTATTAAAAGTTTGGGCAAACTGTAATGGAGAAAAGATAGTTACAATTATTGTAGAGCTAAAAATGCTTCCAAGAGACAGAAAAAAAATGTGAAAAAAAAAATGGAAAGAAAGAAAATATTAGCAAGTTAAACCTTTTCTTTGTTGTTTCATCAGCCCTAAGAAGCCCACTCTTCCCAGCTACAGGAGGCTCACAGGCTTCTGAGAATACTCTCTTAAGCTCTTGTGTCCAGTCGCCTAGCTGACGGATATGAACGCTAAGGTAGTCGTCTCCAGGAGCAGATGTAATGGAAAATGGATGCCTACCATTAATATATCGCAAGATGATAGATTAAGAACCGAGATGTGAAAGGACAAGAAAACTTGATAACTGTTACTGATATAGATGAAATAACAGAGCAATCTGAGAAAGAATTTTTGAGAACAAATTTCCGAAAAGAACCACTTTAGTCAGGATTAACCAGATTGTTTAATTGCATCATACAAGAACCTCTGCTCAGTCCAGGTTGATAGATAATTCAGCTTACAATAAGGAGTCAATTTATCCTACGTAAAACATTATGAGCATGTATTCTCAACCTATAATTATCTCACTATATATACCGCATGTAGACATGTGCATTACCCTAGTATCAAAAACATTGTGTGTTAACATGATCAATTCTAGGAAAATTCTCAAAAATGTGTTTAAGATAAAATGTCATTCAAGGGAATACTAACGGTTCAATACATACCACTCAAAGGGAGAAATGGCCGGGCATTGAACAAACATGTATTGCCCACTTTTATATTTAAACTGGGGTGGCTTGGACATTTGCAACGTCAGAACATTTCCAGGATAAATAGCTACCTGAAATTTAGCAGTTGAAGGTAAAAGAATCAGAAGAAATTGGTTCAGCAATAAAAGGACATATTTAGGACAAGACATGTTGATAAGGAATTAATCATGTGCGTCTAGCGGAGGAATTGGTTCAGAAATTATCTGAAGGAACTCCTATAAGATATTATGATCTCCAGACTTTCCAAGCATACCAACCTAGTTTCTCCAAACAACTTGGCATATTTGTAAGTGATTGATACTTGATAATTTATTCTCACCTTTAGAAGACGGACAGCGTAAAATCCGGACCGGAAAAATCTCAGGGTCCTCTCTCCAGCATATAGCAAAACTGGAACGGCTAGATAAAACCATGTCTGCAAGAATGTATGAACTCGTATATTCACCAACACTTTCTTTTAACATATTTAAGAGCAAAAACCGAACAAAGATGATCTCAAAGTCATACCGTCTTAAAGTACCATTTATGCACAAGATAGAGAAACTGGCCATGGACTACAAGCAAGACATAGACAATGACAAACAGGTGGTGCGAATACCAAAAGGCGTTGAAGCCAGTGAGTCTATCAAAGGGCTTGGGAAGCTTAATGAGGCTCCTCCTGAACCACCGTGTGGCAAGTGTGAAGGCCACTGCCATGCATAGAACCATTAGAATTCCAGTCATACCCTCAGGGCCTTTGACCAGATGTGCATACGTTGGTTTTTGAGGTCCAAAGTAATGGAACAAATACTTATTATAGTCTTCTTCTGACGCATTTACTAGCCTTGGAAAATCACACGCAAGATGGTTCCCAACATGGAGAATGACACCAACCACAATGGCTGCAGCAATTGTCTGCAGAAGCAGTAAATAAAAAGTCAATTCATATGGAATAAAATCAATGAGTAGCAGGATGCTCGGGCCTTAGTTTAGAAAAATCACAAAATATGTAAACAATAAGTCCAACACAAGTTGTTCCTATAGCAATTCATATGTCAGACGGCATATAATCGCCGAGTGGCGTTGTTTCAAAGCATGGAGTTTTCTAGATAATTTTACAAGCGAAAAGTAAGTTAGACTGTGTTTTATCCTTCCCGGAACAATAAATGTGGTACTCTTGGCTTAGTGAAACAAAATTATATATTATACAGTAGTTGACGAAGGGTTTTTTTTTTTTTTTTTGAAACAGTTGAGGAAGAATTTCTAACACCAAAAAAAATTGAGGAAGAATTTTAAATTTAAAAAGGTATTTGAAACTTTAATTTCAACTCATTAGTTGCAACTGTGAACGGTATGAAACTTTCAACAACTATAGTAAAAAGCAAAAATTTATTATAACATGAACTTCTCATATGTTACAGTTCTTAAGCTTAGAACGTCAGCTACAATTAAAAACTTAGTTCGACGTCCGCATCAAAGCAGGACGGTGCATGTGAAGCTCAGAGACTCCACAGTTGGAACCCATACAAGTATAAACTAGCCATCGGGGAATAAAAGGCTTGTGTTCCTTTTCTTCTAGTAAGGTTGTCCTTACCTATGTTTCAGAAAGCTTTGTCTTAGTTTGACGTGGTAACCGGATCTTAGCTTGCGCAATAGATGCCTCTGGATCTTTCTTACACTATTTATTTACTTTTGTTGCAATTAGATTTCTCATTTCTGGGTTCCCAATTATTGAACAGAAATCCATTCCATTACTAGCAAACATAATATTCGTAGCAACCTTTTCTTTATCTTTTTCTTTTTATGGCTGAAAAAATGTTCGCAGCCACCTTACACACCGAAAGTGTCCTTTGTTTCTACTACTTCAAAAAGAAATTAGTTAATTTTTTGACTGATTACCCTTTTACTTTCTTACATGTAGGTGATTTAAGGAAGAAAAAGAGAAGAAATAAAGGTACTTTTTAATACAGACATCATCCCATGCAGGTTCTAGGCATTAGCTGGATGGCACAGGCGGCAGGCCAACTTTATGTGGACATTCTATCCCTATTTTTTGTTTTTTGTTAACCCAAAAAAAAATAAAATAATAATTACGAGCGCCTAAGGCAGTCTCTACTTTTATCACATGGAAAAAAGTTAGGACAACATTCTTAGGTGTCAACTTTTGCTGCGTGTACAGAAAGCCCTGAATAAAACGCGTATATGGCTATAAAATCTTACAATTTTAGGCTTTAAGATTATAGCGACTGAATTAACGTTAACGTTGACCGTTAGCATATCATAAAAAGTCCATTAAGGACCCAATCCCACTCAACCCTACGGATGTATTTAAAAAAAAAAAAAGAAACAAAAAAAAACTTCATGCAATACCCTCGTATACGCGTCTCATATTAAAAAATACCCTTATTTTTTTAATTTTTTAAAACTGTCTTTTTTAAAAAATTTATTTAAAATATTAATTACACATTTACTATTTTATTTATTATAATTTAATTTCAAAAATTAAAAATCCTAATTCTCTATATTCTCTCATGAGGGAGTAAGAAAGAAATGCAACTTAGACTTTTAATAAATTATTAATTTTAAATAAAAAAGTAGTTTTAACAAGTGGTGTGTTGGAATGTATTTTTAATAAGTTGAGACATTTGGGAGCATTCTTATAAGTTGCCCAATAAACAAAGTAAATATTTTATTAGAAACAAGGTACTTAGACACCACAACTAACAAAATAGTCTCATGTTGTAGGACTCATCTTCTATTAAAGTGTGATGTTCAACGTCATTGGTATTTTATAGCATTATTCATTTTTTTGGTTCAATGATAACGTACCTTGTGGAAGTTGATATTGTCGTCAAAAGGCACAAAATAATTGAGCTTAGTGTTCCTCAGCCAAGTGATAAGGTTTCTACAGACGGGGAAGAGAATGACAGCCATGTTGAACTTCAAGGTCTCGGCTGCACCTTTAGCCGTAAGAAGACAGTAACCCATTGCGTGGAAAGCGCTTTTCTTCTTGTACTGTAAGAACTTCCATGTGAACAGACCAATCATGATAGCGACCCAAAGTGCTATGACCCAAATTCTCTTCCAATTCTCTTGCAAATAATATACCAGTTTTGTGCTCAACCTGCGTATTCGGCTTCTCTTTCTCAGGCCTTGGAGGTTCTGGCTCAGAGCTTGGCTCGTGTAGCTCAGCGCTTGGCTGTAGTTTAGGTACGTGTCCTTTTGCAGCAAAAGGGTCTCCAGTTGCCATAGCTGCGTTTAAAAAACAAGTTAAAATCATTTCACACATCAGATGATTGTATATAGATATTTGTTCAAATGATAATTATCATGTTGATCATGATGTCAACTCATAATTAGACCACGAAATGCTAGCTTCACGCGTTCATACTGAAAATTCTTTCATCATAATCTCATTATTTACAAAATTTTAAACTTTAATTTAATATGTGGCATACTTTTTAAATCAAATTTTACTGTTTTGTTGAAAACGAATTATAACCTAGATTGCTCCCGTCCATACTTCTAATGTAGCGAATGAGTGATAATTAAGGATATGTATGTATATCTATATATATAAGCCGGAAAAATGTAAATATTCCAGCATTATTCCGTTTGGAGAAAAGATATTTAAAAAGCAAGAAAGAGAAATTGACCCAGTAAAATCCCACTTGCGAGGGGAAACAGTTCAAAGTCAAATGATTAATTATGAAGTGCAGGGTCAATTTGGTATTGCAATGCTTCTGCTGTGCTGTAAACAAATAAACGTTTGGCAAATATTTTTCAAAGCTACTGTAGGGACTAGAGGTAGAATTATAGGTGTTTAATAAATTATTTATAAAATTATTGTAAAAATATATAATGATAAAGATAGACATATTTTATCAAGCATATTTAAAGCTTTAGTTTCTATAAATTTCAATTAAATAAAAAAATTAAAATTACTCTAATTAATAAGGTAATATTTGAGCATCCAAACAAAACAAACGTGATATTTGATTTATTTGTTGTGATTTATTTTTTTTATTTATTTTTAATTATTTATTTGTAAAGTGTTTTGAATATATTTCTAAGTGTTTTTCAGATGCATTTTGTTTTCAGCAAAAACGTGTTATTTAATTTATTTTAATTTGTTAAAGAAAAACAGATAGATTAAAAATTATGTATGATTATTAAGATTGGCCTAGTAATTTTATATTATAAAAACATAAAAAAAAAACCTTGGGTTGTTTTTTAACTTTTGTTGTTGGGTAGTAATTTTTAAAATAAGTTTTTAAAAATAGAGTTTATCAAACACCTGCGGTAGACGATTATCAAAGTTAAAACCGGTCTTCAAAATCAATGCTGAATGGGCCATAACAGGCTGACAAGCTTTTAATTTTGTTTGTGATTAATCACGCAAGACGGCAAGACGTAGAGTGTACGGATGTGTTACGTGTATGCAGATGAATATAGCTGAAAAAGGTTAGAAGTTTTATATCATATGGAATACGTTAAATATAGAAAAATGTATAAGACGGAAAAAGAACGAAGTTATAAATTATTAATTGGTGGTGAAAACTTGTAATAAGAACACATATTTTTTTCTTTTTTCTTTTTGGCTGAATTAGCACTAATTATGTGATTGAAATAGTGATCAATGGATTAGAACAAAATATATATATATATATATATATATATATGAATTGGTAGGAAGTACCGTAAGAGCAATGATGTCACTGGATAATGTTACGAATTATTGCTATTATTATTAGCAGCTATATAAATGGAGTGAATTAGAAAGCCTACCTTTAACGAACACAAAAGAACAAAAGACAATAGCAATAAATTTGTTCAACTACTGCATATTTTCTCTAAGAAAAGGGACCTAAAAAAATGCTACATTCCTGTTCGTTTTCGTTTCGTTCTTCATCATCGAAAACTTCTTATTATTAGCATCTAATTCAAGTAACCCAATTGATTCTTATTGATTAATTCTTAGAATGCTGCTCGTTGTCATTAAGTCTTTTTTCGCTTCTTGTACGGTTGAACAACAACGACAAAAAAAGATTTGAAACATTTGGAATAATTTTCTGCCAAGAGTTTAACAATGGAGAAAAACTCAAAAGTCAAAATATTATAGTAAAGCACTAGTGGTCCTCTTTTTTCTTTTTCTTCTTTTTCCTTTTTTTATTACTAAACCACCAGACAGGCAGCCGCCAGTCAATCTTGCCCTTACAAGGTAGAATTTCTTTATTTATTTATTTACCACGTTATCTCTTTTTTCTTTTTTTTTTACTATCCCTTGGATATAATTGTTTAATTAAATTTACAAATTGAATAATATATAGCACGTAATATAAGACAGTAAAGCATGTTGTTTAACAAAGAGAAACCTACCTCAATGTAGCCAAGTCTTTCAGGGTCCAATTCTTCCATAATCAGAGCTGCATATTCTTCTGCTTGTTCCTTTAATCGCGATAGCTTGTTTGCAGAAGCACTTAACATGATAATCTAATCATCAAAATAAAGACTAAGTTTATTTCTTGTTATCATTTTATTCCCCAAAAAAAAAAAAAAGATTTTAGAGAGAAAAAAAAAACAAAATTGAAAAAAACGTCAATATTCCATCATCTGTTCTGAAATTACTAAAACGCCCCCACCAACCCCACTGAAAACCGTCATAATTCTTCCACAGAAATTCGGCTGAAATTAGAAAAAAGAATTTGCCACCTGTCCAAGCTAGGAGTGTGGAACAGGGAGACTCCTTGTTCACTAACTCTTGAGTCTACTAATTGACAAAGATGCTTAAGAACATAGCAAACATCATAGACCAAGCGCAAAAAAAAAAAAAAAATCCATTATTTTTTTTTATCAATCCATTATTTTGTATAATATTAAGGGGAGTGGTTAGTTTTACTAATTCATGGATTAAGGTCACCCAATCCTGCCTACCCATAGACTATTTTAGCCAAAAAGGAAAGCTTTGAATACCATAACCAACAAGGCTCATTCAAGACTGTTCAGTGCCACTTTGGTCACTCTAGCAAGAAGAGGAAGACAAGGTCGGCACCCAACTTTTTTTCTTCTTCTTTTTTTTTAATAAATAATTAAGGAATCAAAATACAAGTTGGCTAATTCATGCATATCACTGCATATCATTAATTTAGGGTGTTTGATAAAAGTAATTAGAATAGGTTTTTTTTGTTAAAGGCACTATAACATATAAAATTTTTATACTATAGTAATATTTTACCTTTTACTGTGTTAATATGACTGATTATAATGATTTAATTAAAAAAAACAGAGGGGAAATGAAGAGTAACTTCGAAAATTAACCAATATGTTTTTTCCTTTTTCAATTACCTCTTTTACTTCTTCTTCAGTGATTCTACCATCTTCGTTCTTGTTCACCCTTCAATGTAGAAATAATCCAAGATTAATTAGCACGAGAGCAACAACAACAATAATAATTAATAAAAAGACGGTTATGTCCCTGCGTTGTTGAGTGAAAGTGATGGTTTTATATTTCTTTAAAACAAAAAGAAATGATTGAATAGTATTAGTAAAGCCACATATTAATTAAAGATTAGATTAATTAATAATGCATCAGTTGATGGAAGATTTTTAAATAATTCGTACATGTCGAAGAAGATCTGGAGCCGGGAGTCGAAGCTTTGATCGGTAATTTGCGACCAAAACTCGTAGAGTTCGTCTTTGCTGATTTTGTCAATTTTCAATCTTCGTCTTCGTCCCAAAGCATCTAGCAACTCGAGAGCAAACTCCTTTGAATCTCTCATTCCTTTTCCAAAAAGTTAAAAATTAATAATTAAACTTAATTAAGCAATAATTAAAAGTTGATCAAAATGTAACTTGAAAGGAAGATAATTAGTAAAAACCTATGCATTGGGCGAAATCCGAGCGATAGAGATAACCGTCTTTGGCAAGCTTTTCGAAGTTGTTCTGGACTTCAATCCATGCATCAACGCCATTGTTGGCCTTGCTTGTGCTACTGATGAATCTCAATCCGCGAAGCGCCTTCTGAGCGCCGGAGCGAGTCCGATCGAGCTGAGCTCTCTGCCTCCTCAAGGCTCGAGCCGCCAGAGCCGATTCCACTCCGCCGCCAGCCACCGCCGCAGAAGACGAAGCCGAAGCCGAGAGCACACGCGCTGCGTGGCCGTGGCTCCACGAGAACCGCCGCAGCTCAGCCTTCAGCTCCTGCGAGAACTGCCTCGCCTTCGCCACGGCCTCCGCCTTCAGCTCCTGCGAGAACTGCAGCAGCCGTTTCGGAGACGTCCGCCTTATCGACGACGGCGACCTCGACGCCGACGCCGGGGTCTCGATCCCTCCCGTGGCGGAGGAGGAGGCTCCGTCGTCAATGCTGACCACCGTCGCCGGCTCGACGCTCCGAAGCACGATCGTGTCGTCGTCTTGGAGATCGAGCGTCACCTCCACGAACTCCTCCGCCGAGCCGGAGTCGTTCCCCGGAGACGATCCGCCGCTCATCGCCTGCACGGAGTCCGACGCCCATCGCCGCTCGTGCTTCGGAAATCCCCTCATTGCTTCACCCAAGATAAAGGAAAAAAAATCCTCTCTTTGTGCCTCTGGTACGAACTGAGCTCTTAAAAAAGGATTTTCGGGGATCGAAACGCGTCGTTTCGGAATCTCAGTAATGAAAAGACATGATAATAAAGGCGGAAATGCAGCAAAATTTGGATATATAAAAACGAAAGCAGAAAAAGAAAAGGACAGTTTTTTTTTTTTTTTTGGGGCCAAAGAAAGAGACAAACACAAATATAATTTCTGGTTTTGTAAAGTGTATATTTTTGTGGCCTCGTAAGGGAATGAATGGCACAGTGACCACCACTAGAAGGAAAAAAAAAAAGCTTCTTCAGCTCTTTCCTTCTTCTTCCTCTTCTTCTTCTCTTTTTGTTCTTCCTTTGCCTTTTTGTGTTTGTCTCTCTCTCTCTCTCTCTCAAATCTCTCTTTATTTTTGTGTAATGTGCTTAGTTTCGTGGCATAACGCGGTATAGAGAGTGAATTGGGAGTGAGAGGGAAAGATAGAGAGAGAGGAAGATAAAGAAAGTGAGGCCTAGGAGGCTAGAAAGGGAAATTAATACCTATATATAAGATTTTATTAACTTTTTATTTTTATTTTTTGTATTGTGTGTAGTGTTGGGTTGGGCAGGATGAGATGGGGTGGCGTGGGAAGTGGGGGTGGGGGTGGGGGTGGGGCCGTTGATTCTTAATTCTTCTTGAGTCGACGGCCGGGATCACTCCAGTCAACTCCTGTCGAGAAATGGAAAATTTATATTTACAATGGAATTAGACTTACACGCACATGTTTTATATATTTAAGTTAAGATCATCTTCATCAATTATTCTCTTCAGAAAAAAAAAAAAAAAGGGAAATACGGATTGCAGAGCATCGATATGGTGACAACATATTACTGAAAAAAAAAAGTGTTGACAATACATTTAAAGGGCAAATTAATTAGAATCTTAACTGATAGATGTCACTGTTAATTTGGCATATATATATATATATATAATAAAATTTGAGACGTGTAAACCATTAGTTTTCATATTTTATTTGATGGTGAAGGACAAATTGAAAGCTGAGAGGTAGTAATTTTAAGTATTCCTCTATGAAAAAATAGAGATGTCTTCTATGTTAGACGTAATACGAAAAACTATTCACATAATTTTATAGAGTCATTTGGTTTGAATACAACATAAAAGACGTAAGCCACATGAAGGAACGAGAAAACCTAGAATGTCTTGTTTGGCTCATTGGTTTAGCCGGTTTGAACTCATGATTCAACTTAAAATGTTGGATTACATTGCGGGTCCGTTTGATAAATGAATTTGAATTAGTAATTTGATATGAGTTAGTGTGATTTAAATTAAGATTTGAGTTAGTGATTTGAATTGTTTTTTAAATTGACGTTTGGATATGCATTTAAGTTTTAATCTAAGTATAGAATAAAATTAGAATTTATCTTTGGAGAAGTAATAAAGATAGTTTTTTATTTATTTATAAATCTAACAAAATCTTAATGTTAATGGTCTTAAAAATTAAAAATATTATATAATATTTTCAAAACATGAAAATTTTGTTAGGAAAAATTGTAGTCCACTAATAATTGTTGATTTGAATTAAAATTCGTTATCGCTACTAGCCCCTCTCAAAAATTTCTGGCTTCGTGACTTAGATAGAACAAACTATAGACCCGTTTAGTTTGAGTATTTAAATAAAATATTTAAATAAAGATTTAAATTTTTTAAAAAAATATATCGTAATAAAATAATTTAAATAATAATTTAAGTATCGAAATAAATAAATAGACTTTGTAATATTATTCTTAAAAAATGTGATGCAAAGTGATTGATGCGTAACAACTACCGGGCGGCATTGGTTTTTAATTAATTTTTTTAAGGGGAAAAAAAAACGTGTAATGCTATCTCTGACATCATCTGATGTGTTCTTTTTTTTTTTCTTTTTCTTTTTTATTACTACTAGATTATGAAGTACAATTGTTCGCCCAAGAAATGGCACTGTTAAATCACCCATATGTTAACAAACACGTGTTATCAACTATTAATCGAATATTGATTAGAAGCAAAGAAAAGCTTGAAGAACTATAAAAAGATGCCTTTTTAATTTCTTTTCAAAAATGTGGTTGGATAAGACTTTTTGCTATAATGCTATCTCCGACACCATCTGATGTGGTTGGTTTTGTGTTAACGGAATAGATCATATATAATTTTTTTGCTGATATACTCATATTTTGAAGTAAAATAGATATCAAATTTACATGCAATTGCCCATAGAAAGGAAAATATATCGTGCAATCTTAGAGCGCCATAAAATTCTTCTTTTTCCAAATTAATTTTTGAATATCATTATCTAATTCTCGAATGTTGTAGGATTATACATACAGTAATTAATTAATACGTGATAAATTAATAACCACAATAAAATAATATTTTTTCTTGGTCCCAAGACCAATAGGGTAAATTAATAAATTCGATAAAGTTATAAGATAATACATGATAATAAAACCTTAAAGGTTTTTATATGTCTTATTAATAATATAAATTAATAATAAGTTGTTAATATCAATTTAAAGTAAAATGTATTTATGTTGATAAATAAGTACATTTATTATATATAGAGAGAGAGTATATATCTATATATAGAGAGAGAGAGTGTGTGTATAATATTAGTAGCAATAAGCCTTAATGCAGATGGAAAATTCTTCTTAAATAAATATCTGGCAGGAAATTAAAGCAAACCAAAGAAAGAGAGAGAACTCTATTAATACCTGCCGATTATTTTTACTTTTGGAGAACAATTTCGAAAAGGAATGGATATTTGACAAATTAAGATTCTCTCGTTTCAAAGTCTTGCTAATGGCCACAAAATGGTGAAAAATTTTGGCGGTCTTTAACTCTTTGGCGTAATTCCCTTGAGTACACACCAAAACTGATGTGAGAGAAATTGAAGACAAAGACTTCACAACTACTACTTAATTAAATTTCCATGTGTTGAAATTCAACTTCTTAATTAACTTAATAGTTAATTAAATTCACTTAAAATGACATTTTCAGTTTAGATGGGAAGTTGATTTAAGAGGCTTCTTGCCAATAAGCCAACCCTAATATCACTCTTCTGAAGGAAGTCATAAATATATGTATATATATATGTATATATGTATGTATGTATTCATATATATAGTACTCCTATGTATATAAATACTACTCCTTTTCTTTATTTCTAGTTAAAGTCAATTTACTCATTAACATGTAGCATTCACACGTTTTAAAATTAGAAAATTCCTGTGAAACTTCCTCGGCCCAAAAAGATACATAATAATACAATAATTAGAGGAAATTAATTATTTCATTAGGTTATGTTCATTAATCAAAACTTAAAAGATGATCATATCTTCAAATTGAACGCAAAATCGCTCCTAAATCTTTGACCGGTAGAGATCATATCGTTTGTCACAATCTCAATCCACTAGCGTATAAATTACTAGTCATAAATGTTAGGAAAAATTTC
The DNA here is from genome assembly GCA_025403435.1 of Artocarpus heterophyllus. Taxonomy (NCBI): domain Eukaryota; kingdom Viridiplantae; phylum Streptophyta; class Magnoliopsida; order Rosales; family Moraceae; genus Artocarpus; species Artocarpus heterophyllus. The sequence continues at coordinate 4,298,169 of CM046344.1, forward strand.
AAGAGAAAATAATAAAGTTAAAAAGGCCAAATGAACACGAACTAAGCAGTACTTTTTAGCTGACATACGATAAAATGTATATATATATATATATATATATATATATATTTATATATTGTAGGATAAGACTATAGTAGGACAAAAAATGAAACAATTGCTTTAATGTGAACATCCCGCCTCGATCTCTCGATTTACCATTGGGTATATTAGTATACCAAATTGTAATTTAACTTTAATCTAAATGTTTAGTAAAGATTTTCTAATCAATTTAATTTTAAATCATTTTTAAATCTATTTTCATTTGTATTTTGAATTTTGAAACAAAACAATTTGTCACCCACAGTGGCACACGGTTTTTCCTCTTTAGTTTTGCTCTCTCTCTCCCTATTTATTTATTTCCCTCACTCGCTCCCTCTCATTCTCGTTCTCTCTCACTCTCTCTCTTCCTTTCACTCTCTCTCTCTGCCTCTCTCTCTCTCTCTTTTCTCTCTTTTGATTCAAAATTTTTGAGTTTAAACTTCAATCCTCAGTCAAATTGGAAGCTTAGGAACGTGATTTAGCAACCACAACTTCGATTTAAAGCTTAAATTCAATGTTAGTTTTTAAAAACTCAAACTTTTTCAAAATGTTCAAATTTCCTTGCATTTTGAAATCCAAGCTCATTTAAGTTTAGAAAACCTTTAATCTAAGTTAGAGGAACTTAAAACATTTAGAATCTAAGCTTTGTTTGATTAAAAACGAATTTAAATCGAGTTTTTTCATTTTTCTCTATTTTTTTCATTTTCAGGTTTATTCAAAAATCTTTATGTAAATCTTGTTTAAATGTGTTAAAGAGTAATCTACTATGTTTTTTGATCAATTATGATCATTATTTATGCCTGAGAATTGAGAAAACAGGTTGAAATTGAGAATTAGAGCTCAGGGAGGCCGAGACTCGGGTTTTGGAAAATTCCAGAATTTTCCAGTTTAGCAGGCCGGATTCATGAGTTCGACAGGCCGGATTCATATGTCCGGCAGGCCGAACCTCGAAAAGTTCAGCCGACCGAACCTGATTTGGCGGCAGTCCGAACCAGGGAGACCGGCAAGCCGACCAGGCATGGTGAAAATTTGTCGTTTTGAACCCCAATTGAGATTTTAACGTTACAGTATGATTTTATAAACACAAATGGCACACTAGGATACCATGAAATAGTTTAGCAACATAGGATATCTTAAACTAGATAATGATAGACCTAGTTTATATTTAAGGTGTTTGAGGTTCCGCGGAGCTAACGTATAGCGGAGCGGGACTGCGGTGCTTAGTCGTGACACCGGATATTGAGGTAGGACTTTTACCTCTTTCCTTGGTAACCTAGTTTTTAAAATCATTTAGGCCTTAAAAGAAATTTTAACAAAAATGTTTTCAATGATGGATTGAGAAAAGGGGTTTTTATTGGTTATTTTCATGAACAGTAGAATAAGGTGTTTTTCATAATAAACCACGTAATGAATGTAAATGATTATATTTGGTAAAATGAGATTTTTAATAATTAGAAAAAAATGTAAACGGGCATGATGCCATATCAAAGATCGGGTCATGTAGCGTGCGACCTTGAGGGCAGGTCCCGAAACCTAGCTGGGCCACTTTGGTGGTGAATAATATGGTTTGCCCATAAAAAGATAAAAAGGGACCTTTTAGACGAACTGTTTTTTATAAGACTTGTTTAGATGGATTTATTTATTTATTTAACTTTGTTTTCTAATGATTACCTTGAAAGGTAAATTTTATATTCCAATTTAAACTGTATAATTGTTTTTAAAACATAGTCTTACTGAGCCTTTCGCTCACTTTTTACTTATTTTTAAAACTTTTCCCCTCTAAGTGGAATTTAGCTTAAGACCGACGGAGAGTCCACAGATTGGACTCACGAGTTGTAGAAGACCCCGAGTAGGTTATTATATAAATTAATCAAGGCATGTATTATTCTAACTTCTCTTTCCATTATGGACTGTGGTTGTAATTTAAATACTATCAATAATATGTGTGTGTACAAGTTGTAGATCAGTGAGACCCAATGCATAATTCTTCCTTCTTTATTATTTTATTTTATTTCATTCTGTTCATCTTATTTGTTTAATTATTGTAAATGTTTGCTTGAAAGGGGTTTTTAAATTATCACATTTTTTATAATTAATTAAATTCTTAAACTTGTCTTTTAATTAAATTTTTACTCAATTAATTTAATTAACCAGCCATGTCACCACCCGTACTCCGGACCGTGACATTTCTAAACTGAAAGAGGGTGATGATTATATAGCTTCTTTCAAAAATCAAAATCTATACCACATGATCATAATTTAATACAAGACTATTTTATTTGAAGGGAAAAGAAAATTAAGCTCGTATGTCTGAATAGATTCTGTTTGACCTCTACCGCATGATATATATATATATATATATATATATATATATATATATGTGATTATATTAATTACTTCTAAAACTATTGTTATCACCTGTTATTTTTTTAATAAGCAAAACTTTATTAAAAAGAATATAGTAATACCGTTACCCAAGCACGCTTAATTGAGGTGTCACCATTATGTTAGTGCACATTGAGCGATATGATCCGAGGAGGTATTCTACTTCTGCCCAACAATTAATGTTTCTAATAATTTTCGTGATAATTTTGAAGAAAATATTTCTCAAAGCAATCGGAGCACCAAAACCCTCAATTCTAACAGCCTCCTTTAGGGTCGGAATTAAAACAAAAAAATTTAAATTTATTAGGTTATAATTAAGATGCTAACACCCAGCAATATATTAAAGAATTCATCTGTCAAGTGATCATTTTTGTATGTATTACCCCAATTTCTGATATAATTGATCAATGAAATTAGTCTCTCTATGCGAGACACACAGGCACTTATCACAGTGGTAATCTTGCTGTTTGTTTAATAATATTAAATAGTCAGGCAAATCATAAGTATATACATACATACATCATATAAATGTCATATATATGTGTAACACAAACACATATACATGTTCTAGTTCTAGAAGAATGAATGGTTAGTGAATTAACAAGTCATAAGACAAATTTTCATTTAAATTCGTTCCATTACAACCCATGTGACGTATCTCAATACTATAAAAATTTTGTCGACTTTCAACTCTTAAAAAAAGGGTCTAAAGTAGAAATTATATATATATACAGAATTTCCAACATTATTCCCTATATTGGCACTGGTAGGTAGCCAGTTTTGATCAGCCTTAATTCATAATGAAACTGATATGCATATGAGATATTAATTATAGACTTATGGAGGGCTAAACCCATCCCCATGACGACCCTATTCTGACAGCGAACATATGCGTTTCAAATGTAAACAAACTGAACCTAACAAAAGAAAAATGAAGAGCAAATGCAAATTAATGAAGTTGAAAAGAGGTTATCGACAATATTATATATATATATATATATATATAATATAGACACACATATATAATGTAATTAAAAGAATATTTTCTCAAAACCGTAAAGCAACAATATGGGGTCAAAGTCATCAAGAAGCATGGTTTTGAAGTTGTTTCCTAAAAAATTGATTGAAAAGGTATGGAGGAGATTGAGATTTTTTTTTTCTTTCTTTAATTTTCTAAAATTTAGATAGGAAACCTCCTCTCCTAACTGAGGCAAACAATTACTTGCCCCATAAGATAGTTCAACATTTACATACATACGTACATATATATATATACACACACACATTACAATAGAACATAAAACAACCTTACGTACTAATATTGAAAGGATTAAAAGCACCCTTTTGTTCTTGACCTATATAAATTCACGAAACCACTTTAATAGCTGAGGAAATTTTATAGGGTGTTTCGGAGCATTGGTCAGAACCAATGATTTGATTAATTAATAGTGAAATTAAAACACTGTAGCACGTAAGAACTTTATATTGTAGCATACTTTTTTAACACTATAGTATGTAAGAGCTTTATACTATATCAACCAAAAGTTTTAGTTCTAACTCATTCCCTGTTTGACATGGGGTAGTTCGGACCATTATTTCAGTTATGAATAGTGTAAAGCTCTGATATGCTACAGTAAAAAGGAAAAAAAAAAATTGCTACAGTGTAAAACTCTGACATACTATAGTAAAAATAGTTCTAAGCAATGGTTCCTACCACCATACCAAACACCCTATCTATTCCCAAATGCCACATTAGAATTTCAAAAAAAAAAAAAAAAACTTCACTGATTCTTCAGGGAATAAGCGAGAAAACAACGTTTTAATTAATTATCCCCTAAAAATTCTTATTAATTAAAATAATTTAACATGTAGTGAGTGCTTGAGAACGATATGTACACATCGATCTAAAAATCAAGAGCTTCGTTTTTCTAGTGATCAATGTTTATACGACTCGGATTTTTTTCCTATGAGAGCATACTTGATTTTAAAAAAAAATTAATTTAGAAAATAATAATTGATTTAGGATTAGAGCAATGCTTTATCCGAGGACGCATAAAAGGAGTTCACCCACCTGCTGAATTATTGCATTCTTCCTCTCAACTGTAGCACATAAAGTACATGTAATCAGTTTTTCTATATTTATTGCCGCGGCAAGAGAATCGTGGTAATTAAACGCCCGCTTGTACTTTTGGAACGCGTTATGTGTACTCACGTGATATTATACTGCCACCTATATATAATTGCACTTTAACAGACAATTCTATTTAAGGCCCTAAGCTTATGATCCTTTAATTAATAAAATAATGAATCTTAGACTTAAAAATATATTTTATATTATATTTATATATAATTGCACTTTAACAAATAATTCTATTTAAGCCCCTAAGCTTATGATCTTGCGATTAATAAAATAGTAAATCTTAGACTTAAAAATATATTTTATATTATATTAGAGCTTATTGTTTTATTAACAACGGAGTTTTAATCCTATAAGAATAAAAATGGTTTTTTCAAAAAAGTAAATCAATAATAAGACACAACTGACTTCATAAAGAATTAAGAGGTTATTCCATTCATAGATTTAAAGAGGAATTTAAATTTTTATAAGAAAAAAATAAGATAGCAAATGAGTTTAAATTGTTATTCAAACCTGCAAAACCAATGGGCTATTAATTGTCACTCACGAACTCCCATATCCCAGGCACCCCACTCTTTAGCTCGGAAGAATAATCACAAGACCCTTTTCATTTTATAAAAGGGTAATTTTGTTTTATTTAGAATACGGTCGAGTGTTAAAAATAAATGTAATAAAGGCAACAAAAAAAAAGTTAGGGCAAATAATTAGCAAAACTCTGCAATTTTTTTTTTATTATTTAAAGGGAGAATAAAGGACAGAGATAGAAGAAAAGAAAGAACGAGAAAGATTTTACGTTGTTCAACATTTTACCTATATCGTGGATCAATAATTTCATTCATTCAGTCATTCTCGGGTGATTTATAATAAGTTTGTACATGATTATAAATAAGGATGATTCCCCAAGAACATAAGGTGTCGATAAGTGATAATTATTCCCCCCAATTAAACAAGTTTCCTAAATTCCCTTCAATGGTACATAATGACACCTAATATACAAATCATGACATAATTAGAAATTGATCAGAATAATTAATCTCAACAAACTATGTGTAACCATATTACACAATCGTCTTCAAGTACACCAAAAGATGGGAAATTTTTCTGTTGCATGGACTTGTTTTATCAATGGCGTAAAAAGTCAGGCAATACTGCAAAAGGCCAACACGCTCAAGCGACATACCAAATTTTAACAAGTGTGAACATATCATGTAATGTGAAATGAGATAGAAAATTTATATTTTTTTTCAACATTTCCAAATGCCACCAAATGGAAAATCTCCCCCCATTTATTCTCGAACTTTCTATATGCGTGTCTCATTGACGTCGTTGACGCAGAAGGGATTGAAAATGATATTGAAGATCGATAGGTGTTTCAACAACGTTTTATATTGTGGCTCTTAATTATGAGCAAATTTGACAAACTTTGATTTGTTCTATATTTTAATATGTAGTAATGGCTTGTGCAACATACTTGTTTACCCAATCTTGAGTTTCGGATATTAAATATACACACACACAAAACAAAAATTGTGGAAAACAATTTTTGGAGTAAAAATCAATGACAAACTAGTCCTTTAAATTATTGTAGAAAACAAAGTTAAAAACATAGTATTATTTTGAGAGTTTTTAGAAATGTTTTTGCATGTTTTTGGAGGTAAAAATTTCAAAAACATTCAGCATAATTTCTCAAAAATTTTAAAATTTTTCAAAACAAAAATATTTTCACTCATTTTGAAAACATTACCAAAGGTTTCAGGGTATTTAGGAAGTGTGGTTTGAATTAATTTTGGTTAAAAACATAGTAGCGTGTGAGAGCTTTTCATTGTAACTCATTTTTTCTTATCACTGTAGCATGTGAGAGCTTTATATTGTATCAACCAAAAGTTTTAGTAGAAACTGAGGTTGTCAAACACACTATAATGTCCAAGATTTGGTGAGAACCACAATTTTTATTCATGAATTAATATTCAAAATTCTTGTTCAAACGAGTCGTTCTGATTACTCTTGAAAAAAAAAAAAAAAAACCCGTGAAAATAAGAAAATTAAGAAATGAGAACACACAGAAAAGTGAAGGCCGGGGTTGAAATTTTGAATCATGCAATAATTGCTTCAATTGCCCAAAAACAAAGAAGTACTTTTATCTCCTTCTCTGTTTTTTGCTGGCAGCGAAAGCAAAAAAAAAGACAAAAAAAATTTAAAAAATAAGGAACCTGGGCTCTTTTTTTTTTTAAAAAAAAGAGCTAGGTTTAGCTGAGCTTCTAGAAGATCTTAACGTATAAAACCCACATGCCAGAGGGTCCATAATACAGAACGTCCAGGTCAATTGCTCACCAACTCCAAAATCACAATCCTCTCGCAAGTGCCCTTTTAATATTCTATTTTGTTTTTTTTCTTTGAAGGAAATTTAATATTGTTATTCTTTCTTGCGAAAAGTTTAATATTATTCTTCTTGCATCATTAATTGCACTCTCCCAATAATTCTCATGTGTCATTTAGTTTGTCCATTGATAAGACAATTTTAAAATGTTCAGTCTATACTCTAAATAATTAAGGGGCTCACAAACACACACAATACTTAGGGAACATTGATATTGGCATTACCATATTCCTATATTTTTACCTTGTCTCTCAAGGACAATTCAACTAATTCTGGTCAGTTATTTATACTATTTAAAAAACATAGTTTTTGTCAATTATTAATGGAGTAGTGTAATGGTTAAGACAAAACTTTAATAATTCAATTTAAGATCTTTGTCCGAATATAATTATTGTCGGTACTCTTGTGATACAATGAGTCATACGTTTATTTTTTTAGTAGAATTGAGTCGGCTCTTTTCGTTTTATTGATGGTGTAATTTTCTTAGATGAAAGTAGATATGTAAACAAAATGACAACAATAACCCCTTTTTTGACTAGGGAAAAACTAGTTTTGGTTCCATTATTGTTTTGGAAGCTTATTGTAGGATGGAATTCTCTGTCTCTTCCCACTCTGAGATTGTCTAGTTGATAATTCTAACTAATTATGGCAGCATTACCCTTAATTTAGTTGAGATTCTTATTTAAGTTTGTAATTAATTAGAAAAACATGTTGAATCTCAGCCATATAGAAACGAAATTAAGTCATATCGACATCATAAAATTGCATTACTTATTATGCACCATTTTTCAAAAAAAAAAAAAAAAATTCCATTCAAACTGATTCTGCAATTCTATAGACTACTCTTAGACAGGTCGAGTCTTTTCCTCATGTATGAACTTTTAGATTTGGAAGGTGTCACGCCCCGGAGTACGGGAGGTGACGTGGCGGAATATTTAGATTAATTAAAAGAGAGTTTAATTGAAAACCGAGAGTTTGAGAATCAAATTAAATAAAAATTAAGAAGATTTTCCGCCACATTTGATAAAAGAATTTATAAATATTAAGCAAATAATAATAATTGAATAAAAACCGCGAATATGGGTTCCACAACCCACAACTTGTGCACACACATGGATCTGACAATATCACAAATACAATTACAGTCCAAGTACAAATAAAGTTAAGTCTTACATGCCTTGATCAATAAATACAGAATGTAAACAAATTCTCCTATTGCTCCTGAGTTCGGTCCGAAGAATCTTCTCCAAACCTAAATGGGAAACCACCTAGAGGGGGGGGAATTTAAAACAGTAAAACGTGAGCGAAAGGCTCAGTAGGACTAAGTTTTATAAAATAACTTAATGCAAAGGAACATAGCATTATCAGGAGTTATGCAAGAAGAAACTTGAATAAATAAATAAATAAATTGAGTAGAACCGTTCTGACACAGAACAGTCTACTCGTCAAATCAAAACACCAGTTTACTTTTACCTAGGCAAACCATGATATCACCACCGTAGTGGCCCAGCTGGGTTTCGGGACCTGCCCCCAAGGTCGATCACGACCCGATCTCTGATATGGCATCATGCCCATGTGTTTATTATCATTATCATTCAAAACCCATTTACCGAGTGTTGTCAATTACATTCATTATGAAATTCATTTCATGTCACGGTATATAAAAATATAACCGATAAAATCATTTTCAAACAACCGTTGAAAACATTTTGATAGAAATCCTTTTCAAAGCCAAATCATTTCAAAACCAGGCTACCAAAGAAATAGGATAGAAGTCCTACCTCAGTACTCGTGCCGGTACCCCACACCGTAATCCCGATCCGCTATACGCTAGCTCCACGGAACCACGAACAATCCTAGATACAAACTAAGTCAATCAATATCTAGTTCGAAACATTCTATGTTACTAAATCATTTCATGATGTCCTAGTGTGCCATTTGTATCATTAAAATCATCCTATAAGGTTGGGATTTAAATCAGGGTTCAAAACAATGAAATCGGGTAAAAATCACAAAATTTTCCATGCCTCGGTCGGCCTGCCGGACGCCCTGCTTCGGCCTGCCGAACTGTACAGTTCGGCCTGCCGGAAACAAGGTTCGGCCTGCCGAACATTTCCCCAGATTCGGCCTGCCGGTCGGAAGAACACCGGCCTGCCGATCATGAACTTCGGCCTGCCGAACATGAACTTCGGCCTGCCGAACTGGGAAAATCCAGAAATCCCAGCCACGGGTTTCTCGATCCCCAAAATCCAAATCTGAATTCCAACCTGTTTTTCTCAATTCCCAGGCATGAAAAATAACTATAGTTGATAGAAAAACATTCTAAAACATGTTTGGAATCATTTAAACAACATTTGAACTCAAAATCTTCAAAAATCCGAAAATGAGAAAAAGAGGAGAAAAATAAAAATCTTGAATACAATCCGTTTTTCTTCAATCTAGGTTTAGATTCTAGTTGTTCTAAGCTCATTTAACACAAATCCACGGTTTTCTAAGCTTAAACAAACTTAGATTTCAAAAACACACAAAATCAAAAATTTTTGTAAAAAGTTTAGAAATTTCGAATCTAACCTCGAATCGAAGCTTCAATCCGCGTTCTCGGTCGCCGAATCACGTCCCCGAGCTTCCTCCTTGCTGTTCCGAAGCTTGGATTCGAATGGAAATCAAAATTTTTTTGAAGGAAATTTGAGAGAGAGAGGGACTGCCGAGAGAGGTATCAAGAGGAAGAGAGAGAGAGAGATTTCGCGTGAGTGAGGAGAGAGAGAGAGAAGAGAGAAATAAATAGAGAAAATCGGTGGGCGGTTTTACTGTGCGAAAACCATGTGCCGCCCACGGTTTTGTAAAACGGAGTATTTTTAACATTTTACAAATTGTTGTGTTTTAAAACTCAAACCATCATTTTAAATCAACAAGGAATCTTTTGAACACATCAATTTAACAAAACAGCCAAAAACTAAAAATCCAACCAAATAATCTAATTAAAGTTAAAACTTTAATTATGGCACACTAATTCATCATTTACATTATATTAATATTAAATAAATTTCGGGACGTTACAGCTCTCCACTCCTAAAAGAAATTTCGTCCTCGAAATTTACAACTCATCTCAAAAACAAAACAAATGCGGATATAACTCCCGCATACTCGACTCTAATTCCCAAGTGGCTTCATCAACCCCGTGATGCTGCCACACGACCTTTACCAACGGTATCTCTCGACGACGCAAGCTAATCACTTTCCGGTCGATGATCTGAATCGGCACTTCTTCGTACGTCGTATCCTCCTGAACCTGCACATCGCGAAACGATACTATCTTATCCTGCTCAGGTGGACACTTCCTAAGCATAGACACATGAAACACATCGTGCACATGAGAAAGTTCGGGCGGAAGATCAAGCCGATAAGCGACCACACCAACACGCTGAGTGATCTCGAACGGCCCGATATACCTCGGCGCGAGCTTCCCACTCACTCCGAACCGCATAGTTCCCTTACGAGGTGACACCCTCAAGAGAACAAAATCTCCAACCGCGAACTCTAAGGGTCTACATCTCCTATCCGCGTAGCTCTTCTGCCGACTCTGAGCTGCTCTTAATCGATCCCGAATCACCGCGACTTTCTCATTGCTGTCACGAATCTCATCCGGCCCAAGAATAACTCTATCCTCCGGCTCGGCCCAACACACAGGTGACCGACACGGTCGCCCATACAATGCCTCAAATGGTGCCATACCGATACTCGCTTGATAACTGTTGTTGTACGCGAACTCCGCCAAATGCAAACATTGCTTCCAATTCCCGCCGAAGTCCAACGCACAAGCACGCAACATATCCTCGAGAACCTGAATAACCCTCTCAGACTGCCCATCAGTCTGAGGATGAAACGCCGTACTGAAGTTCAAATCTGTACCCAAAGCCTCCTGAAAACTCCTCCAGTACTTAGCATTAAACCTGGTATCTCGATCAGAGGTGATGGACAAAGGAACTCCATGCAACCTCACAATGTTTTGCATATACAACTCCCCGAGAATCTTCCTGGAACACGTCGACCTAAACGGAATGAAATGCGCCGATTTCGTCAACCTGTCGACCACAACCCAAACTGCATCATGCCGCTGCTCCGTCCTCGGCAAACCTGTGAGGAAATCCATCGTCACATGCTCCCATTTCCACCCTGGAATAGGAAGCGGCTGAAGCTGACCTGCAGGCTTCTGATGCTCAGCTTTCACCTGAAGACACGTCGAACACTTGGCCACGTACTCGCGAACATCTTTCTTCATGCCTCTCCACCAATAGTGCCTCTTCAAATCACGATACATCTTGGTGCTCCCCGGATGAATAGCAAACTGAGACCTATGAGCTTCATCTAGAACGGCTTTCGTCACCTCGGCGATAACTGGAACTGCAAGACGCTCCCGGAAGTACAACGATCCATCTGCATGCACGCTCCATTCCTCGAACTGCTCCCCGTTCTGAATCCGCGACCAAATCCCCTGCAAATGTCGATCCTGCCACTGACCTTGCTTCACCATCCGAACAAGAGCTGGAGTCGCTTCCACATGATACAACAAAACTCGATCACCGTCGTCATGATACTGTAGCCGATACTCACTCACTGTCGCATCCCTGCTCCAGTCCTCAAAAATCAAACAAGCGAGAATCCCTGAAGACTTCCTGCTAAGCGCGTCCGCGACCACATTAGCTTTTCCGGGATGATACTGCAACGCGAAATCATAATCCTCCATGTACTCCACCCATCTGCGCTGCCTCAAGTTGAGATCCCTCTGAGTGAACAAATGCCTCAAACTCTTGTGATCGGAGAAGACCTGAAACGATGCTCCATACAAGTAACATCTCCAAATCTTCAGCGCGTAGATCACCGCTGCAAGCTCTAAATCGTGAGTAGGATAATTCCGCTCGTGAGGTCGTAGCTGTCTCGATCCGTACGCAACCACACGTCCATGCTGCATCAACACGCATCCAAGTCCGCGCCCTGAAGCATCAGCATAAACCTCATACGGCTCGTCACTGCTAGGAATAATCAACACTGGAGCTGAAGTCAATCGGTTCTTCAATTCCTGAAAAGCAGACTCACAGTCTTCATCCCACTCAAACCTGACGTTTTTCCTGATCAACCTCGTCAACGGAGCTGCAATCTTCGAAAAGTCCTTTACAAATTTCCTGTAATATCCAGCAAGACCTAAGAAGCTGCGAATCTCCGCTACATTCCTTGGTCGTTCCCACTCCAATATAGCTTCAATCTTGGACGGATCCACTGAAATACCATGCTCCGAGATGACATGACCCAAAAATTTAACCTCGGTCAACCAGAATTCACACTTTTCCCTCTTAGCATACAACTGGTGCTCCCGCAGAGTCTGAAGCACGATCCGAAGATGCTGCTCATGCTCCTCCCATGTCTTAGAATACACAAGAATATCATCGATGAACACGATCACAAACTGATCCAGATACGGCCTAAAAATCCTGTTCATCAAATCCATGAAAGCTGCTGGAGCATTCGTCAACCCGAAAGACATAACCAGAAACTCGAAGTGCCCATACCGAGTCCTAAATGCTGTCTTGGGAATATCCTCTTCCTTGATTCTGAGCTGATGATAACCTGAACGCAAATCAATCTTCGAGAAGTATCGCGAACCTCCCAACTGATCAAATAGCTCATCAATCCTAGGCAAGGGATACTTGTTCTTCACCGTAACACGATTCAACTGCCGATAATCCACACATAACCTGAGAGTCCCATCGTGCTTCTTAGCGAACAAAACTGGTGCTCCCCACGGAGATGTGCTATTCCGAATATATCCTTTATCAGCAAGCTCCTGAAGTTGCCTCCTCAATTCCTTCATTTCTGCCGGCGCCATCCGATAAGGTGCCATAGAAATCGGTGATGTCCCTGGAAACAACTCGATACCAAACTCAATCTCCCGATTCGGTGGTAACCCTGATAACTCGTCGGGGAAAACATCCTCGAACTCACCAACCACCGGAATCGCTACACTACTACTCGAAACATAGGGCTCGCAATCTAGATTGGCAAGAAAAGCAAAACAATCTAGATTCCTTCGCCCTCCTAGACATGACTTCATGAGACGCTCACTCATTAGCCAATCACCACCACCCTGGTAAGTGATCACCGTCCCCCTATCAGACACTAGGGTCACCTTTCTAAGTTGGCAGTCCACAACTGCACTATACCTGGACAACCAGTCCATCCCTAAAATCACATCATAGGAACTCATGGGGAGTACAATCAAATCACTTTTCAAAATCTCATCCCCAATCTTTATTTTACAAGATTTACACATACAATTCACACACACCCGCCCCAAGGGAGAAGTTATAACTAGGGGTTCATTAAACTCTTCTACTTCTAATCCCAAGGCATGTACAAAAGAACTCGAAATGAGAGAATGAGATGCACCGGTATCAAATAAAACGCGAGCTAGAGATCTAGAAACCAAAACCATACCATCGACAACCGTGTTACCAGTCTGAGAATCTGACCCTCCAGATGCCATTGCATGAACCTGCACTGGCGCCTTCCCTTTTCCTCTACCGACATTGCTGGGTCCTGCATTACTCGGCCGATACTGCTGAGATGGAGATGACTGCACACTACCTGTACTCGGAGCTCTATACTGAGGAACACTGCGCTGAAAATACTGCGGCTGCTGTCCTCGTGCCGGATATGAGAATTGCTGAGGAGAAAACTGCGGATACTGCAACTGCGGGTACTGCGGAGGCGGAGGTAGGGTCTGAGGCTGAGGCTGAGACTGACGACTGGCATCCTCCCCGGTCTGCGATCCAAGACGAGCACTCCTGATCGGGCAATTTCTCTTGATGTGTCCGGGCTGCTGACAGAAATGACAATGAAAGCTGTAGGGGTTGCTGCGCCCGCTGCCAGACGAACTGCTGCTGCCACTGGTCGCACCGCCTTGCTTGCCTTTCCCCGGAGCTGGACGACTACTGGTGCTCTTCCTGCCACTCCTCTGCGGTCCTCCTGAAGCCTTGGCTCGATCCTCACAATACTGCACGTAATCATTCTCCACGGAGATCGCCGACGACACAAGCTCTCCGAAACTCCTAAGCCGTAGAGCAACCAACTGCCGCCGAATAGGAGCCTTGAGTCCTTCCTGGAACTTGATGCATTTCTCGCGCTCCGATGCCACAGCTGATGGAGCAAACCTAGCCAACTCGCTAAACTTTGCCTCGTACTCCCGAACTGAAAGATCACCCTGCTGCAGTCTATAAAACTCAGCTGCTTTCTGATCTCTATACCCCTGCGGAAAATACCGATCATAGAACAGATCCTCGAACTTGTCCCAACCGATATCGCCACCGCGCTCCAGACGCTTAGTTTGTTTCCACCAGGTGTTGGCGCCACCCTCGAGCTTATACGCCGCAAACTCCACACGATACTCCTCAGGCACACCAAGGGTATCAAGATGCTTCAAGATTGAATCCAACCAATATTCAGCTAACTGCGGATCCCCATTGCCATCAAAAGTCGGAATAGACGCCCGCCGAAATTCCTTAAAGAAAGCATGCCGACTACCAACACTGGAGTCTTCCGGTCTAGTCCTGGCTGCCATCTGCCGGAAAGCCGCAATCATAGACCTCATCAGGCCCTCATCATTTCCGAACTCGGCGTCAGCTGTCGAGCGACGTCTAGGTGCCATTCTCTCACTTCTGAAAACAAAATTTGGACTGTCAGATGTATTTCATTGTCAAACCTATGTGTGCACAATTCCCAAGGTTCATAACCTTGAGCTCTGATACCATTCTGTCACGCCCCGGAGTACGGGAGGTGACGTGGCGGAATATTTAGATTAATTAAAAGAGAGTTTAATTGAAAACCGAGAGTTTGAGAATCAAATTAAATAAAAATTAAGAAGATTTTCCGCCACATTTGATAAAAGAATTTATAAATATTAAGCAAATAATAATAATTGAATAAAAACCGCGAATATGGGTTCCACAACCCACAACTTGTGCACACACATGGATCTGACAATATCACAAATACAATTACAGTCCAAGTACAAATAAAGTTAAGTCTTACATGCCTTGATCAATAAATACAGAATGTAAACAAATTCTCCTATTGCTCCTGAGTTCGGTCCGAAGAATCTTCTCCAAACCTAAATGGGAAACCACCTAGAGGGGGGGGAATTTAAAACAGTAAAACGTGAGCGAAAGGCTCAGTAGGACTAAGTTTTATAAAATAACTTAATGCAAAGGAACATAGCATTATCAGGAGTTATGCAAGAAGAAACTTGAATAAATAAATAAATAAATTGAGTAGAACCGTTCTGACACAGAACAGTCTACTCGTCAAATCAAAACACCAGTTTACTTTTACCTAGGCAAACCATGATATCACCACCGTAGTGGCCCAGCTGGGTTTCGGGACCTGCCCCCAAGGTCGATCACGACCCGATCTCTGATATGGCATCATGCCCATGTGTTTATTATCATTATCATTCAAAACCCATTTACCGAGTGTTGTCAATTACATTCATTATGAAATTCATTTCATGTCACGGTATATAAAAATATAACCGATAAAATCATTTTCAAACAACCGTTGAAAACATTTTGATAGAAATCCTTTTCAAAGCCAAATCATTTCAAAACCAGGCTACCAAAGAAATAGGATAGAAGTCCTACCTCAGTACTCGTGCCGGTACCCCACACCGTAATCCCGATCCGCTATACGCTAGCTCCACGGAACCACGAACAATCCTAGATACAAACTAAGTCAATCAATATCTAGTTCGAAACATTCTATGTTACTAAATCATTTCATGATGTCCTAGTGTGCCATTTGTATCATTAAAATCATCCTATAAGGTTGGGATTTAAATCAGGGTTCAAAACAATGAAATCGGGTAAAAATCACAAAATTTTCCATGCCTCGGTCGGCCTGCCGGACGCCCTGCTTCGGCCTGCCGAACTGTACAGTTCGGCCTGCCGGAAACAAGGTTCGGCCTGCCGAACATTTCCCCAGATTCGGCCTGCCGGTCGGAAGAACACCGGCCTGCCGATCATGAACTTCGGCCTGCCGAACATGAACTTCGGCCTGCCGAACTGGGAAAATCCAGAAATCCCAGCCACGGGTTTCTCGATCCCCAAAATCCAAATCTGAATTCCAACCTGTTTTTCTCAATTCCCAGGCATGAAAAATAACTATAGTTGATAGAAAAACATTCTAAAACATGTTTGGAATCATTTAAACAACATTTGAACTCAAAATCTTCAAAAATCCGAAAATGAGAAAAAGAGGAGAAAAATAAAAATCTTGAATACAATCCGTTTTTCTTCAATCTAGGTTTAGATTCTAGTTGTTCTAAGCTCATTTAACACAAATCCACGGTTTTCTAAGCTTAAACAAACTTAGATTTCAAAAACACACAAAATCAAAAATTTTTGTAAAAAGTTTAGAAATTTCGAATCTAACCTCGAATCGAAGCTTCAATCCGCGTTCTCGGTCGCCGAATCACGTCCCCGAGCTTCCTCCTTGCTGTTCCGAAGCTTGGATTCGAATGGAAATCAAAATTTTTTTGAAGGAAATTTGAGAGAGAGAGGGACTGCCGAGAGAGGTATCAAGAGGAAGAGAGAGAGAGAGATTTCGCGTGAGTGAGGAGAGAGAGAGAGAAGAGAGAAATAAATAGAGAAAATCGGTGGGCGGTTTTACTGTGCGAAAACCATGTGCCGCCCACGGTTTTGTAAAACGGAGTATTTTTAACATTTTACAAATTGTTGTGTTTTAAAACTCAAACCATCATTTTAAATCAACAAGGAATCTTTTGAACACATCAATTTAACAAAACAGCCAAAAACTAAAAATCCAACCAAATAATCTAATTAAAGTTAAAACTTTAATTATGGCACACTAATTCATCATTTACATTATATTAATATTAAATAAATTTCGGGACGTTACAGAAGGACTTTTGAACATGTTTTTAGGCTCTTGTAATTAATGGAAAAGAGACAATTAATTAGTCTAACTTCATTGCGTTCGTTAATGGAGCACTAATATATATATATATATATAGAGAGAGAGAGAGAGTGAGAGAGAGACTATGATCAATATTTCTTGGGGTCCGCGTTTCGATTTCATGACTTTGCTTCATACGTTCCACAAGTGTCCTCACTTCCTTATGAATGCCCATAATTGGGTAAGAAGATAATCTTTAAAATCCAAGAAAAAAGAAGTCTGACCTAGAAAATTCAGCGTCAAGACAATTTTTCATCCACTACAATGAGGTCGGCAAATCTCGCTAAGAAACTGTCTTAGATTTTAGAGTATCTCATAACCGCTTTCGAGAATTAAATGTCAAATATGATTTGTTAATAAATGAATAATAAATGAATAAAAGTATTTATCAATATATATTTTTGTGAGAAAACTTGTTCAAAGTAGTTTGGAGATGAATTTATACGCGACTTTATAAAAAAATAGAGAGTTTAAATCTTTTACCTTAATTTTAAAAAACATGCTCAAACGATATAAATTTACTACTTCACATAGTTGGATTTAAGATTTACAACAAAAACTTTTACTTTTTTTTTTCCTTCAAAATAAGCAAAGACTTTATTAAAAAAAAAAAAAAAAAAACAACCTAACAAAAACAACAAGTCAAAGAAGACCAAAAGTAAGGAGGGAAAAGAAACCAAATATAAACTAAACGAAATTAACAAGAAGAAAACAAAGACAAAAACTTAAAGATAAATTCTTCTTAATTCTCAAGTCAGCAAATGATCTGCAAAATCCCTCCCCCAATTTAGATGCTTGGGTGTAGAATAATATTAACTGTTGATCTAGGATTGATTTTTTATTTCTTACTGCTTTAATTAATTATGAGTTGGATCTATCAATTATCATGCATGTCACTTAGTCTGAGTTGTTAATCATGTGTTAATTTCACTTTAACATTTTGTCTGTGTTAATCCATGCGACATCGTTTTTACCTTTCTCTAACTGTCTAACTTTGCTTCAAACACAAGGTACCCATATATTCACCGTTTTAATTAAGTTTTGCAATCTCGTTACAACATAGACTTAACTCGCTATTAGAATGAATATCACATATATTATTGTGTTACAAGCTGTAACTCGGATACAAGCTGTAACTCGGATAAAAAATAAAAGCGATTATTCTAAATGATAATAAATTAATAATCATAAATGTCTAAAATTATCCTCAAAAAAATATTTTCTCTTGTGTTAATACTACTATTACTACTTATAAATGGGAAAAATTACCCCCGAAAAATTCGTGTCCCAAAATTGAGAATCTAAACGTAAGAATATTCCCTAGTTCCAGCCCATGATAGAATCTATAAACATCATGGATAACTACTTAAGCTGCAGAAGTCCGTGGTCCAATATGTTCTGAAACAGCTACTCCTTGTTTCACCAGACACGGCATGTCTTATTTTTCTCTTGGGGAGTTGGTAAAAGTTTTATTTGTAAAATATTCGAATCTAAAGACTAATAGTTTGTTTGACAAAGTTAATACTAACTAATTTTTTAGTTAAGAACTGTATAAAGTTCTCACATGTTATAGTAAAAAAAAAAATTGTTGCTACAGTGTAAAGCTTTCATATACTACAGTGTTTATAATTTTAACCAATAGTTTTAACCATCAGGCCAAACACTTTATAAGTGATGTTATTTTCATGATCTTGATTCTTGAGTCTCATTGACCACATGTTTCATGGCCCTATTCAATAATGCTACGTAAAAAGACCACATTCCATTGCTAGCTTCATCTATAACTAAAAGCACTAATTTCAAACTCATATGTGGTGTTGATGATATTATAGTATCCTGAGTAGGTAAAGACTTTGCACACTACTATATTAAATTCTCATTTTGAATTTTGGATAATTAAACATTATATAATGCAATATCGGAGCTAGAAATATTTTTAATGGGTTACAAAGAAATTAATCCAGGATAGCATTTTATTATTACACAAGACAATTATATTTTAATTGTCAAGTTAGAGCACATTTAACAACATATTTTAATTATTCAACAAGAGTACAGTTATAATTTTTTTCAAAAAAATAGGTCCACAACTAAAATTTTTAAAAACTTTATGGATAAAAATTAATAAAATATTCAAACTTGAGAGGGTTCAATACATGCCCTACACAACATAACGAGCCACTATGTATGTATATAATATATATACATACATACATATATTTATTTATGTACTTGAAAGTAAATGTTACTGTACGGCTAGGCAACAAAATTACTTACACGTGTACATCAAACACGTTTTTTGGGTAGTTTTTTCTTCCCAATCCCAACCTGATGCTTAGCACTTAAGAAAGCGTTATTATGTTATACTCAAATTAGACGTTAGCTAGAAACTGTACTTCTCGTATTCTGTGACAGCAGCTTTAATTTAGAGATAATATGTTTTAATTAATTATACAGCTTGATCCATGTAATCTCGTCACCTGTTTTCTTAATTATTAAGTTTTCTACGCATATGCATATATTGCATTTTTTTAGCTTTTAACTTGGACCAAAAGTCATATTTTGACGATGAAAAATCTCACTATCTTGCATGAATTAATATTATATAGTATTAAAATATATAGTAATTAACTTTTCCAGGAAATTTTTTTCGGGCATCAATAATTGGAGAAAAATGACATGAATACCGAAAGAGAAAATATTAGAGAGAGGGGCTTTATTTTCACAATGGTCTATTAAATTAATAGATATTGCTATCTAGTGGAACCAGAAGAAGCACCAGTTGGTTTTCACTCTTAATCAGAAGCTTGATATATAATTTATTATCACAGAAAAAAAAAATGTTCGATATTTATAATTTTTTAAACCCTCATGTAGAAAATCATGTGCATGTATTATTTAAGTCGTTTGAAAACGTGGTTTAAACTAAGTTTAAAATTCAAATTTTGCAAAAAAATATATTAAATTTGGTTTGAATTATGATTTTGTGCTTTGAACTTAGACAACCTAATAATTAATAAACAAATTCTAGAAAATTACTATTGTACACTTCACACGTGTGTATGACAGACGGAGAACTCCATGGCAGGCAAAATGCATGGATTTCGGACGGAGATAATGATATATTTAGAGACAGAGCGTCCTAAAAAAGTATACAAATTAAGATTTCGTATATAAAGCAGACCATGAATTAATTCAATTTACAAGGAATTATTTCATGCATGTCAAAATTTACTGTTCCGTATGTGAAAGCGTTTGCTTCTAAAAGAAAACTTCATAGACATATAAAATAGATAATTGTGAATGTGTTGCATTAGTCAACCTAGTGGAAATAATATTGTGGTACAATTTTGGCTGGTAGCATGTGGACTTTTCTTTTAAAGTTCCGATTCCAGACTGTATCAGACACGCCTGCATTTGTTGAAAAACTAAAATAAGGAAAATAAGGACAAGAGTTAGATACAGCTGAATTTTTTATGATCGTAAAAATCGCTAAACTATCTTAGGGAGAACAATGACGGTGTTGAAGAGAAAAGTTTAAAATGTAGTGTTAAAACTGTACATTACAGCATCTAAGAGTTTTTATCTTTTTGCAATTTAACCAAAGAGTAGGAATCACAATTCCAAACACCCCAAATACATATATGTATATAGAGGGTAAATAACTAATTTACTAATTGCAATACTCGCTATAAACAACTGGACTTTTAATCACAACAGTTTTTAGTAAAATTTTTAATTACTATATTTAAATATATTAGTCATAAATTTTAGTCTAATTTTTATTATAGCTTTTTAGTCACGTGACTAAATATACCTTTGTCACAAGCGATTATCTACACTCTCTTTTCAGCTGTGCGGAGCCCATCACAACAGTCCAATTCATTTCAGCCCAACCTTTAAATCAGAGAAAGTCGGAGAAAGTCATAAAAGCCCAAATCTAGATCTGGCAAAAACACAACATGGGCCTAGTTCTTTGCACTGTTGCTTGTAGTCATAATTTAATGAGAAAATTACTTTTAAAAGTAATGCTTATTTATGCCACGAGAAGAAAAGTTATACTATATTATTATTTATATTTTGTATTAAGTTATGTCATAAATGAGTTTATACGGTATTTATAAAAGCAAACCATAAAAGATCACATTTATAAAAATTCTTCTATTTTAATTCAACAAACATAATTGAGTTATTTTTCTTATTAATCCTGTTGGGAATTGCAAAATGCCTCCCTAGTATAGGTCAATTCCGAAATGAAAAAATTAAATGGCATGCTACAACTTTCATATGTTTATGGATGTAAGTCATAAGTTTTTTTGTTCTAATTTATTTCACGATTTATTAATCTTTACTAGTCTATTTGCACGGTACAAAAATCTTTTCAAAATCTGTTGCAGGTGATCTTTTGTGGCAATTCTATAGATTACCCACTTGGAATTGTCATAAACTTTTTAACTTGTCTATTTTTGTGGCAATCATTTTTAAAGGGCAATAATCATATAAGTATCTTTTAAGAAGCAGCGTGAAGAACTTTAAAATACATCAATATGTCAATTCATATTGTTTAAATTATGCCTTGAAATAAGATCATAGTACAAATTGAATTATATATTATTCTGTATGAGGTTGACTTTCTTTCTAAATACACTCTCTTGAATCAAGAGTGAAAAATCCTAATGGGCCTAAAACCCTATTACTTATAAAACAGTAGAATTTAATTTAATTTATAATATACTTTTTAAATTAAGACTTATTATTTTATAAGTAATAAAATTTTAACCTCATATTGTTAAATAGGATCGCTCATAAAAAAAATATGCCCATTTGAACGAGATGTAGCCCAGGATATTTACAGATGCCTTATAGTTGTCTCGAGTCAATTTTAGTCACCATTGTGAATTCCATCAGGCATTGTCATCATGCCAGCAAAGCCCGTTGTTGGTTGATTTTGGGCCTTGGCTAGCCTATTCCGTGGCCAAAATACGTATCTAATTGACACATGTGCTATAGAGATGAAGGTATGAAATCTAACATCAACAGTTATCTTTTAGAATATTGGAGAGAGGTCTTGAGAGAGAGTGTGTGTCAAGTAATAGTCAACTATAGAGGGAGAGGTCTGAGGCCAGTGGGCCGGCGCGTTGCCAGCCTGCTGACCTTCGAACTTCATCAAGGAAGTCTTCTCCGATCGATCCTTATCATGCTAGGGAGCCTGTCATCGAGGGGGAGAAGTCTTGCATAGGCCGACAGACAAGAGAGGAGATCGGAGAAAGCATAAATCTACCACCAACCATAGCTCAGATCGAGGGGAGAAGCACCATGGCTGTTTGCAACGGTAGTAAGTCATGCAAAATTTCCCCAATTTCAGTCTGGGTCGGGTGGGAAATGAGGGGGTACAGGGTGGAGATGCTGTGGTTTGGGCGTGCTTGTTTATCGCCTGTCGTGCCTCGACGTTGAGGGACCTGACCACGGGTGAGGTCAGGCTCGTCGCCCGTCGTGCCCTAACATTAAGGGATCTAACCATAGGTGAGGTCGAGTTCGAGCCGCCAGGTGAGGGTGGGTTGCGGCGGGGTTGGCTCTGCTATAGGGAGGATCGATGAGGGTGTTGTGGGGAATAAAGAATAGGAGCTGCATGGGATCTCTGGTGGTTAGGGGGCTTGGGCTGGGAAATTTGAGGCTTCTGGGTGGAAGGCATCAAGGGTTCCTGGGTTTAGGGATCGTGGTGAAGACAAAGTCTTGATGTTGTACTTTGTATTGTGTGTGTTTTCTGGTTTCACTGTAATAAGACCGAAGATGTTCCCATCTATCAATAATGGTCTATATTAGTATTTTGTTTGTGTGTTATTGTAATAATAGAGGCGGTGTTCTCGCCTCTTAAGGGTCTGTATGTTCTGTCCGTCTTAGTTTGGGTTGAAGTTTTTGTTTCTCTAAAGGTCTAGAAGTAGTCAATGTTAACCTTAATGCTAGTGCGCGGTGCCCCTTGAATGATTAGAAATATTCATCAATTGTAAAGGGCGGTGGACTAAGAGCCACAACGTCTTAGCATTCGATCGATTAGAAGATTCTATCGAACCAAAAAACAAGGCCAAAAAGAGTACCTATACTTTCTTTTTTAGTACGTTGATGCACTTTTTCGTTTATGGGTTTTTGGCGTATTTATATAATAATTTTTCTTTTCGAAAAAAAAATTATTTGCTTCTTGGCAAGAAATGTAGTATTAGTTCTTTCACTCCTTTCTATTAAAATTACTTTTACCAAAAAAGGTTTCCCTAAAAATTTATGTAGAAACCAAAATCAAGATTTGTAAAACGAAACCCAATTCTTGCCTATGATCTTCTCAATCACGCTTGTTCTAATGGCATTAATAGCGAGTTGACAAGATGTTTAGAGCATCGGTTGGAATTGAAAATATTAGTTTAAAAACTATATCATTTGAGACCTTTACACTATAGCAACATTTTGTTTTTTATTATAGCTGCTTGAAACTTTACATTGTTTATTAGTTCCAACAGAAATATCAAACAAAGACTAAGATATTAATCTTTTTTATGCTGCTTGTTTCCCTCCACTTTTATCTTCGTTGGTTATTCATCATGCATGTTGCTTAAAGAAGAATTTTCATAAATACTATTTTTAGAAATTTATTTTTTATAAATATTGTTTAAATATTACACAACTAAGTCATATAATAAGACTCCTACACAAGTGAGGTTTTTATAAAGTTTTCTCCTCTTATTTTTTTTTCTGCTCGATATAAAAATTTTATAAAGTTGTTCAAATGCCCTTTTTTTTGTGTTACGTCTTTTTAATTAGAGATGCAACAATGGGCTGGGGCCCGTAGATCGGCCTCGGCCCATCCTGCTACAGTGATGGGCTGGGCCAGCATGGCCTGGTATTGTTCAAGACACGATCCGACCCATAAATATTGGTGGGCTAAGCTGGGCCAAAATATGTTGGCCCATAAAAAATCACAGGCTGGGTCGGGCTGGGCCAGGCTGGCCCGTCTCGTCGGCCCATTACAGGCCCAAAATAGGCCAACCCACTGAAGGCCTATTGTGGCCTAATTATATATATATATATTTCATTTTCATACATGGGTGAACATGGCTGAGTATGGCTTTCTCCAGTAAAAGGCCTCACATACCACATCATAGCAAGTTTTTTTTTTTTTTTTTGATTGTAGGCATGCTTTGCTTCTTCTAAGAAGCAAAGCTAAGACAAGGCCTCACATATCACGTTACAATAGGCCTAGCAAGCTCCTTTTCTTTTCTTTTCTTTCCTTCTCATTTTTTAAATTTTTTTTCTTCTAGGCATACTTTGCTTTTGAAAAACAAAAGCAAGGTTTTGTCCTACTAGGTTTTCCTTGGAAAGATTTTTAATAAGGTAATCGTAAATAAAATATCCATTTTTATATTTCCATTGACTATTCAAACTTTTATATTTGTTAACTTGTTTAAAAATTCAAAAATAAAAAACAAAAATAAAAAAATAAAAATTACACGCTTAGATGGGCTGGCCCATCTAAACCCATGATAAGCCAAGATGAGCCGGCCCATTCAAGGCCCACGGCATGACCCGACACGGCCCACAACACGGCCTACGTAAAATTGGCCTGCGGGCCAAGCTGGGCCAAGGTAATTCTAATATGGGCTGGCCCAGCCTGGCCCACAAAATTCATGGGGTCAAGCCGGCCTGGCCCGTGCCTACATGGGCCTAAGAAAAACGGGCCGAGCCGGCCTAGCCTATTCTTGCATCACTACTCTATTTTCAATTGAGTATTAAAACTGCCATGGACATCTGGTTAAAATAATAATTTAAAAGGATAGAATCTAAACCAGATATCGACAAGTAGTTCACTCCTAGGTCCACACATTGCTTCAATTCCAAATGTAGCAGGTGACTAAAATCTTAATGGGATCCATTATCATGCCTGATTTAGCCTAGGCCTAAACCTTATTTCCTTGTCACCTCCCAATTCCTAATCTGGTCGGTTTGAACCAAAACAAGACCCCTAACCCCATACCTATGTATATGATGTGAATATATATGCAATATTTTGATTTATTATCATTTCAATTATATAGTTTTAATTGTTATCGTATAAAACTCTCACATATTATAATGTAAAGTAAAAATAAACTATAATGTAAAACTTTTACCTACATGCTATAATAGATTTGTTCCAACTTATTTCCCAAACACAGTCTTTACTGATACATAATATTCAAATCAAGATAATTAAAATGGAAGAGAGGACTGTGTGCCCTTGCTTGATTGGTTCGTGTATTAATTAAATTCATAAATAAAAGTGATTTAAAGTTTCAAATTACTTGCAAGCTTTTGACTTTGGAGGGATAAAGCATTTTGATGGACAAAATTTGAGTACAAATTAGCTAATAAGCTTCAATTGAAAGAAAAATAAAAGTTGGCTATTAGGAATCTAAACGAGGAATATTAAAAAGGGGAGGTTTTTTTTGATACAAGAGAAAGAAGAATGCCATCTACTTTTGAGTGAAGCCCTTACAACCAACTAAGTTATTCTCACTTGTCAAAAAAGGGAGATTTTCATTATTATTTTGTTTGATATATTATGATCGGCAATTTTGTATCTTTACAAGTGAATATAGTGTTAGGGGATGTTTTGGTAGCCATAAAACAATTATTTAAGTTGCATTAACTTTGATTTCAATACGTCAAGACACATGCTTCAAAAAAAAAAGAAAAAAGAGAGAGAGATTCCAAGCTCTTTTAATATAGTTAGGTTGGCTTAAATTAATAGATGGTGACGACAACGAATCAAGAGTTTAACTTCTTCTTTTTTTTTTTAGACGAAGAATGAGTCTTAGCATATTGAGCATGTATGAGTGGTTAATGTCAAAATGGCTTTAATGATGATTTTATATTTACAAAAATGTGCTCAAGCAGTGATTCGAAGCTTAGTATTGCGATAAATTCAACTTAATCACAAGTTGTACAATTCAAATCCCCTGCCCCGAATCATTAAGACAATGCCTCCTGCTTCTTGCTAATGTCAGACCGTCCCTATTATGATTCTCGGTTTAATGTATAGGGTGTTTGACAAATACAATTTTTTTGTTCAAATACTATGGCATGTAAGAGCTCTATATTATAACATTTTTTGTTTTTATTGTAGCGTATGAAAGTTTTACATTATTTGGTAATCAAAAAGTTAGTTCTAATAATGTCTACCAAACACCTTAGTAATCAAGAGCAAGCCACCTAAAGCACATTCGGCCAAGGGGCTTCATTAAGCACTTTTGCCCTCAAAAAACTTTTTCCTTACAATTTGAACTTCTCTTTTTCTTGTCCGACGCATGTGTTTTGGCATATTGAGTATGTACGTATGGTTAATGTCAGTGCGACTAACAATTATTTTATAATTACAAAAATACCTTCAAGTAATGGTTGTGGGCATAATCAAATGATAAATTCACATCTAACTCAATCATAAAGTATAGAGTTCAAATCCCCTATTCTAAATTAAAAAGAATGAGAGAAAAGAAAGAAAAAAATTCCTTCCCACAACTTGCTAATATGATAGATCATCCCTATTATGATTTTCTAAGTACATTCTTATCAAGAGTGGAGCCACCCTCAACACATAGGGATAGCTGCTCCCTAGACCCAAGAGGCTCCATTAAGCACTTTTGCTAGTTTTGCCCCTCCAAAAGTCATTAATTGCAATTTTTAATAGATCTTTTAATAAAACTGTTATAAAACAAAATAAAATATAAGAAAGGACTAAAAAAAACAAGAGAGAAAACATAAAAGGAAATGAGAGACACAGTATCTTTCTATTCTTCCATGTGTGAGTGATGAAAATGCAAGCTTAGTACAAGCTCTATTTATAGACTAAGAATTATAACTAAAGGTAATGGCAATAGACATAATTTACATAGGTTACATATACAATTAAAATAGATGTAATGCACAATATTGAGAGAGATTCAATGATGAGATAATGTGGTCTAGATGTAAATTGTAAATTGTAAATTTACAATAAAACCTTTGCATATAACTCATGGAATACCAAGATGTGTCATCTACACACACACACGTGTGCATACTTGATTCATAATACTCCCCCTTAAATGTCTACCATACAAAGAATATGCCTCATTGAATACCATACTAAGAAAAAACCTAATGGGAAAAAATCTTAGTGAAGGAAAAATAGTACATAATTCTTGTGTGATTTGCATTTAGGACTGCTTCATTAAAAACCTTACCAAAAAAACCCAATAGGACAAAAGCTAGGCTAAGGGGAAAATAGTACAGTATGTAGTGTCTCGTCTTCATATCAACATCTCTTCTTCAAAGATCTCTGTGTCAACACATTCCAGTTTTGTGTACCAATTTCTCAAATGTTGTTGTAAGAAGTGCTTTTATATACAAATCTGCCAAGTTTTCACTGGAATGAATTTGATGTATGCCATTCTCTCCTTTCTTTTGAAACTCGTACATGAAAAAGAATTTTAGTGAAATGTCTTTCTTCTGTCGCCTTTTATGTAACCTCATGTGAGTTGGGCGATACAGGCTGCATTATCTTCATACAACACCGTTGGACTTTCTTTGTTGAATGAAAGATTACATACTTCTCTTATATGTTACACCAGGGATCTTAACGTATACAATCTTGACTTGCCTCTTAAATTGCCAATATTTTAGCATGATTCGAAGATGTGGTGGTTAGGGTTTGCTTTGACGAGCTCTAAAATATAGCTATACCACCATATGTAAACAAATAACCTATTTGTGAACGTGCTTTATATAAATCAGACAAATATCCTGCATCCACATATCGAATCAATTCTAACTTTAAATCCTACACATAATACAAACCTATATTTGTTGTACCATAAAGATAAAGAAGTATTTGTTTGGTACTATTCCAATGTCTTCGAGTTAGTGAAGAACTATATCTTACTAGTAAGCTAACAGAGAATACTATGTCAGGTCTTGTGTAGTTAGCAAGATACATTAATGCACTAATAGCACTAAGATACGGTACTTCTAGATCAACAATTTCTTTATTATCATCTCGAGAAGGAAAATGATCCTTTTTTACATCAAATGATCGTACAACCATGAGAGAACTCATTGGATGGGATTTATCCATACTAAAACGCTTTAATATCTTTTTAATATATGTTGACTAATGAACAAAAATCCTTCCCGATAAATGCTCGATCTACAAGCCAAGACAAAATTTTGTTTTTCCTAAATCCTTCATATCAAATTCATTTTTCAAATATATTATTGTATCTGTAAGCTCTTCATGAGTCCTAGTGATATTCAAATCATGAACATAAGCTGCAATAATAGCAAATCTAGACTTTAACCTTTTAATAAAAACACATGGGCAAATTGGATTGTTAATATATCCCTCTTTTAAAAGATAGTTACTGAGATGATTATACCACATGCGTCTAAATCGCTTTAATCCATAAAAAGGTCTTTGTAATTTAATTGAGTACATTTCCTAGGGTTTTGAATTATATGCTTCAGACATTTTTAGCCCTTCAGGGACTTTCATATAAGTGTCACTATGGAGTGACCTATACAAATAAGCCATTACAATATCCATTAGATGCATATGAAGTCCTTCTGAAATTGCCATGCTAATCAAAAATCTTAACATAATTGCATCTATCACTGGAGAATATGTCTCCTCATAATCAATACTAGGTCTTTGCGAAAAGCCTTACGCTGCAAGTCGTACTTTATATCTGATATCTTCATTTTTCTCATTACGTTTTCGCACAAATACCACTTGTAGCCTGCAGGTTTTACACCTTCAGATGTTTGGACAACAGGCACAAAAACTTCATATTTTTCACTTGAATTTAATTCTGCCTAGATTGTGTCTTTCCATTTTGGCCAATCATTTTTATGTCGACATTCTTCAATGAACTTTTGTTCAATATACTCGTTTTCTTCTAAAATATGAAGAGCTACTGCATATGCAAATATGTTGTCAACAACAATTTTATTTCGGTTCCATCTCTTTCCTAAAATGACATAACTTATTGAGATCTCTTCACTAACATCATTTTTAGGTACCTAAACCTCTTTTAGGGTTGCTTCTTTAGTTATATCATTTGTTTTTGTACAGGGCTCTTCAAGAACATTAATAATATTGGAAATACCAAGTTGTTCACTATTAGCCTCTTTTTTCTTTCTTGGATTTTTATCCTTAGAACTGATGGGTCTATCACGCTTCTGGCATGCCTTAAACTCATTTGCTAGCATATTAATATTTTTTTCAGTGGGAAGATCAATTCGAATAGGAGCATTGTTAGCTGGTATATATGATTTTGTCACTTTCTTAACATCAGTAAATACATCTAGTAATTGATTTACAACCTTTTACAAATAGATAATTTTTTGAACTTCTAATTTACATTGATTTGTACGCGGATCAAAATGAGATAACGATGATCCATTCCATAAAATTTCTTGTTTTTCCAACTATTGTTTATCTCTCCCTAATGTTGGGAAAACTGTCTCATCAAATTGACAGTCGACAAACCATGCCGTAAAAATATTACCCGTCAAGGGTTCAAGATATTTAATTATTGACGGGGATTCAAATCCAACATAAATTCCCAATCTCCTTTGAGGACCCATCTTAGTGTGCTGTGGTGGAGCAATTGGGACATATACTATGTAACCAAAAATTCTTAGATGAAAAATATCTTACTCTTTACCAGAAACAAGCTGCAATGAAGAGTATTTATGATATATAGTTGGTCTTATGCGAATAAGCACTACAACGTGTAATATGGCATGTCCCCAAAAAGAGCTAGACAATTTTGTTCTCATAAGTAAGGGCCTAGCAATTAATTTTAGCCTTTTAATAAAAGATTCAACTAATCTATTTTGTGTGTGCACATGAGCAATAGGATACTCAACAGTAATCCCAATTGACATGCAATAATCATAAAAGGCTTGGGATGTAAATTCTTCTGCATTATGCCGACGAATTTTCTTGATTGTATAATCTGGGAATTACGCTTGTAATTAGACTATTTGAGTTAGGAGTCCTGCAAATGCAACATTGCAAATAGATAATAAACAAACATGTGACCAACGTATTGATGCATCTATTAGTACCATAAAATATGAAATGGTCCACATGATGGAATAGTAGGCCCACATATATCTCCTTGAATTCATTTTAAAAATATAGGAGATTCAATTGTCACTTTCATTTGGGATAGCTTTATAATTAGTTTTCCTTGAAAACAAGCAGCACATTAAAAACTTTAGTCAAAAGAATCTTTTAGTTCTTTAAAAGATGTCCATTTGAAATTTCTATAACCTTTCACGTCATTATCGAACTCGGATGACCTAAATGGTCATGACTTAAATGGTCATGCCAAACAATAAAATTCCTTGAATCTTTAGATTCTTGGTTCATTACCATATATGATTCAATTGGATTTATAAATGTATAATATAATCCAGAAGGGTATGCCGGTAATTTTTTCAATATTTGTTTCTTTCCTGAGATATTAAACATAATATAAAGATATTCAACGTCTTTCTTAGTTATTGTCTCAATATGATAACCATTATGACGTTTATCTTTAAAACTTAGTAGATTTCTTTTTGATCTAGTAGAATGCATAACATCATTAATTATAAACCGTGTGCCACCAGGTAATAATATATTAGTTCTTCTGAAGCCTTCAGTGAGGTTTGCAACATCAAATATTATACTAACATTAACTTCAACTAATATGAGATTGGAAAAATATTTTTTATCTTTGAGAATAGTGTGTATTGTTCCACTGTCCGCCAGGCGAAAGGCTTCACGATTAACTTTAATATCGGTGGAATCATTTTTGAAATCCATGTCTCTTCGTGAAAAATAAAACAAAAAAATAAGAAAATAATATACTAAACACAATCCTTTTTATAAGAAAATACATAGAGATTACAAAACATAATAAAAGCACATCGAAATTACAAGTACACAAAAATAAAAACACACCAAGACACACTAAAAATTATAGATCACACTAGAAATGAAAACAAACTAAAAATAACACACTAGGGATAGATTGGTGTGAGAACATCTTTTTAAGATATATTGATGTTTCCTTCGCTAATTAAATTCTCAAATTTTTCATCATGATTTTTAAAGAAATCTGCAACGTCCAAGTGTGTAAAATCTATAGGAACATGGTGTTTAGTAAAGTCTGTCTCAACAAGGTTTGTCTCTATACCTTTTCCTTTCTCTTTTAAGGAAGTTTAGTAAAGATCAACAAGGTGTTAAGACGTGCAACATATACATCTCCAATGTCTTTTCATACCACATCTATGGCAAGTATCTTCATTTTTCTTAAGGAGTAATTTTTTTTTTAAACTCCTTTTCTTCTTATTTCTCCTCATTTTTCTCCCATTTCTAATGGTAAGATGTAACTTGCTTGAAATTTGAGGAGTTTTGGCTATTCTGACTACAACCACGACCATAATCACCATGCCGACCATGCCCAAGGCCTTCAACCTATGCCATATTAACTTCAGGGAATGATATTGATCCAGTTGGGCGAGATTGATGATTTTTCATCAAAGGTTCATTATTTTGTTTGACAACAAGAAAACATGATATTAATTCAGAACATTTCTTAAAGTCTCGCTCTTAACATTGCCGTTGCAAAAATACATTAGAGGCATGAAAAGTAGAGTTAGTTTTTTCTAACATGTCTTCATCAGTAACACTTTCTCCGCATAATTTTAATTGAGTAGGAAAATTGAACATTGCGTTATTATACTCGCTCATAGTTTTAAAATCCTGAAATCACAAATGCTTCTAATTATAGCGAGCTTTAGGAAATATTTTCCTTTTATTTATTTCAAAGGACATATGGATCTTTTACCATCAAATATTCAGTTTTCGATCCTTCATGGAGATGACAACGAAGGAATATAATTGCTTTTGCACGATCTTATGAGGATGCGTCATTTTGTTCTTTAATTGTATTTCCAAGGTTCATAACATCAAGGTAAATCTTAGCATCAAGAGTCTATGCTAAATAATTTTTGCCAAAAATATCAAGAGCAATGAATTCGAGCTTTGTAAGATTTGATATTGCAAAAACTTGATGGACAACAATGGTTATAACTCATACTGATAATGTGTTATAAAACAAAGCAAAATATAACACAAGACTAAAGAGAACAAGAGAAAAAATATAAGAGGAAATGAAAGATAAAGTATCTTTCTATTCTTTCAGTTGTGAGAGGTAAAAATATAAGCTTAGCACAACCTCTATTTACAGGCTAAGAATTATAACTAGAAGTAATAGCAATAGATATAACTTACATAGATTACATCTACAATTAAGAGAGACATAATAAATAATATTAAGAGGGATCTAATGGTGAGATAATATGGTCTAAATGTGAATTATAAATTTACAATAAAACCTTTACATGTAACTTATGGAATACCAAGAGGTGGCATCCATACTCACTTGGTTCACAACAAAAATCATTTTATCTTCTAAATTTTACCTTTAAGTATACTCATATTTCACAGAACTTTTAAGTATTCACATTATATCTTAAATTTTATCATTTAAGTATGCTAATAGTATACTGATAAGTTCGCCATTTTGTAGACTTAAGCATTAGAAAGTGCAAACTCGATCAGAGATTTTTTTTTTTTTTAAGTTTGTAAGTAGAACTAACTACATTATTATTTTAGTTGAATTCATACCCGTGAAAAAAATTTCTCACTCCGCCACAATTGTAATTCTTTACTTCTATTTTTTTCTATGGTCAGATCATGTTATAAAGAACGAGAAGAAGAAATCCAGATTCAGAAAGCATCAACAACAATCAGATGAAGTTATAATCACAAAAAATAGTTTATTAGGAGACAAATTTAACTCTTTGTACCAATCAATTATGTGCTAATATATGTTGTCTTAGAGTGTGTTTGAAAACGTAATTTGAATTAATAAATTAGAATTAAAATATCGTAATATATAAGAGTTTTACGATGTAATATATTTTTACTTTAAACTATATTATATGAGAGTTTCATACTTAAAAAATAAAATTAATAAATTAAAATGACGTTATCCAATACATTTTACGCTATAAGTCATTTTTTATCTCGAAGATTCAATATCAATTTTTTATTGTGGAACAGAAGCAGCACAGCAATATTTTACGGTAATAATCAATATAATTTTCTTGTCAAAGCTGCTTTCATAGCCGGTCACGTTAAGTCTAAAAGGTCGTAGTAGGGAGACCAATAATATGAGAATTGGACGTGTATAAATTTGGTTGGATTTGCAGAGTCACGCACTTGTCCAGGCTGGTTCAACTGTATTTTAATCTCTTGTTGAAAAGAGAACCGAAAGGAGAAATATCAATAATTAATTTGGGAGAAAGTAGAATTAAGTAGGAAAGTTAAGTAAAATATAATAAATTAATTAAAAAAGTCTCACTCGGGCTAAAATACAGCGCTTGAAAATATTTCCTAATTATTATTTAATACAACTGCCTTGCATATGTAGCAGTTTCATGAGTTCTTGCATGGCTTAGAAGGTAACCTATTATTGTTAGGACATATATTTCTCTATTACACATAGGATCCATTTCGCAAAGCTTTTGACGTGAGTATTTGGAACTTTTTTTTTTCATAATATGAAACTATATTTTTTTAAAAGCTTAAATTTTAAAATTTTTAGAGTAATAATTACAATAAAGTTTATATTACCTTATTAAAACTTTGGTATAAGTTCTAAAGTATATTTTAATTATAATCTTTTGATAAGTCATATTTTCTGACTTTGACTTGAAGCTCTAATGGAGTGCAAAAATACTTCTAATATATTATACAAACACTCCTAGAAATAGCTTTTAAGTTTAAGAATCCAAAAACAATTTCTAAAAGCCTTGCCAAACAAGCCAATAGTGTCTGTTTATTTTTTGAAAGCTACTTTTGACTTGTTGTATCCAAAACATTTTTCTCAGAAATATTTGAATAACTTTCAATAAAAAGTTTTGAGCAATGAGAATAATTTCTCGCTAAAGTTTCATTTTTACCTTTTCAAAAAAGCTCATCTAATGAACTTCATAACTTTATTTTAATAAAGACTTTAAAATTTTCATTATAACATTTTTTTATATGATGCATGGCTTTTGCTCCCAATTTTATTATGAAGGAATAAGACTACGATTGGAATCCTAATGGCACATGCACACAGAGGCGAAGCCATCATAGGCTTAGGGGTAGCTACCCTACAGCCCAAGGGGCTTCCTTAACTTTGAGGCTCAAAATACTATTTTCAAACAACTTTGCTTTAAACTTGCCCCCTAAAAAATTTCAAATCGAATTTTTTACATATATTTTTCAACAAAAGTTTTTATCATTCCCAAATTTTAACTTTAGGTTAATTTACATCCTTCTTGAAATTTTTTTTGGCTCTGGCACTGCATGCGCACGCTTACATACTCAACCACTTGAGCTAGTCTCAAAATAACCATTATTACATGTTTATTACTTATTAGAAAAATTAAATATCAATTTTGTTTCATTAAACTTATTTAAAAATGTGGCTGCAAATACTAATAAAGAAAAAGCCACAGTTTTTTTTATCTTTTTCTTTTATTATCTAACTGCAAATGCAAAGCAATGCTAATGGGCTCATAATATAGTAATTCATGAGAATTATGTTAGATAAGAGAATTATATAGGTCTCAAAACACTAAATTTTCCTTCTCTAATATCCAATGCCCAAATATAAAATCAATCCTTATGTATATTGCCTTTAAAAGTAATAATTTCTTTTTGCTCAACCCAAAAAAGAAATCATTGGTGTCTTCTCGTTCTTTATTTCCTTTGTTACTTTAAAAGTCTCAGGACTACTAACGGAGCAAAAAAAACTGACTCAAATTCTTTTTAAAAGACGGGTCAAGTTTTCACTCATACTACCACACATCTAATGTTAAACAACATATTAATCAACCTAAAGTGAGGTTGAAGAGTATCAATGTGACGACCCGCCTTTTCGGGCAGTCACTTTACTTTCATAAACATTGTTTCATAAACAGTAATCTTACTTACTTAGTAAGAAAATACTGTAATAAAATTTTTTTTTCTTTCCTTAAACGTTCTTTAATATTGATGCGACCTCTGTCGCATTCAAGTTGAGACATCGCTCAATACTTGCCCTTAAAATTATTTCAAATTGTTTCTTAAAACTTAATAAGAAACATTTATTAAATCATAGTTTAAAACTTTACTTTATAATTACATAAAACAGTTCATAAACTGTATCTTAAAACTTATAATACTATTCATAAAACTTATTTTCTTTAAACTTTGAAAACACAACATTAAACAATGGAAAACATTTTCTTTGCATAGCGGAAGCAAACAGTGATGGTATCCATACCCAAATCTTCGCAACTGTCCTCCGCAGCACCCAGCTCTTTTAACGGGTCCCATTGGTCACCCATAAATTACCTACAGCATGAAAAACTTTTAATGAGCTTTCGCTCAGCAAGTTCAAACATATTCTCTGTAACGCCCCTATATGGGGGTTAACAGTTTTTAATGAGATAAAATAAAAATAAATAATAAAAGTAAAACCTTAAAAATAAAATTTGCCTGGGACTTAAATGAAAACTCTCAACTCAAAAATAAAAATATAAACGATAAATAAACCACAGTTTTAATGTAGCACCTTAAATTTAATAATATAAACTGTTGTCATCATCATTTTAACCCTCAACACATTGTAATACAGTCACAGAAAGTAACAATTGATGCTTACATTATCATGAAGAACATTCTCAACAATTGAAGCAGTCCCAATGTAATATAGCTACATCACTTCCTCAACTATATTTCTCGTAGCCACCTCACACTTAGTGAGTCCTGAAAAGATAAAAATATAAGGGTATGAGCAACACTATGCTCAGTAGAGAAAGCCATTACTCACCTTTAGGTTTTTATCATTACCACATTAAAAC
This sequence comes from Artocarpus heterophyllus, assembly GCA_025403435.1. Lineage (NCBI taxonomy): Eukaryota > Viridiplantae > Streptophyta > Magnoliopsida > Rosales > Moraceae > Artocarpus > Artocarpus heterophyllus. Next base: position 4,334,189 of record CM046344.1, read on the forward strand.
CTGCATGGTTAGTAAGTCACATCATATTCCAGATTATGAGGTTTATTATGATCACATCTTATGGATACCGTAGTTAATCATTACCAAGTGTCATAATTACACATTTATACAAATATTACCAATCATCATTGTTCCTAGGTATCCATGTTAAATTGAGTATCACTCAACTCATCGAAACTCAAATGGGCGCACTTGATCACCCTATAAACATTCCAAGGGTGTTCCGGTGAGGGGACATCAAGCCCCGAGTCCTCACCAAATCGATTCCTGTACAGTGTGTTCTGGGACTTTCAACCCAAGGAAGCGTCATCACCTTCCCCCTATTTTACCTTTTAGGGTATTCATGCCCAAGGACGTAATCGCCGCCCTCTTCATGTCTCACCATTTCTCTATATTAAATCATTATTAATAGAGTCAGTTTTCCTAACCATGCTTCTCAATTTATAACATGTGTCAATTCATTATGTTCCTCGCCGTACAATACAAGACGAGTCCATGTCATAGTTTCATATGTGATAATCATATAATATCAGTTCAACATAGATATATATATATTGCGGCAAAACAATCAATTTTAATTCTATAAAAACCTCACAAAAGATGAGTAATAGAATCCCTACCTTTCAAGCTTATCAACAGTCTCTTAATCCTGGAATCAATTAAGGTTAGCTCCATACTCCCTTGATCCTAAGGCGTGCATAAGGACAATTAAAACTAAAGCACAACATACAACTACATTCATAAAATTTATTTTAATTTAATCTTAGAATTTTAAGAAATAACCACTGCCCATAGAGGTATTATAAAGTTTAACAATATAAATTTTCTGTCTAGGGCATATACACTTAGACTTCATACATATGCTCCAAAATAGCAACAAACATATACTTAGGTTTAAGAACGCAAATTTGAATAATCCTTTAGTATAAAAGAAAATTTATAAATGAAAGACTAAATTTGTTCATAAGATTCTAACCTCGGATTATGGTTAGTTGGAAGCTTGAAATGGCTTCAAAACAGGTTCCTTTACTTCGGTATGACTGAAATTCTTGCTCAAATGGAGGTGATGGTGGCTGATTTTTATGGCTGCCTTGAAGAAGTTCTCTAAGTATTTTGCTTCAGCAAAGAAATGAGAAGAAGAGTGTGGGAACCGTGGAAGAAAAAGGAAGAAAAGATGAAGTCTTTGAAAAGAAGTGATAGAAACAATTATAGAGGAGACATGTTGAAGCATGTCACGGAGGAAATAAAGAAAATGAGGGTCAAGAGTAGTTGGAAAAGATATCCTTATGTCTCATCTAAAGACTTTAACACACATAATGCCAATATGACATTTTTGAGATTTATTAGAAGTTCTAAGGCTTTTTAGTAATCATACTAAATAAATATAGGAGAATTTTAGAAAATTTAAAAATAGATAAAAATAAATATTATAAAATAAATTTAAATGAAGCAATTTTTTTTATACATTAAAAATTAATTTAATTACCTCAATACCCGTTAGAAGAATAACGGGTGTCACATTCTCACAAAGCATTTAAACATGCTTTAAAACTTTTCTCATGAAAACCTTTCTCTTGAAACGTTCTTCATGAACGTTTTCCATAAACATTTATGAAAATATTTTTCATAAACGTTTTTCTTAAACATTTCTAAAAACGTTTTTCATAAACGTTTTTCATAGAGCATTTCTGAAACGTTTTTCTTAAAACGTCATTCGTAAATCTTTTCTTGAAAACATGAAATGTTTTTCATAAACATTTAATGTAAAACCTTTCTCTTAAAACATTTCTTGAACGTTTATCTTAAAACGTCGTTCATAAACCGTTTCTTGAAAACATGAAAACGTTATTCATAAACATTTATCGTAAACATTTTTCAGAATGTTTTCCATAAACATAACATATAAACATTTCATAAAAAAGCATTCAAGTAACATCAGAATGCATGACTCCATTTATGCTCAATTATTAACTTCAATTATGAGCATATTATGAACATTATATAAACTTAAATATTCATTTCTTTCTCAACCTTTATTCTTGTTCCTTAACTTTCTTTATCTTGTAACCTTCATTTTCCTTACTTTACTTTAGTGTTCGTACCAACTCATTAATCATGAGATCATAAACATGATGCTTCCCTTGTGGAAGACTTGAGACCATCAAACATTGAGGTCTTGTACCTCACCTTTAGGAGGTCAAACTTTAATTTTACTTTCATTACCTCATAACAAAGAGGCTGGTACGACACTTTCTTTTTATCTTAACGTTACCTTCTTATTAACTTTAGTGAGCATTTCAAATGCAATCACATCATATGCAATACACTTGCAATTCATAGCTTGTACTATAAAATCTATTGCGTAACGAACGCAACATATTGCTTAATAAATTCATCATAAAACGCAAACACATTTTGCATATCATAACTTGCATTCTAACACTCATTGCATAACAAATGCAACATATTGCTTAATAAATACATCATAAAATGCAAACACATTTTGCAAACTATAACTTTTATTCTTAAATTTATTGCACATCAAATGCAACTTATTGCATAGCAAATGCATCATTAAACCTTTAACTTAAACTATAAAACATTATGCATTGTCATAATGCAAAACATACTTTCAATACTTTGAAAATCATAACTTAAACTTTTAAATAACGTTATGCATATCAATATGCAAATAAACCTTTAACATAACGATTGCAAATTCATTGCAAATCTTTTTCTTGAACTTTAAAACTTCTTGCATAATAAATGCAAACATACTTTAAAAACAACTTGCTTAACAATTTGCAAACACATTTGCAAACATATAAATGAGCATTTAAAAATCATTTACTTCATGCTGTAGGTGAGGTTTGAAACTTACCCAAACTATGCTTTAGCGTTCTCTATTCCGTTCCTTTTCCTTCCATTAGTCGGCCTCTGCGTCCTGATCAAACGACAACCGACTCATTAATTAACTTTCTTTATTATCAATCCACTCGATTGATAATAAAACGTAAACATTAACCATTCATTCCTTTTTTCATAACTTGACTAGTATACTTTCGGTCTACCGTTCTCTTACTCAACCTTATAAATTGTCAGTTTACATTTCCTTCATTTAGCCTTGTAACCCACCGGGGTTACTTTTCCTTTTAACTTTGTAACCCATCGGTTACCTCTCGTTTACTTAAAACATCTCTTATGAAATCTCTGATCTCATATGACCGTTACGTTACTTAACGTATCACGGAACATTTTCCATCTAATAACATTATGCTAAATCGGAGTGTTCGACTCCGTTCTAGCCGTTTCCTTAAAAATGATGATTTTACCCTTAACGGGTTTTTCGTCACCTTATAACGTTATAAAACCTATTCTTACATAAAACAGTGTAACAATCACTGATCATGCATTTCATAAATTTCTATGAAAGCATCTAAAACAGTTCATATTGCAGTCGAGATTCCTACTTACTTGAACTCCAAGCTAAGCAGATCCAGTTGTATCTCGCTGCATCTACAGTATGTGAAGCATCCTCTGCAGTGCTCCTCGAGCGACCATGAATGGCTAGGAATGCTTCTTGGAGATCATACATTCTTGAAACTGTCATTCTGGACTCCGATATTACTGTTTGAATCGCCTCGATCCGCGTGCAGTCGGTATCAGATGATTTTCATCGGAGTAGAATTTGCTCGAACGGAGGTCACCATTGCGTTCAGAGCGTCGAAACGAGTCGGGAGGCGGTCTCGGATCTTCGATCGGAGGTCCGGATCACAAAATCCCATTTTGCCCTTTGACTGGCCGTTGACCGCCGTTGACCGGCGGCGGTTGGCTCCGTTGAGGGCTGAGCTCGAGCCTACCCCCCCTAATTCGATCCTCCTGAGTCGATTGGTGGGGTCAATTTCACCCAATTCGGCCTCTAACATAGCAAATCGAAGACGAAATTCACGGCCAAAACCGGCGGCTCCGATCTCCTATCTCCAGCGGAGATACCGTGAAATTGAGGTGGGGGAATTGTTCCCCGACCTCCTCTGAGTGTTTCCCCTACGATGGGGCAGCTCAACACCGCGTGGAACGGTGGCCCGAAGCTCCCCACGGCGGCGCACCAAGGCGGAGGTCGTTCTCCGGTGACCGGCCGTCATTTCGTGCAATTGAGAGTTGCTTCATGCTCTTCTCAACCATCTGAACGTTTTCCCCCTTTCAATTTGGGGCGAGGCAGCCGGGAACGGTGGCTACGATGGCTTCCGCGGCGACGCTCAACGGCGGAGGTGGAACTCCGACCAACCGCGGCTGGGCTGAGAAATTAGGCGAGGGGTTTCACTCCCCGTCGCCGTCTGAGTCGAACGGTGGCGGCGGTGTACCTCACCGCCGCCATTATCGGCGGTTCTCGAGGGGCGGCGACACGGCGGAGACGGGCAGCTCCGGCGAAGCCTTTCCAGCCAAAATTGAGCTGGAAAATTGGTACCATCTTGTTCCTCTCCTCACACTGAGTCCATAGACACCAAAATCACGTCGATTGGTGGTCGGACGGCCGAGAAACGACGTCGGAAAAATATGGGTTTCGCCGCCACTTTGGGCAGCGCGTGGGCCCTCCTGCGGCGGCTATTTGGGTGGCACGACACCTCGTTGGACTCAGCTCAACGAGAGCTTCCCACTGGTATGGGAGGTGTCGAAAAATAACGCCGGAATCTCAAACGAGATTTGAGGAGAGAGAGAGAATTCTAGAGGGAGAAAGAGGAGAGAGAAAGTCTCGAATTTTGCCCTCAATTTTCTGATTTTTTTTTTCTTTTTCTTTTATAAAAGTATAAAAAAGAAATTGTGGTCCACACAATTCAATTCTTATACTGCGTTACTCTAACACTGTATAATTTTCCATCTTATTATACAGTATTTTCCTTTAATTGTACTTTGTCTCAATATAATCTTTAATTTAATGCATTTTTAATGCATTAAAAATCTCGGGTGTTACAATCAAACCCTAGGTCATGCATTCAGGAAAAAATAAAAAAAGCATTCTTAACGCTACATCAACCAAAAAGCATTTTTAACGTTACACCGACCAATTGATGGTTGATGATAACAATAATTTAACCCTACGCACTCCACATAAGGAAGCAGGTCTATCGTGTTCCTCGTTTGAGTACATTGAAATTTACTAAACCGGCAGTACGACTGAGTATTGCATCAATGACTATACTTTTCAATCTAATTATTTATGGACCGAGTTTATCAAAGTGTCCAAGAATAAGTGGACAAAGGCCTTTTTCAAAGGATAATAATGGACAAATAGGTGGAACATGCTTTGCCCCACTAATGTTGTACAATTTTCCATAGTGAAGACTTTGGAGAAGAAACGTGTTTGATGAGTATGTAATAGGACACAGCTACAGCATCCAGATATACATGAAATTGGCAGGCAATTATGTAGAGCCTAAAAACCTTGGGAATATCTCAACATAGTTATCACATTAATAAATAGTTACTCTTTTTTTTGGCTAAAAAATTTTAGGATTATATGTACAAGGTGCATTAAAAAGAGGAATATTTCAATGGTACTTTTAATTATATTATAGGCCACGTCTCAACCATCATGACTTGATATATATCTCAAAAATATCTTAAACAGATTCTTGCCGGTAGAGATCTTTTGTGACACATGGTGTTATGTGTGAGTCAGCTTGGACTGCTATGATCAACGTAAATCATGATGATAGTTCCAGCACTTTGAGAATCTCAAAGGTGATTCGTGAACTACAGTAGTAGGCAAAATATCGGCCGAAACTCACCGGTTTTAAATCAAATAATATAAAACTTATTTATATTATAATATAAAGTGAAACTATAGTGTTATAATATGAAACTTTTATATGTTATAATATTTAATATTTTAATAATTTTTAATATATATATATATATCGGAACTAAACTAAAGGGAATACGTTACTAGTCTATGCAACAAGTTAATGATTGATAGGTTTTTGCTAATCAAGTTTAGGATTGATTGGTTTGAAAGGGAATTTAAACTCCCTTGTGTTTAGCTGTTTGTTTTATAATATTATGATGTGTCCTTAAAAATAATTTTCGTATAATTGGTATATTTTTCATAAAATGGACTTTGAATAGACTAGGAAAAAAACATACAAGTTCCTGAACTTAATTTTTTACAAGTTTTGATCCATCCAAATGAAATTGACAATCGATTTTTGAAATTTATTGATTGCAACAGCCTCTCTATGTGCAAAATATCTAACTAGTTTTGCATAAAAAAATATCTAATTAATTTTCAAGTATTTTTCATGAGTGTTGGAAATGAAGTTTTGATATTATGTGACTTTCTTTTTGTAAAAATTTTGAGTTATGGTGCAACAAGCATGTGATTACTATAATCAAATTTTAAAAATTTCTCCAAACTTTATGGTTAAAGACCGTAAAATGCTAATAGTTAGGAACTAATGCCGCCAAAAGCCTTTTAAAGATTAAAGATTAAAGATTTAAAGATTTTGTGGAAATTACTTGATTTAAACATGCCTAGGTTAATTTTTACGCAATGTACAAATTGCAGGGTGTTTGTTATTTCCAGACAAAACAAAACGCAAAAATATGTGTGTCTAGTTTTAGTAATTTTTCTTGCTTGAAATAATATGATCGCTTGATCAACCCTAAAAGCTTTTTTGAGTACTCCATCAACTTTCACATTCTTATCTTGAAATCAAAAGAATATCTATATCTATTAGTTGATCTGCTAATCAACTATCAGAAAATAACTTCAGCAATTAATTTTCTCGGGTTTTACTTTTACCTTCCTTTTCAACATCAACTTCCTTGGATTTCACCCTACGCCTCCAAATTAAATATTATCATATATATCTACGTATGCCGTTAACTTTCTGTCTTCTTCTCACGAATCTTCTCTCAACAAAGAAAAAAACTAAAAGACCCACCTCATTTATATACGTATAATTACGTGTGTGTGTGTATATAAGGTACACTTACAAGAAGAGAAATTCGAATCTCATGAGAGCTGTTGTTCATATAGACACATATTAATATATATATATATATATATGTATATATGTATATGTATATATACACACGTGTACACCTTGGTTAACGCTAATCACACGTGAATCCTTACACTTAACAAAATTAGTAACAACTAAAACATTATTTAATTGCTTGTTAAATTCTATCAATTTTCTCTATGAAGCCAGCAGTAACCTTTTGGTAAGGTTGTGTCCATATAATTCTTAGTTGGCACATCCGTGGGATGCCTGTTTCTCACTCATACTTATTTGTATAATTTCCGTATATCATACATATATACACACATATAAAAATATATGTACAATATAAATATCTACATGCCTTATAAATATCTTAGCCCCTTAACCTCTCCTGGTTAAACATTAGCTAGAGAGAGAGACAAATATATTATGATGAAGAGGTTTCTTTCCTTGGAATCTTTGTCAAGAACAGTCCACATTAATGATCATGAAGAACATGGTCAAGATCAAGATGATAACCATGATCATCAACGGCAATACGGCGAGGATCATCCGAACGACGACGTCCGCCGTGCATCTAATTGCACAGTGTCACTGACAGTGTGGAGAAAGTCTCTCTTGATAAGTTGCAACGGTTTCACGGTGATTGATTCCCATGGAAATCTCATCTACCGGGTGGACAATTACATGGGCCGCCGCCCCAAAGAAATTATCCTCATGGACGGCTCCGGAAACTCCGTCCTAACAATGCGTCGCCATAAGGTAATTTTGTTTTCTTTTGATTTTCAATTAGTCAAAAATTATCATGTAAAACTGTACGAGTTCTGATGATAATAAAAATATTTGCCGTCCTTATAAAATATCAATTTTTTTGGGTGGCAGAAACTTGGACTTGTGGGTAGCTGGTACGTGTATGAAGGTGAATTTGGTGATCAACATCTCCAATGTTGTAAAATGAACACTAATGGTACTAGATCGTCAAGATCAAAGAGGCCAATTTTTTGCATTAGGAAGAACATGAATCTTTTGATTAATGCTAAATCCAATGTTCTTGCGTACATTTATCGCGACAAGGCGTCGGAGAAGAGATCATCGTCGTGTGAGTACGTGATTGAAGGTTCTTACACGCACAGGTCATGCAAGGTTTTGGAATATGGGTGCAGTACTAAAAAAGTTGTGGCGGAGACCAGAAGGAAAGAAGAGATTGTTGGAGGTGTTTCTTATGGGGTTGAGGTTTTTCACTTGATTGTTCATCCTGGGTTTGATCCTGCCTTTGCAATGGCTCTTGTTTTACTTTTGGATCAAATGTTTTCTTGAGTTGTTTTTTTCTTTTTACCTTTTTTTTTTTCCAAGAACATGGATATGCTGTAGTTGAGTTGAATATTAAGAAGAAAAAAAAAAAGAACGTCAGATTATAACAATCTTGCTCACCAGTATGTTTTTGAATAAGTTTTTTTTTTTCCACTTTTATTTTGTTATTATCGTTTTCAACAGTAAGATAATCTGCATCAATCAACTTCATATCTACGCATCAAAGAAAATTATTTCAATTAATTAATGTGGACAAGTTTACTTTAGATAGAAATTGTCGGTCCATTTTGAAAATGTATATTTATATACAGCAAAAAGAGAGTAAAATATCTTACGCATGCAAGCTGTTGCTCGTAATAATTTTATGTTGAAAAGAAAGAAAGGGATATCAGTGCAAGGACTGCTCATCCTTTTCTTCTCCCCTTCTATTTTTCCTTTTTTTGGATTTTTATTTCTACTTTACCGATTTCTTTTTTTTTTTTTTTTTTTGAAAGGATTCACCAATGGCAGACTGACGGCAAAAGATACATAAAAATGTTACTTAAAAATATAAAAAAATGGAGATACAGGGTACCTCTCGAATACTAAAGGAACCATCTATCATCTGAGCTCCATTCCCATGATGTGAATCGATAAAAATAAATTCATTATTTTAGTTTCACAAACTCCCAAATGTCTCCAAATAACATATTCTTCGAAGGATAAAACGAGGACCCATCTTTTTTATGATTGAAAACCCTTCTGCAGGAGATAGAGATAATAAAGAATTCCCTGGCTGCTGCTTTGTTTTACAACTGTCCTAAATGGTACAACATTACAACCCCAACGTTCATCTTGGGAAATGTGAGAACCACTCACAATAATCTCATCTCCAGTTACAGCATGAAATGCTTACAACATTGAACATTGCCATTCCACCTACAGGATAATATATACAAAACGACTTCCTCCCCAATAACCCTCCACACGAGGGGCATTAACAAATTAACAGTAATCGTCAGAAGGAATGAGCTTCTTATGTGAAAGGTAAAAAAAAAAAAATGATATTAATGAGTCTTCATCTGTTCCATTCAAAGGGCATTAACTTTCTTAGCTTCTGCTGACCGTTAGAAGCATTCTCCCAAACTCTTACCGGCGGCAGGGGCCTCACACATGATTGCTTTACGATGCTGGCAGTTGTATGTCTAGTGTCACCAGCGACAGGGTCTTTGATTGTTTTGCCGGGTGACGATCTACTTGATCTGGCAGCAGACCAATTCAAAGTTTCTCTTCTGATATGACTGAAATCCTTTTTGTTATTGATATGGGAGAGCTTAGGCTTCTTTAATGGGATCATCTCGTCACTTCTAGCCAGATTCTCAGGTCGCGGTACTGAGACTGATGTTGCAGGTCGTTCTTCAGATTTCTCGTTAGATTTCAACTTGCGAGCTTTCATTGCCTTTTGTGAAGACTTCTTTGGCCACCTTAACATTCTATCAAGGTTTTGCCTTGAGGGATGAGTTGCAATGTCATACAGCGTCTGAGCAGCTGCTAATATTTTTGGGCAATGCCCAACTGTGACAAAATTAAGTATGTTACAAAAAAGAAATGGAGACAAGAGATGCCTATGCGAATTAGAAAATGACACTAATCATGGATTCTGCAAATAATGGACAGGACCGAACATCGAGTCCCTAACAAGTCTTAAGGACCACCCCATTATCAAAGATTGGTGTTCAATTTGAACCTACATCTCAATTGCATTCCCAACTCACGACTGAACGAGAAAATCCAATAATGTAGAACTAAATCTGGCCAGTTAGACCTTTGAAAATCTAACCAATGCAGTCAAGATATCTATCGAAGTTGGATACAAGGACCTAGTACCGGACTCGCCAGAAAGTTTGAAATAATATTGAATTGTAATATGGCATGGTTATACTTCATATGTCACACTTCTCTACAATCAATTTCTTTTACAGGAGTTTCTCCACCATTATTTTCTCTTCTCCCTTCTATACCACTTACGCATTCCCTATCTCATAGGACTCACAGGCACACCTTAAAGAAATGCAAGTACAACTAACAAACATAGCATAAGGAAGTAGAAACCGTACCATTTCCTGGATGGTTCGTCTTGCCACCAGATTCTGCATTTCCAAGCAAATAAATAAAGGTATAAAGCAATGTCCTAGTTGAACTCATAGGAAAATAACTATTGTTATTATAACAATGACAAAGACAAAGTTTGATATAAACAAACTCACAAAAGAAACTTCTAAGAAACTCTTACCTAAAGTAACAAAAGGACCTTTTGAACATGATGCAAACGAATCCGATGCATGCCCAGTAACACTACTGGATATTTGAGGAAAATTTTCATGGTCTACACAAGCCACTTTTAGTCCTGAAGGGACTAGACTTTGATCATAAGTTAAGGACTCCAAGTCCGTAAAATTACTAGTTGCAATATCCAAAGATCTTGTAACATTCTTCCCTATTCTTTGCCATCTACCTTGGCATGTTGCCTTACTTGTCGACAATTTAACTACATCAGAACTAGTTCTGCAGTGCCCACTGGAAGTATGTGACCATGGAAAAGGTGGCAAGCTCACCCGGCGAGCTATTTGCTTTCCTAAACGCGTATCAGGAATATTCTTTGAAGATAAAGCAGGCTTGGCTGCATCCAGGAGCAAAGACTCCAAATCCATGGGCGGAGGAAGTGCCAGGCGTTGCAAAATGTCCAAAGGTTGATATAAGGGAAAATCAAGTTGATTAACGGGAGTTTCAGACTTGATACATGCGTCCTGGAACCACAAGTATGGATATAAAAACCACATACTAGCTTCAACATTATCATACATGAACACACTGTGGCATTGACATACAAGATAAACAAAAGTACAGGTCCCTTTCAACCATCAACTACACTACTCACTTAAAGTCACAGATAAAAATACAGGCATCCAGTCTCCCTTTGAGGTTTAGAATATCTATAATCAAATATGACAGGGACAGAGTCGTCCTAATCTCTCAACTGAGCCACATAGATTCATCTTCAGATTTTCTTTGAGACTTCATTATCAAAAAGATATTCTCTAGGACTTAAAACAGCATAGTAAATTTGTTTTCAACACTTACCTTGTCACTAGAAGACATATATACTATGGATGAATCTCCTGCATCACCGCTAATACCACTTGCTTCAATAGAAACAGAGCTCAGTAACCACGGAGACATTTTTTTGTTTAGACAGCTATCTGACTCGGCATTAGTTTGCGACTGGAAAGATCTTGGGAGCTGAAGGGTAGAGCAAGCTTTGCGAACAGAAGGAAGAAAAATCTCAGTCCCAATTGCTGATTTCTTCCCTTTGTCCTTGCCTAAGCTGGGAGATTTGTATTTGCCACAAAGGAGATCATCCAATGAAAGATCTTCTATAAGTTTGGTGACATCATGGTTATCTGACTTAAGTCCATAAACTCCTGCATTAATTTAATCATCAATTTAAAAGGTAAGAACAGCTTCATAAAATACAGGAGGAGTAATAAAATGCGAATCATTTATAGACTTATGCATTCTTCCTAAGATATACCAGCAAAAAAAAAGGATAGTAGAGTTACGTTGAACTAAAAGAGGATCAATAACAGCATAAACCCATTTTACATGGACCTGTAGATACACAATGAAAACACTCAAAACATGGAGTACTAAATTTGAGATAGCATGAAAGAGGAACATCATAATTGTCGTACCAAAGAAGTTATTCCCTCCAGCAGCTGAACCAAAGTTTGTCAAACCCGCTTTCACTGAGAAAGAATCGTATTTAGTCTTTACAGGAACCCTCAGGCTTCTCTTGTCAGCACGCTTGCTAAAGTTGTTCTTTTGTTTCACCGATTGGGTTTTCTCTACATGCACAAAATTCGGGGAAAAAAAAAAAGAAAGAAGAAAATTACATGCATGTTTAAACTTTTAAATTCTGAAAAAGTTGTTAAATTATTGGCTCACACTTAATGAGCCTAGAAAGTAAAAGAATCTGACCCAATTGCCTCAAAGTAAAAATATAAAGGAAGAGAACAAATACCAAAAGACACATTATTTACCTTTTAAATGATTAGACAACAAAGAAATTAATCATACAAAAGCATTTAAAAACAAAATGAAAGAAATTTATTTAAAAGGAATAGTTTCTTTATGTTTCAACGAAGATTCTTCATTATCCATTGTGTGAAATGTTGTGCAATCCCCCTAGATGAGTGGCCTAAAAAATATGAATTGACTTTCTACTAGATACTGCCTTAGATTTATTTCAATCTGATATATTGAGTAGGTAATTTACCTGACGATGTGCACTTTTGGGAACATGACGACCCAAGCTTCTGTGACACATCCTTTATCCCATCAACTCCAGCTAAGGGAGGATCTTGCAATTGAACCACACGTGGTCTTTTGGAACATAAACTACTACTTCTTGATGCCTTTCCTACTTTCCGTTCTAGCTGTACAGCCTCAACCTTGGGAGTCAACAAAAGACCATTCTTGTACCTATCATGAAAGACTCCAGATGAGGCATCACCCTCATTTTTAGGTAGCTGCTTATCCTGCTTACATGGTCCAGAGTCGAGAACCTTATCCCAGGAGGACAATTCTGAAGCATTGACTGCATGTACTACAGCTGACATATCCAAATTTCCAAACATCAGAACAAGTGATAGAGTAGCAGAAAAGATGATGAAATTAAAAGAATCCACTTCATAATTTGCATCGAGAAAATGAGTGGTTTTAGTTGGTAGCCAACTAGATCGCCATCAAGAGGCTGATGCAGTGACCAGATACAACTTTATATGAACCATGGTTAATTTAATTAGAATTTTTTGTATACAAGTGAGCATACATTGCCACATTAATGACACAAATCCAACATGCGTTGCAGCTGACAACATTGAATTTCCTTGAACATTAGAATAATTAATAAATGGTGAAAGAAGAAATGCAAACAGAATCAATCAACAAAACTTTATCAAGTTAAATGAATCTTCCTGATAATACAAGATGTGGCTAAAACAGTCCACTATCATAGCATAGGAAAGAAAATATAACAGAAAACCTAAAAGCTCGATAACAAATACTAAGGAAGGAAGAGGCAAGACATGTATGCAGACTGACTCATCAAGTTCACATTCACATAGGTAATAGGACCCCACATATGCTATTTAGGATCACGCTGAAAACATCCAAGTTAAAAATGGTTTGCAAATAAGTTTAAAATGAAAAGTAGATGTCATTGTATTTCAGTTACCAAACAAGGAACATTGTGCAAGGAAATTTATCTTCCTAAAACCCCATTATTTAAGCTCATCTTCTAACTTATACAGTCCCATATAAACTTCATATCTACAACTCATTGGAAAACAATTTGAAAAGGTAATACATTCAAATCCTATGAGTATAAGAGCTCCTCAAATCATGCCCCAAGAATACATAACCTTCAGACAAATGTTACAACTTATGGTCTGCTGAGATGAACAAATAACGATGAAGGAGCATTATTCTGTTAAACAACAATTGCAACACAAAAATGAAACGCGCGTTATTCTGTTAAAAGGCAACAATTACAACACAAAACCATCAGGTGACGAAAGTTGTTAACTACCCAAATAAAGGTCGTTACACCTAAAACTATTTACTAGCTTCTCCAACACCATGAACAAGAAACTAAGTGAAAATATAATAACAACTATCATGCACCGTCATACGTAACGCATTTCAACTTCATGCTTCCATTGCATGCACCCATACATCAAAGGTTTTCGTTACGCCCACAAAAACCAAGTCTAGAACTTTCATATTTTTCAAGATCCAAGATACCCCCACAAGGGTTTAAATCATAGCCCATATTTTATAGCATCAATTTCTCAACAAGTGATCTCACAAATTAACAAATACAAAGAAAAAATTGAGCCAAAAAAAAAAAAAAAAGACAGAGAAAACAAAACGGCCAAATTATAAAGAAATGGAAAAAAAAAAAAAAAAAAGAAGAAGAAGAAGAAGAATTAAGCTACCGCTGTTTCCAATTTTTCCCCCCTCTTCTACTCTGTCCCTCCAAACCCAAACCAAAAACAATGGCCCCCATAAAATTAGGTAAACCTATTTAGGTTCCGAAAAGCGCATGCATCAAACAAGAAGAAAAAATAGGTCGTCAAAACTCGCCTTGCTCACTAATAAACGAGCTACAACACCCGATTGAAGACGGGCTCACGACTACCGAAACACGGTCGGAATCGCAATCCTCGAGCTCCTTCACCGCGACCGATCGCATCAGCTTCGGAGCCGCCGCTACGTCTACCGGATAGGGCAATTCCACCGCGTCCATCGCCGACAAAGCTCAATCCAATACCACCGCCGCCGCCATTTTGTGAACCCTAACCACCACGCGAGGAGTCAAATCCGCGCGGGGAAGGACCATCTCCGCATGCTAGAAAGCGAAATTCCGGCGGAAAATCAAGCCGAGAAAGCGATTTCGGGCCGAGAAAGCGAGGGACAGCGAAGGGAATCGAGGGTTTCCGGGTGCGGCGAAACCAGAGATGAGGGGTTTTTTTTTCCTAGGGCACGAAATCGGAAGGAAAGAGAAGTATTTATAGTTTTCGGGAAAAGAACACTTGTGTTCGAAAATAAATCGGCGATGAGGAATATACCGGTGAGGTTAATATGAGCGTAATCCACAATAAACCTCTTTTTTTTATTTTTATTTTGTGTTTGGATACCTTGTACTTTTCAAAAAGCTTCCAGTTCACGTGGCATAATCCTATTACACGAGAAAATAAAGTGAGACGTGATCACATGCCTTGGACTATTTTACTCACTGTCCATTTGGAGACCGCCACGTTTTAAGTTCACCTAAGATTCTCCTTTCTTTGTTTGGTTTGGGTCGCTCTGTAATTACCAAAATGTCTTTACGCGTGACGTTAGTAAGCGAGTCATTATTCGCTTGGAAGGGTTGAAAAGCACTGGAATATCGACATATGTTTGTGCCGTTAAATTCAAAATTACGATTATACCACTGAGCTCATGTGCGTATTGTGCACTCTATCTGTGGCCCTCACTTCGGAATGTGATCGACGGACAGGCTTCAATCATTAGTGGTACTTCAGAATCAAAAGATTTGCATCAAACACTTTTTGTTAGACGAATAGGTTAAAAAAGGTAGGGCCAATATGACCTCAAAATTTTACTATAAACGTCACACAAAAGGCGAAAGACACGATAGAAAATACGGCTTTTGATCTCAGGTGCGTACCACCGCGGAGGAGTTTTCGTGCAGCCACGATGGAAGATAGAAGCAATGCTCGGCCGCGCCCTTGGAGTCTCGTAGCTGTGCGAGGGTGAAAGGGAAATTGGACCGCGAGGCAAGTCTCGCGCGGCCACACGTATCGGTGTGTTGAACTTTGCCTTTTGCAATTTTTTAGGGTTTGTCATTTATTCTTTTATAAACCTGTAAATAGATAGGTTGAATTTTATTTTTTTTTGTAGAGAGTAAACCTCAGAAAATATAAAGATAGGCTTGAGAAAAAATTTTAAGAGAGTATGTGTAATTTTCTCTTGTAAACTTCTTCATTATCATAGTGATTTACTCTACAACGGCTTAAAGTGAATGTAGCTCTCACATCGAGGGTAAACAATTAAAAATTTCGTGTATTCTTATTTATTTTTAGTTCGCATTTTTTCATTCTTTGTAGAATTAGTGTTTTTAATTCGCAATAGAGCAAAGGTTTTTTCTTTGAAAAATTATGTCGTAAAGAGCGCATAAAAACATATCTATAGAAAATTTATAGTGTGTTTTGTACTTTTTTTTTGCAACAATGTTGGAACTTATTAGAGTATGTTTCGTAACATAATTAGAACCAAAAGTTAAAACGAATTTACTATAGCATGTGAAATTATTGTAACATGTGAGTGAGAGCTCTACATTATAGCAGTTGGAACTATATGGTTAGAACGATGTTGTCAAACGAAATCTTAGTTTCTATTGCTACACCATAAAATATTCACATGCTACAATGTAAAACAAAATACTATTACAAGATAAAGCTTTTATATGTTACAATATTTTGATCCCAATTTATTAGTTTCAATTGCATTCTCAAACACACTTTCAGTTTCAACTAAAACATTTTTAGTTGCTACAATGCAAAGCTCTCACATGTTACAGTATCAAAAAAAATAAACAACAGTGTAAAGCTCTTATATACTAAAGTAATTTTAACCAAAATGGTTTAAACCATTATCCCCAAATACCCTATAAATAATATTCATTAAATTTAAATCAGACAGCCTATGTTAGACGAAATATGATGCAAAATATAATATTGTCATCAGTGGTAGAAGCATAAATTTTTGTCATAGGGCTAACCACTAAGATAAAAATTTGACGGGGTTATGAGATTAACTTTTATATTTTTAGTAGGGGTATATGTATATCACATGGCTATAAGATTAACTTTTATATGTTTAGTACCGCTATATGCATATTGTTACATTATAAAATCTTGGGGGGGCAACCTGGAATCTAAGTATATAGGAGTTTTGAAGATAAAAAATTTAATTTAGCTCCGTGCATGGTTGTCATGTATTTGTTAGTCAAAACTAGATAAAAAAAAAAAAGACGACGTGACATGTCTTGCAAATGAATTTGTTGTGCGTGGTATATCTTTCTGCTTCTTCTTCTTTTCTTTGATAAGGTTATATAAAGGTTTTTGTTCATCTCCAAAAGTGTGGGGAAAGGGGGAAAATGTGTTAGCGATAGGTGTCGATGCAAATGGAAGTTATGGAATTGTGATAGTTGCTTGAGGTTTTCGGTTCATTGACCTTTATTTTCGAGAGGACTTCATCCTTTGCTCTGTCGTTGGGGTCTAGGGTCATGCCATGAGGATGAGGATTTATGGAAGGTGGCGGACAGCGAGGGAGTCAGACTTTATTGACATTGAAGGCACTATGTTAAAAAATACTAATATATTTTATTGCCGACAAACATAATTAGATGTTTTGATTATTGAATGGGGTACAATGATATAAATTTCAAATTTTAATGAGACGTAACTATAATTTTTTTTTTTGTAAAATAAAGGTATATCAAAATTTTTAAAAAAATTTAGAGTAAAAGACTTAAAACTTCAGAAGTTGAATGAAGGCACAATATGTGGCTCCACCACAGGCGGCGGAGGAGGTCATTAGTGTTTGGACGTACGGGAGATCGAACAGTGTTGGCGGGAGAATGGGGATATCAAGCATTTGCAACGTCGGGGATGGAAGGACTAAGGTTTTCACTGCCATAAAAGGAGGTGGATGAGGAGTTAGTGAAGGTGATGGAGGAGTTCTTGGTGTTTGGGTTTGGGTTTGGAATACAAGACATTTTGAGTCTATTTTTTCAGTTAACCATGTGCAAATCTATTTTATAATAGTTTGGTGCACCTTTTCGAATCAAACCATCTAAAAACAATCAAACGACTAATATTTCTCACCCTCATTGTTTAGGAGCAAAAGTCACTGTACAATTTTTTTTAATTTCTTTTGAGATTTTTTTTTTAATCTTGTTAAAAGTTGTTTCTTAAACGTGCTTAGATATATTTGAACAAAATCATGAGTTCTCAACAATACAACCGACCTTATTGTCACTATCATGGTCCTTGTGAAAATCACGGAATATTATATTTGAGTGATTGATTATATGACTTATTTTTCACACTTACATTCCATTCGTGGATAAAACTTGCAGGCTTGTTACTAATAAGGGACGTAACATTAATGTAAAGCCAATTTGTCGACTAGGGGACCGTCTGTTTGATAGACTGAGATCCACGTGTTGAACTCAGAGTATTAAGAATAGCCGAACACGTATTTGACAATGGTAAAATTCAAAGGCTACTTAAGTATTTCCAATCTAATAAATAACCCTTTTTCAAGTTCTCCTCCTCCTAAATTCTTAGGATTTGAATCAGTTTTCTATAGTAAAGATGTCTTGATTTCTTTTTTCACTCCTATATTTTTAGTATAAAATACATAATTTTTTCATTTTGTATCTAATTGAGGCAATTTTCTTTTCATTATATTTATAGTAAAGAGAGAAATAAATCAAGATCTATATTGCATATTTAAATATGTCATGAACTAATAGGTTTTGTTAGATTTTATTTGTAAATCAAAAACTTTTTCCACGATCTATCCAAGCACAAATTTTAATTTCATTCCCTATTCAAATTAACACTTTAAATGCATATTAAAATATCAATTCGGATAACAATTCAAATACACAACTCAAATCAAAACAATCCAAATCAACACAATTCTCCCTAAACTGTATCGGTATAAGATAAGTAAGGGTTTTTTCAAACTCATTAAATGATGTTTATTACCTCTTCAATTTGGTCTTTGGAAGCCATATGTTTTTTGTGATGTCATACCTATGGATGATTCTGACATTTTTAATAGGATTTCTTTGAGGTAACGATCATAATGCGAGAGATGCTAAAGATATTTAGACGTTAAGGAAAACATTGATCTTGAATTCTTCTGCCAAACCTAAAGAAAAATCCTTTGTTTCTAAACCTAGTCTCCCTTCCCCAAATCCTAATGAGCAGGCCACATCCATGAAGATTGATGATATGAAAAACAAAGTTTTTAATTCAAATTGTTTTTGTCACAATGTATTCTTTCATAAAAATGTTCTCCTGTTTGATTCATGGATTCAAATCTTTTTTTCTCAGTTTAAATAGAAAACTCAGCTCAAATTTGTGTTTGTTTCACAAATACTTTACAATTAGTTGAAAACCTAACTAGTAGGGTGTTTGACATAGTAGTTAAAATAATTGGTTAGAATTGTAAATACTGCAACGTGTGAGGCTTTCATATTGTAGCAACTTTTTTGCTTTTACTGTAGCATGTGAGAGCTTTACACTATTTTTGACTAAAAAGTTAGTTAGAACAAATTAAAGCTAAACAGGCTATAAATCTTCCGACCTTAAATTCAAGCCTGCCCTAAGTTCACACCTTTACGATTGAAGAATCTTTTCCTACTTGTTACTTGATACGGGTCCCAAAATCATGTCAATTTATTAATAAAAAAACATTTTACCTCTTTTCTCCACACTTTTTTTAATTATTCTTTAAATTTTTATTTTTTTTTATTTTTTCATCTTTTTTAAGTTTAAGATTTTTTCCAACCTATCCAAATACAAACGAACCTTGTTTTGAATTTACAAGTTCAAATAAAAAACTATAGTAGATGAGAGCATGGAGCATGCCTTTTGTTTTATACTTAACATGTGAGATCTTTACATTACTTAAGTTTGGACTCATGAGTTCAAATCAAGATCGCCAAACACCTTAAAATTTGAAATTTATTTTTTGTTTAAATTTTCACTTTAACTACATATTTAAATGTGAGTTTGGGCAACAAATTTAAATCACATAATTTAGATTCTATAGTTTAAATCACCACAATTCAAGTTTGTGAATCAAACCAAAATTTAACTTTTTTTTTTGCTCAAGAAAAAAAAGATCAGATGGTGCACCTCATGCCCCTATACTTTTTGGCGCATTGATAATCTCGGGGGCCATTGAGGAGTAGAAAAAGTCTAAACTAGACTCATCCTAAAGGGCAAATTGCTTTAATAATCCCTAATCTTCCATAAGAGTGAACATTTGGTCTCCAACTTTTTTTTATTGAATCTATTTTAACATTTTTATTCAGTTGCTGAAAGACCAATTTAACCAGAAAGATGTTAAATGTGCATCAGGTAAGGAGCATATGACCATTTTAAGAAGGATATTTAAGTAAAATATCTAATATGCTTTAAGAAATTAAAATAAAAACTTATTTCTGTTAGACATGTATGTCATAAGGAGTAAAAATGTAATACGTTTTTTGAGACATTTTTATCAATAAATAATTTATTCATTTATATATACCAAATCTTGTCCTCTTTACGTTCATATTTGTTGAATGTATGATAAGCAAACAGTAGTCTGAGACTGTCAGTCTAAACCTTAAGAATTGGGCATATGATGGACTGATTATGCAAAAGACACGATTCTTAAGGTGACGGTCTAAAACATATGATCCGCAATCGAGGGAATAAAGTTGGGCTCTTTATTCATGTAAAGATTGTTATGTAGTCTATATCCTTTATGGGAGATGGTTTGTCTTGACCATCGGAGTTGGACTCCGCGAATAGAAACATTGACACGTTGTCGTAGGTGACGATGTGTTGGATCGGGACATAAAGTGAATTGATTTGGATTAATAATTCTGTCTCGACAAATCGATTCACTTTATATAGTCATTTGTATTGTATCTTAATCCTGAGATGAATAATGGGCCCGTTATCTCGACTTGTGTCTTTTGATGTACCAAAGGGTAACACCCACATCTCAATAGTAGTATGCATGCCGGTACGTTGGAGGCATGACTATTGATAGCGTAGACTTGTTATTCATAGATATAAAATCCATAGCTCCTCTTTAGGAGTAATGATATCCTCTTATATGCGTTGTCCTGTAATTAGAAAACTGGAGCGCTCAAATATTTTGATACATAGGTGTAACCGAATGGTATACTATCTTTGGATGGTAAGTTTTCTAATGGTGAGACAATGGAACGTAAGATAAAAATAATCGGGAAGGTAAGACAGAACTTGTCCTTAAGCCGATTATGGATGATCATATGGGGATGCGATACACTATGATATGTCATAGAAACTTAGCTACACGAGCTTCGTAATTCTATAAAGTTCGAGAGTGCAGCTCCAAGCTTTTAGTGGAGTAGCGTTGGAGTTGATAATTGTGAAATATATATCTGGGATATTGGGTTTCATAATTATCATGAGCTTGAACTTTATAGGTCCATTTTGATCCCCTTTGCTAGCTCACAAAATCCTGTAACGACACGACGTGCTTTTTCAATAATTGGTGACTTATGTCGGATTTATCAGATTGGTTTAAAATTTGTAAGAATCAAATAATTCATGTCTGTTTATCGGTTGAACTAATTTTGTAAGAAATTAGTTCAAGATAAACTTGTTGAATTATTGCGATCAGATAATTCTTGTCTGTTTATCGGTTGTTTTAATTTTAGACAAATTAAATCAAGATAAACTTGTAGAATTATTGTGAATTGATTTATTTTCTTAGAGATTATCTTGATAAAGTTTGTTTTAATCAGATAACTTCTCTATTGGGTTATTTGAATAAAAACTGAGACTTTATCCTTTAGAATCTCAGGTGGAAAATAAAAGATTCGCGGAGATTTTTTCTCGGGAGTTCGGCCTGCCGATCAGCGACAGATAAGATTACTCGTTTTCACATAGATCTTATCAGATATTGATCCGAACTTGATTCTGTTTCGAGTTTTTGAGACCTAATTTGATAAGGACTAAACCCAGGAACAATAGCTATATAAAGGGAGTAAGTCTCATGATTTACTCAGATCAATAGAGATCGATTGAGAGATTAAGAGTGATACTCTTCTAGTGAGCATCTGAAAACTCCCTGAGAGCTTTTGTTCACAAATCACGAACACTAGCTTTGGGTTCTCTCTATTGGTTGGAAGGAGAGTCACCAATGGAAGAGCTATACGTGTGAGCCCACACTCACTCTGCTTGTGGATAGAGAATAGCAAAGAAGACCAGTTGGTTGAGGTTCTTCTGGAGCGTTACTTCTCTACACAGGTTACGGAGGTTCTTCGGCACACAGAGGCTAGTAAGATCTGTCTAATTTGTACATATAACATGTCAAACTTATGTTTTGAAAATTACTCTGATGAATTTTTTTTTTAAATTCCTCTGCACACTTTGTTTCCAATAATTTCTTCAATAAAAACTAATTAAAATGTAAAAAAATGAAATACAGTCCTTTGTTGTGGACAAGAATAGGGAGAGAGAGTGTTATGGGTGAGGGCGACGAAGTAGAGGGCTTTGTTGGTCACGTTGGAGTCTGAGTGCAATGGAGAGGGGGTTAATGACGAAGGGGTGGTGGTTGGGCTAGACGCAATGGGAAATGGGTGCGTCAAGGTCTAGGTGCGAACAACTTGCTCCAATGGTTACCTCGAGTGTCACGTCAACATTGTGGGGTGGCGAATGGGCTAGGTGCAACAGGCAAAGGGCTCGATGGTGCTAGTTAGGGTTTAAGCTTCAATGGCGTTTCTAAGTGGAACGACGCCTGGGAAACGAATTGTCTCAGAGAGGTCGAAAGGTGTGAACGCCATGGGAGAGAGTGACATCAACTTCCCGTCCTCGTCGAACTCCAGTGTGGCTCTGCGACAGAACACCGACATAGAGATGAAGGCGTTTGTGGATGAGATGAACAAGATATGGAGCGAGAGGCAGAAAGTGGCGAATATGAACCAAACAAAGGGGTGACGGGGTTGGGCAAGCTCCAAGAGGGCCATTGGGGTGTGGGGTTAAGGTCGCCAATTGGGGTTAGGGTAGTTGGGCATAAGGTGCGGTCGCCAGCACAGGGGAAGGGGGGCCAGTGGATGCGGCTGGTCAACGAGGAGGGAGCTTGCTAGTAAATGGCTTTTTTTTTTGAATTATTTTTGGGTAAAAGTTGTGATTTGGGAATTTTTAAATCAATAGATATGATTTATCCTTAAGTATTAAGGTATCAATTTAAAGAGTAATTTAGTAATTTTAATTAAAAATTAATGTTTATTATTTTTAACGTCAAATTTAATGGTTTCATCGTTAAAATAGTCTCTTAACAATTAAAACAAAAGGTTGAAGGCTAATAATAAAAAAATTAAGGACTAAAATTATATTTTGGTAAAAAATCAAGGTCTAACATAACAATTTATTCTTTTAAAATTTAAATTTTAAGTCAAAATCAAGAAACCAAACTTCAATAGGTTTGAGTTTGACCAGTCAAAAAAGAACTCTAATATCAACCAATTAAAGATGGCATTTTTCGGGAGGCAATAATGCAGCTCCATAGCAAAAATGTTATTTCTGGCAACTTCATATTGAAAGCAGGACAGTAACTGTTATTAGTTTTTCTTTTTAAAGAAGTGCAAAATAATTTCGAGCATTGTATGTGTTCCTCTGCAATTTCATCAAAACCCAAGGACTCTTACAAAACATTAAAAAATATTCATTAAAGTATTAAACATTTTCGGCACCATAGTACCGCGCAAATAACCACTATTTTCTCCGATAACTCTTCAATACAACCCAGCGACCCTCTGCGCTAAGCATAAAAAAAAAAAGAAAAAAATAAATAAATAAACAAACAAACAAAAGTAGGAAAATCGAGAAGTAGAGAGAGAAAGAGGGCGGAGGTTTCAATCGAGAGGCTATGAGTCAGGCAACGGCGTCGGCACCGCGAGGACTCACCGTCACCGCCGGCAACGGCGCTGAGCAGCGATTATCGGCGGCTATCATCAACTCCTTCCGAGTCTCCAACGTCATGGAGCGCTTGGCCGCCATTACCAGGCCCGGCCTTGTCCTCGACGCCAACGAGTTCTTCAATCTCTGCCTTTCCCTCTCCAGGTTCGCATTTCTAAAATTCTCTCACTCTTTTTTTTCTCATGAATTTTGCTTTTCGCCATCTTGAATTTCATTTTGCGTCTCATTGTGGAGTGCTTTTTGACCTAATCTCAGCATAGTTGGCCTTTACATGTATCAATCCAATTTTGGTTATGAATTTGGTTTTGCGCTTTGATTTTGCCTCGTTTATTTAATTTTCAAGCTTTTTTTTTTTCTTTGTTGTAGATTCTATATGATTTAAGCGTTTGATAGTTGCATATTGTGTTGCGTAACGTGCTTTGTTTTTGCTCTACGTGTATAATATTGGGCAGGTTTTGTGTTTGTGTGTGTGTGTTTTGCCCTGTTTTGTTAGATATGTTATTCTGCTTCTTTTGGCCCCAAATTTTATGGCGATACTTTGTTTTAGATTGGTTAATTTGCTGCTTAGGGTTGAAATTTGCTTTTTTTAGCATGATCAGAAACCCCAATCAAGAGACTAGCTTTGCAGGAAGAGCAATTGAATCTGGTAGATTTGGGTATACTTTGTTCAGTTTGATTAAAATGGTGGATTTGCTCACATATCAAGTCATGCTTGTTCGTTGACATGGCTGCTCCATGCGTCCTTTTTTTTGTGATTTTTAGTTTGTAGTTTCTTTATAATTCACAATGATGTTGTTATTGATTTGTAGTTTTCTTTTACTTGACTTGGTTTACTTTGACAAATACAGAGGTATTGATTATGCAGTTGCAAACAACGAACAACCAAATAGGGCTCAAGATTTACCTATGTTGGTGAAACAGGTGATGATGCAAATTTTTTTTTTTTTTTTAATGTATGTATTATTAGCAATAGCATATTATTAGCAATAGCATATGCTGCATGCTGATGGGATTTGAGTGCAGGCCTATAATATATGGTTCTTATTAGTAGATTTACACATATGGATAGATGTTTATATTCATGTATAAAGTTTCATTTGTAAGCAGTATGCTCTGATGTTCGTAAAGTTGCAGAAGTATTGAACTCTTAAATGTCTACTTATGCATATCATGCCAGAGATTCTAGAAACTTGACTGGGTTAATGAGAGTTGGTCATTACATATGGTCAAAGGACAATACTCTAGACGAGGTTCTCTAAAAGCTATTTGTTACTAGTTTCCAACAGTTTGTGACTTATTTCTTCCTCTCACCAATATTCGAGGGCCACAATTTGTCTATGTGAAGAGTTTAAGGCTATATTAACATATGTGAATACTGCATATTCTTACCTGTCAAACTACAGGCCATTGCCGTCCTCTTTCCGAATAATAGTGTCTAGTGTACCTTTATGCATGTGTGTAGCAGAGTGGGCCTGTACTTTTTATCTAGAAAAGTAGCAAGCAAATCATCTGTATTCTTAATGTGAACGACAAAAATTTTGCATCCATTTTTGCCAAAGCCAAATTAGTGATTTAGTAGACCAAATATCGTGCATACCTCTTGGATACTATATTTTGGAGTTTAGAGAAATTGGAATGAATTTACTATTGCTTCACTTTGATAAGCCCCTTTGAATTTGTGTATATGGTTTAAACGTGGAAAATGGTGTCTCCGTCTAGACCATGCCTTTTAAGATTTTATTTTCTATCTTTTGTTCTCAGATTTCTGCATGTAAAATGCAACAATAACACTGAATTTGCCGCTCTTTTATTTCAGAAACTTATTTCTTGTCAATTCTTATAGCTGTTAATGTGTCCAAATTATGGTCCATTTGTTAATTTTAGTCGTTTGCATATTCTCGTTGACATTATTTCGTGAGAAATGGCAACACAAGATTTCTCTCTCTGTCAGCTTACTTTTCAGTATGAACTGTTATGTTAAACAAATCTTTTTTCTTATGTCCTTCTAGATATGTGAACGAACGCTTGATGTCTCCTTACTAGGTATTACTATGGTGCTGTTGATTTCAATGAAGGTAAATGCATTTTTTTCCAGGTTTATCTTTTTTGTTGCATATAAAAAAAGATCAAACCTTCTTATAAAACAATAATAAAAAACTTTTTGATAAGTTTATCTATCTTTGACTCTGTTATTAATTCAGTAATTGCTTACTGGTTAATCTACCGTAGAGTGTTTGTAAAGATTGGATGTCCAGGATGATACTTGTTAATCTTACTCTGCAGTGGGTATTCTTTTAGTGTCTACAGATTTATGGGTAACTGATATAGGTTTTCACTTAGAATGTTTCCAATTACCCATTGGGTATCATTTTTGTTTTTTTTTTTTTTTTTATAACAGAAAAACAAAAGTATTTTCTCTTGTTTTTCATCTTCTTAAACAAAAAACATGTTTGGTAACTCCTATTTGTTTTTTGCTTGCAAAAACAAGAAACAAACAGTACTTTTGATGACGAATTTTGTTACATATTATTTTAAATAAAAACAAAAATAGCATTGACTTGGATTCAACGTTAGACTCAGAACGGCAGGACGGGATAGGACTGACGGCCTGAGTCGGGGTTGTGATTGGACAGATGGGCCGAGGCCGAGGCCGGTTCGAACCGACAGGCTGAGTTGAGGCCAAGATCTACGTTTTCAAGCCATGTTTTCCTTTTTTTTGTTTAAAAAGACAAAAAGTTTAAATAATTGATGCCGAACACACCCTATATTTTCTATTCTGTCTGTTTCAGTTTCTCCTCTAAGATATGCCTCTATGAATGTCCTTGTTATTTGTGTTAAAAAGTTTTCATATAATTTACATGAGATCTCCTGTTGACTTTGTGTTTGTTTTGTAGAATGCTTGTAAGGTGGGATGGTTTCCGGAGAAGGAGGCTGAAGAGCTTTTAACTTTGGCTATTGAGGTTGTTATTGTGCACATTTTCTTTTTCCTCTTAGAGTTTATAGTCTGCATGTGGATCATCATCTCTAGCTTTTTCTAATCCTCTCATTTTGTAATACAGATGGGGAAAAACTTCTGTAGTCCAATAGATTCCGACACTGTTCCTAGCGGTTGTCATCCTGTTTTTGCAACAATTATGGAAAGGTAGGAGTTTTTATCTTGTTTTCTTATTTTCTGAGATAAAATTTTCTCAAAATATTCCCTTGAAAATGAATCTTATTTATTCAGGTACAAACTAATGTGAGTTTAAATTCTTTTGTTGGTTGTCCTCTTTCAGGTTTTATCCACGTATGAAAATGGGCCACGTACTTACTTCTCTTGAAATCAAGGTAGCTCTTTATTCCTTTTGACCACACACGAGCACGCACACACTTTTATTCATTTGTGAATTACATTGTAATCTGTTTTTTATTACCTTGTAGCCTGGATATGGGGTTTACACGAATGATTTTCATATACTGAAGAAGATGACATGTTCTCCAGATGACAAGATTGTAAGCATCTCTGTAATTAACTAGGATTTCAAAAGTGTTTATACATGCTCATATTCTTCTAGGCTTGTTTATAATATTTATATTTTTGTGCATGTTGAAAAAATGTTTACATTTGACATTACTATTTAACTCATCTATTTGAATGTTAAGTTTATGCCCGTACTAAATTACAATTATGGTTGCATTGACTTTTTTCAGTCTTAAACTGCTGCTAACTGCCTCTAGTTGCATTACTTTTCTGATTTGGATCTTTTTTCTTCCGCCCACGGCCCCACTGTAGGAAACAAATATTATGATGTAAATGTGACATTGTACTTGTGCACTTAACTTATGCAAATCTTTTCGTACCCCCCAAGCAGAATGGGTATTCATGATGCACATGTGACTTTATACTTGTATTCGTTGATTGCAATATGGCTACAGCTTTGAGCTACATAGTTTCGTTGAGTACTTGATCCATATATGTAAGAGATCTTATTTGTTCCCATAGATGTACGAAATATTATGCGTGTAGATACACTATGGCAGGATTCAACTGTCTGGCTATCACAACATGCCTGCATTATTGAAGATGATGCTTCTCATCCTGTATCCCTGTTATTACGTAGTTATGACTTTATGTTTTTCTTTCTTTCTTCACCTTTTTTTGGCACTGCAACATTTACGTTTCTCATTTTCTTTTGAAAATTTGGAGTATGTTTATGGGAGTTAGTCTACATTATACATTTTTTATTCTGATTGCAGCGGCTGTTTGTGGCACAAATGGATAATACGGATACATCTGCATGTATTATAAGTCCTCAACAAGTGAAGTATGAATTATTTTTTCTTTCTTTTTTTATTTTTTTATTTTGGCACCTGGAGTGGAGAGTTGCCCTTATTACTGTTTGGCTGCTGATACTTTTTTTTTCCCCTTGAAATTCTGTAGTTTTCTTTTAAATGGAAAGGGCGTAGACAGGAGAACTAATATTTATATGGTGTGTATTTTCAGACTCTCTGGATCGCTACATTTATATGACATCTGGTGTACCTTACGTTGTCAAGAGGCTAGATTTAGTAGTTCTTTCTGTATTTTGTTTCCCAGGATACTGGACCGCAGATGCCAACAAATGTGACTCCTCTGTTAAAATATGGGACAAATCTACTTCAAGCCGTGGGGCAGTTCAATGGTAAGCTTGTACAGTATGCTTCTGTTTTTAAATTTTCCAGTTTGTCATGCCATATTCATCCATCCCTGACAGACTGATTAACTCTTAGGTAAATATATTATTGTCATTGCCTTTATGAGCGAAACACCGTTGTGTGAAACTCCAGTTCTACCAGATTACGTTCAGCCTCTTGTGGATGGATCAGATCCAGGTGTGCAAAAAAGTTTTGTAATGGAAATTACCATGATGCATTTGTATA
Organism: Artocarpus heterophyllus; assembly: GCA_025403435.1. Classification (NCBI taxonomy): domain Eukaryota; kingdom Viridiplantae; phylum Streptophyta; class Magnoliopsida; order Rosales; family Moraceae; genus Artocarpus; species Artocarpus heterophyllus. Next base: position 4,362,771 of record CM046344.1, read on the forward strand.
TGTGTTTTGTATGTTTGTGCGTGTGCATTTGCATACATATCTCTTGTGAATTCACACATGCATAAATACAAAGACGTTAAGTGCATAACTTACTTTTTTTTATTTAATATTAGATGCTGACATAATTGAAGGGCCATCACGAATATCACTTAATTGTCCCATAAGGTATGGCGTAGTATTTGTGATCAGGGGAATGACTGTCATTTCATTAGTTCCCTTGGTGCTTCTTTGTCTTCCTCTTTTTGCCTCCCTTTCTCGCTTCCCTCTTTTTTCCCTTTTAAACTATCGCTTGTATTAATATTGAATTGGTTGCAAATTATAATGTTCCATGCATTGTTCTTATATGAATCAAATACGACCAATATTCTGTTTACTGATTAAATTTGCTTTATTTCCAAATAGCTACACCCGTATTAAAACTCCAGTCAAAGGACATCTATGTAAACATCTTCAGGTGAGTGCTGTACATAAGTAGGCACGTAGGTATTCGCTTGTATTGTGTGTTTGTGCATATACGCATTACACGTTTATATCAAACACACGCACACATGTAGGTCATGGCTACCATCCCTCACTGGTACTGTGCCTCATGTACTAGGTTGGGCCCACTGATTAAGTGGACTTGTACTGTTAATTGTTTACTGCTCTACTGCCTAAATTAAAACTGCTTTTAATAGTCAAGGTCTGATGAGGTACTAGTGCCCAAAAATTAAAGGTGAGGGATGGTATATATATATATATATAACTTATTGTTTCTGTATCTTTGCAAAACGAGTTTTTAGTTAACGTTGATTCAGACATGATTATTTATCGATTTACATGTTTGCCTTCTGTAACACTATTATAGGACTCTAGTTATTTGGCTTAGGGCCTTGGATAGTCCCATTAGAATATATATATATACATATATATATATATATATATATATATGAGGGCCCCCTATATAACTCAATTTCATCTTATCTAATAACAATTTGCTTTCATGTAATGCTTTTAACTCGATTTCACGACATCATTTGGAAGGTTTTATCTCACTTAAATATGGGTATTTCAATGTAGATTGAAACATCTAGAGTTAGAATAATGTTAATGTTACACCCCGTCTTGGTTAAGGTTCTCTTGTTTCCACCATCTTGTTTATAAGGAGAGAATAAAGAAGTGTAGAGAAAATAAACTCAAAACTCTATACTTGGTTCAATCAAGGTTTCTCTCAAGACAAGATCAAGTCTGGAGGTAATAATAATGAGTATTAAAGGGGGAATAAATAATTGTGTGTCCGCGTATGTGTGTGTGTGTTTTTTTGAATTACCCCGCGGTCCATTGGAGGGTTTATTTCCTTGTGATCTTATTCTTCAATATTTTGTTCCTCTAATTCCATCGTCTAATGCAAACTGCAGTGTTTCGACTTCAGTAACTTTGTTAATATAAATACAAGAAGACCATTTTGGCGCTGCCCTCACTGTAATCAGTATGTCTGTTACTCAGATATTCGTGTGGATCAGAATATGGTAAAGGTGAGCAGCTATGAATTGCAGGTGCTTTTGTTGATTTCTGTGTCTTTTATTATTTCTTTTTCTCTTTTCTATGGGCTTCTGAATTCTGATTTTCTCCCATCAGGTCCTAAAAGAGGTTGGAGATGACATTGTTGATGTGATTATCTTCGCCGATGGTTCATGGAAGGCTGTCTTTGAGAATGATGCCCACGTGGATCAGGTTCATGATAGAAACTCTGGTGGTATGAAAGAAACATCGGGGCTGCAAGAATCTAGCACCTCCTCACCAAATGCTCTTTCTACTGTTGTAGACCTTACTGGGGATAATTACGAGATGGATACCGAGAGCGCTTGTGAAATTGAGGACATCAAACCTCCCCTTGCTAATCTTAATCCTCCACCTCATTTAAACAATACAAGTGCGGCTAATCAAAATGTTGCTGCAGTTGAAAATGATTATCAGACCGGAGTTCACGTTTCTACTGGGTTGGCTAGCACTCTGGGGTCGGACACCCAAATGTTTGTTGGAGCACCTCAGTCCACTCCTGCAACTTCTGTTCAGACTCCTTCAATTTCGCCTGCACTTAATTGTGAAGCTGATGTGCGTGTGAATACTAATCTAACAGCTCCTGAATTGCACAATCTTTGTTCCCCAAATAATTTGCAGTTACAGCAGACGCCGTTTACGAACTCATTTTCAATTTCTGGCAACGAATACGGAAGGCTTCCAACAATTCCCAGAATAATAAGCAGAACACCGACAGCAGTTCAGGCCCTTCCAGCACTGTCCCAACAACCAGGAGCACAAAGATCAAGGCCTAGTTTGAATTCTTCCACGCCCAGTAGTTCTCCTATTGCTTCGCAGGCTGGTTTATCACCAATGCTGAATGCTTTTAACACAGTATATAGTGATACGGAAAGGCAGCAGCACTTTTCTAGATCCCTTATTAATCCACCACAACCGACAGCTGTTGCCTCATCACCACAGCAGCGCTTGGCAACGCAGGTCAGTTGGTTTTTCCTGCATTTTGCCTTGTCAATGTACTTCGGGAGATACATCCTATTCCAACCACCTTTGAAAAATTTGCAACAGAGAATTGTTTTGTCTAGTATAAGTTTTCCAGTGCGGTTAATTTGCATCATGCATTATATGCAAACCGTACTCAATTAGGCATGCTTTTGTGATTTTTAATCTTACATCTTGTTTAAACGTGCAGAACCAAAATCGTCAAGAACGTTCATTTGTAAGTCCGGTATCAAACGGTTATAGGCCACCTTCGTTGCTTTCTGGATTCCAAAATGCACATCTTCAACAAACTTTTAATTTAAGGGCCCATCCCGTGGTTCATCCATCTTCACATCTTTCGCAAACACCAATCCAGCAAGGAAGTGCTCAAGCGGGTACTGTGCAGGCATCACCGGCAGTCCAACAAGCAAGGATCGCGGCTGCTGTTCAGATTGGAGCAGCTGCCCAGGTGGGTAGACAATCCCACCTGGCGGCAGTTCAGAGTCAAACGTCCAGACAGGGGCCGTCATTGCCAGCAAATGCCGCTAGAGTATCAACGGGGGATCAGAGGGGAAACATTGGAGGGATGGGGCAAACTGATTCAAGAGCTGATGGTTCTGTCGATTTGTCTACTCAACAGAACTGGCGGCCAACAGGCCGAATGCGTGGAAGCCTCTCAGGTCGGGATTACTCGCATCTTAGAGATTTAATGATCCAGCCAACTCAACAAGCTCAGTCTGCGAGACCACCGTCACTTCCGGTATCTTCAACACCAGTTATCCCCAGCCCGCTTCCGGTATCTTCCCCGCCAACAGTTATCCCTAACCCGCTGCAGGTGCTTCTTGCGAACAGCAGAAACGCTCATGCTTCGGAACCACATGATAATACCGCTCAGTGATGGATGACATCCCGTGATATGTTGCTTACGGGATGGACAATAGCTTAGTTGGCTGTATGATATGAATGCCATGTCTCCCTTTGTATCTTATTAATCGTTATCGCCGTGTAAAGTTTTCACCTTGAACAGTTTAGTACCCCGAAGAACAATTATTATCAGCGTACGTGTTTTTAATATTATTCCCAAGTTTTGTTTAGGCAACATTTAGGGTCTGTTTGATAAATAGATTTGAATTAGTGATTTGATTTGAGTTAGTGTGATTTAAATTATTATCCGAATTGACGTTTGGATGTGCGTTTAAGTTTTAATCTAAGTATGGAATAAAATTGAAATTTGTGTGGAGAGATCATGAAAATAGTTTGTGATTTATCAACAAATTTAATAAAATATTAATGTTAATGATCTTAAAAAGTATGCAATATAGATCATAATTTATACCTCTCTTTGTTAGAAAAACAATGAAAAAAGAATCATCTTAATTAAATAACAAATGAATTATGATTTTTTTCTTAAATATAAGAGAGAATTTTAGTTTTTACTGTAGTAGAGATATTCGAATATCAAAAGTTTAGGGGAGTCAGAACATTAAAAACTTGGATTCTTGATCCTCAAATAATTTAGATTTTAGGGGAAACAAATATTGTTGGAAATCGAAACTGGTATCCCTCGGTTATCGGGATTTTAGTTAGAGAAGTTAGTTTAGTTTTGTCTTTCCTGATTGATATTAGTTGAGAATATCTTTTAGTTACTACTTTTTAGGACTTTCGGTTTTCTTATAGGAGAATAGGTATTTAGAGTATTTTGGGTTAGTTAGTTCTTATGGCTATAAAATCTGTACACTCAAGTGTGATTAGTATAGAGCAGTATTATTCAGTTCTTAGTTTCTGGTTTCATGGTATCAGAGTTGGACTATCCATCGGAAAAAAATCATCCTTCAGCCAACCGGTATTGATCATTACCATGTCAAACACAAACTCAGCCACAACGGAGTCTAATTCAACTCCGACTGTAATAAATTCTTGATTAACCCCCGTTTCTAGTCTTTTTGAAAACCAATCAATTCAAATCACCACCCATAAACTAAATGGAAGTAATTTCCAAGAGTGGTACCAGTCGGTCTTCCTGGTAATCAAAGGCAGAGGCAAATTTGGCTACCTGACAGGGACAACAGTAGCGCCTGAACCAGGCTCAGCCAATTATGCTATGTGGGAGGCAAAAAATTCTACTGTGTTGGCGTGGCTAATAAACTCAATGGAGCCTAGAATTGGACGACTTTACCTTGTCTACCAAACGGCGAAGGAAGTCTGGGATGCAGTAAAAGCGATGTATTCGGATATTGAAAACATCTCACAAAGTTTTGAAATCCGATCGACCATTCGCAACACTCGTCAAGGCACTTCATCAGTCACATAGCATTTTAATACTCTTTCGGAACTGTGGCAAGAAATAGACTTATTTTATGAAGTCACCTGGAAGTGTTCGGATGATGGAATGCTATACAACAAAATGCTGGAGAGGGATAGGATTTTTGACTTTCTTCATGGACTAAACCATGAACTTGATGAAGTTAAGGGACGTATTCTTGGAATGAAGCCTTTACTCACTCTTAAAGAAGTCTTTGCAGAGGTCAGGCGTGAGGAAACTAGAAAGAAAGTAATGTCCTCCGCACCACAGTATACAATGACAGAGGCTCAAGGATTAGCTTTGACAATTACTCGGAATGCAACAAGTGGTTTGATGGCTCAAATCGGAAAGGAAAAGCAATTGTGGTGTGAGCATTGTAAGAAGCCATATCATACCAAGGATACATGTTGGGATATCCATAGTAAACCAGCAAATTGGAAGCCACGAAGCCAACGACGAGACAACAAGAAGGCCTATGTAGCAGAGGTAACAACAAGTATTGCTTCTCAACCTTTCACGGCAGAACAATTAAAGGTCCTTCAAAATTTGTTAAATACTCCATCAGTCAGCAAAGAAGTCAAACATACATCCTCAAGTTCCTCTGCTCTAACAGCTCATAAAGGTATTAAGTCCCTCTTGTCTTACAAAAAACTACATCATGCTTGGATAGTGAACGCAGGTGCATCTGACCATATGACAGGTTTCAACGCAAGGTTCAGCAATTATAAACCTTTTAATGAAAATATAGATATTACAGTCGCAAATGGAACCACATGTAAGGCAACAGGGAGAGGAGATTTGGAAGTTTGTGCTTTGAAATTGAACTCGGTTCTTCATGTTCCTGAGCTAAAATGCAATTTAATTTCAGTGAGCAAAATAACAAGAGATTTGAATTGTTCCATAACCTTTTTTCCTTCTCACTGTGAATTTCAGGATTTGTCACTGAAGAAGACAATTGGGAGTGCTGAGGAGCGAAATGGCCTCTACTATATGTCGGGTGTTGAGTCTCCACCAAGACTAAAATCATTTACTGTGTTTTCTTTGTTTTTCGATTCAAATGTCAAACTTTGGCACAATAGATTAGGACATCCTAATTTTTTATATTTAAAACATTTGTATCCTCATTTGTTCGTTAATAAAGATTCTTTATCCTTCCATTGTGATCATTGTATTCTTACAAAACCAACCTGCATATCTCATCCACCTCACACATACAAACCATCAGCTCCATTTCACTTGGTTCACAGTGATGTGTGGGGACCAGACCGGGTATCAAACTTAACAGGGGAAAAGTGGTTCGTTACTTTTATTGATGACCATACTAGGGTTAGTTGGGTTTATCTCATGCGAGGAAAATCAGAAGTGACAAATATTTTTAAACAATTTCATAAACTTGTCACAAATGTGTTTCAATCTTCTCTGCATATTCTTCGCACAGACAATGGTAGGGAATATTTTTCTCATGAGTTAAATGCATATCTAAGTGAGTATGGGATACATCATCAAAGCTCATGAGCATATACTCCCCAACAAAACGGGGTTGCAGAAAGAAAAAACCGTCACTTACTTGAGGTTGCTAGGTCAATCATGTTTTGCAGTAATATTCCACATTCATTCTGGGGAGATGCAATTCTCACTTCCATATATCTTATTAACCGTCTTCCCTCCAAAGTCCTATAGTACCGTACTCCTCTTAGTGAATTGATGTTAGTATTTCCTTTTTCTTGGGTCATTAATTCTCTTCCACTTCGAGTCTTTGGATGTGTTGTCTTTGTCCATAATACTCAACCAACTAGGGGTAAATTTGATCCAAAAGCTCTAAAGTGCGTTTTTCTTGGTTATTCCTCTAAGCAAAAAGGGTATAAATGCTATCATCCCTCGTCCAAACGGGTTCTAGTCACCTGTAATGTTACATTTATTGAGGATCAAAGCTTTTATTCCCAAGTTAGCCTCCAGGGGGAGACATCTACCAAGGGAAACCAACATTGGGATCCTTCTATCTCCATGCCATACATGACCATTCCAAATATTCATTTTCCCACTCTACCTATGTCTAATAGAAAGGGTAGTGATCTAGGTCAAGGGAGAGAACCTAATACCACAAACCAAAAACCAATTTTGGTTTATTCTAGAAGACCACGAGCTCCTGTGCACACCCATGAACCTAAATCAGTGACAAATCACAGTTGAGAGGAGGGTGAGGCGGTTGAAAAGGAGGCTACCATGGACAGTCGAGAGGAGGATGAGACGGCTGAAAGGGAGGCTGAGGAAAATGAAGTGGTAAAAGTAAATGAGGAGAGTGATTTGGATCTTCTTGTTGCCGTACGGAAGGGGGTAAGAACTTGCTCTAAAATTCAAAAATATCCAATCTCAAATTATTTAACATATGCCAAGTTATCAAATAATTTCAAGGCATTTGTTTCTAAAGTTGAGAAGATTCAAGTACCTAGTAGTATTCATGAAGCTCTTCAAGATCCAAAGTGGAAAGAAGCCGTATTGGAAGAAATAAGGGCTCTACGTGATAATGACACTTGGGAGATTATGGAATTACCAGAAGGGAAGAAAGCCGTGGGTATTTACAATTAAATACAAACCTGATGGAACCGTAGAAAGGTACAAGGCAAGACTTGTAGCACAAGGGTTTACCCAAACTTATGGTATTGACTATGAAGAAACATTTGCTCCAGTTGCCAAGCTTAATTCTATCAGAGTCTTGTTGTCCTTAGATGCAAACCTGGATTGGGAACTGCACCAACTTGACATCAAGAACGCATTCCTCAATGGTACACTAGAAGAAGAAGTCTATATGAGAGCTCCTCCTGGGTTTGAGACACAAGAAGGAAAAAACAAGGTATGCAAGTTAAAAAGGTCCTTGCATGGTCTTAAGCAATCCCCTAGAGCCTGGTTCACTAAGTTCAGTACAAAAATGAAGCAGTTCGGTTACACACAAGGACAAACAGATCACACCTTGTTTGTGAAGAAGAATGAATCTAGTAAGCAAGCTATTCTAATAGTGTATGTAGATGATATGGTAATTACGGGAGATGATGAAGAGGAAATCAGAAATCTCAAGAAAAAGCTTCAAGCTGAATTCAAAGTGAAAGATCTCGGAGCTCTTAAGTACTTCCTTGGGATGGAGATTGTAAGAAGTCAGAAAGGAATTTTCATGTTACAACGGAAATATACTGTGGATCTTCTTAAGGAAACAGTGAAGCTCGGATGTAAACCAGCCAGTACACCTTTAGAGCGGCATTGGAAGCACCAAGTATCTAAAGAAGACCCTCCAGTTAATTGAGAGAGTTACCAACACTTGGTGGGAAAGCTAATTTATCTGTCACTTACAAGACTAGATATTGCCTTTAGTGTGAGTATTGTTAGTCAGTTTATTCATGCTCCCACAAAGAGGCATATGCAAGCAGCAAATCAAATCTTGAGATACCTCAAAGGAAGTCCAGGCAAAGGATTACTGTTCAAAAAAACTGAAGCTAGAGATGTGATTGGCTTCTCTAACGCCGATTGGGCAGGTGCAATTGAAGATAGCAAGTCAACTACAGGATATTGTACAAAGGTATGGGGTAATTTGGTGACTTGGAGAAGCAAGAAACAATCAGTAGTGGCTCGAAGTAGCGCAGAAGCTGAGTATAGAGCTATAGCTCAAGGTACATGTGAGCTCATTTGGATACAGAGGCTAATGGCATATCTGAACATGACTGTAAACGAGCCCATGAAGTTGTACACGGACAGCAAGTCAGCTATTAGCATTGTGCACAATCCAGTGTAGAATGACAGGATGAAGCATGTGAGGGTAGATCGGAATTTCATCAAGACAGAGATAGAGAACCAGACTATTGAATTGTCATACGTAGCTACCGAGTCATAAGAGGCTGATGTTTTTACTAAAGCACTTCAAAAGTCCAGTTTTAGATCTTGTATTTTCAAGCTGGGAATGATTGACATCTATTCACCAGCTTGAGAGGGAGTGTTGGAAATCAAAAATGGTATCCCTCGGTTATAGGGATTTTAGTTAGATAAGTTAGTTTAGTTTTGTCTTTCCTGATTGATGTTAGTTGAGAATATCTTTTAGTTACTACTTTTTAGGACTTTCGGTTTTCTTATAGGAGAATAGGTATTTAGAGTATCTTGGGTTAGTTAGTTCTTATGGCTATAAAATCTGTACACTCAAGTGTGATTAATATAGAGCAGTATTATTCAGTTCTTAGTTTCTAGTTTCAAACACCTATCTAAAAGATTCTTAATACTCGAATCTAAATTTAAGTCTAAATAATTTAAAGAGTTCTCGAAACAAACGTGTCGTTAATTACTTGGTTGAAACAATGATCTATGTTCCTTTTTTGCTTCCAAGTGACAGTAACTTTTAATTGATAAAAATGAAGAAATTTAGCAGGATAAGTGAATGAAAATGAAATCTAAATTACCGTTTAGATGTGATGTAACCTGTTTCAAGAATTGAGACCCCATTTGAAAACTGTTTGATTTGTAAGGTCATGAAAAAAAAAAAAAATTAAAAAAAGGGAGGAGGAAAAATGTGCGTAGGGCCTAAAGGTCTGAACTCTTGGCATTTAGATCTCCACTTCACACTTTCTTGACTATCACAAGTCCAATCAATTTGGTTGTTAGCACCCCCACGTGCAAATATTAACCGACCTGGAATGCAAATTTACTTTGGTATGTAAAGATGTTTAGTGTTTATTTTATTTTAACTTAGAAAAGCTTTGCTTCTGAAGTCAATTGAAACTTCAAGTTGCAAGTACAAAAAGTGTGTATCTTTTCAGAAATAATAAAAGAAAAAAAGTTACATTCCATATCACGAAACTATTGAGGGAATATCGAAAAGAGAAACTGTGGTAAATGCATTAAAATTTTAAAGTTTCAGAAGTAAATAACATGTTTACAAACTATTAAAAAAGTATTTAATATAATGGCAAAAATTATTGATTAAAACTATTTTTATTATAGCATATGAAAATCTTATATTGTAGTAATTTTTTTAATTTTATATTATTTATAACTAAAAAATTATTTTATATTATTTATAACTAAAAAATTGATTTGTACTGTCATTGCCGAATGGTTAGTTAATTTTTTTACTTTTTGTTTTATCCTTTTGCCCCTTTCTCCTCCTTTCTATTTGCCTATGTTCCCTGAGACTGTCCCGAACCAGCCGTTGACGACCATGAGTCCATGACCATCCGTAGAAGAGAGAACAATTCGGTACCATGGCAACTCATTTAGGATTTCCTTCAAAATTAGGACGGAAACAGTCGTGTGAGATGCACGTAACTCATTTAGAATACTTAAACACCTTATTTAATTCTAATAAGAGTCAAATTATTCAATTTTATACCCAAAATAAAAAAAAAAATTATATCATTGTTTGTTGATATTTTTAACAATTTGTTGATTTCTATATATATTTTAATCATTGTAATACTCAAAATTGGATTCGTCGCCTTCTAAATGGATCATGTACGCCTCACATGATCATTTTTCATATTAATTTTGACATACGTTAGTGATTAAGGACTTAATTGTCATACTTGACTAAGTTTAAGGACTCAACTGTCATACTTAGTAAAATTTAGGGACTCAATTGTTACAAAAAATTTAAGGACCACGTATCAAAAAAACCTAAAATTTAAGGGGTAAATATGCCAAATACACTTCATATTTTATCTATATTATATTAAATAAATAATAAGACTAATAATAGTAATAATAATAACAACAAAATAATCTGTTTCAGAGTTTTTTTATTTTTTATTTTACATATTTTGTTTCAAAGTTTCTAAATCGTGACTCATTACTCTAATGTTATTAAAATTATTTACTCTCAAGTCAACCATTTTTGAGTCTAATAGAATTTACTTTTTGTATTATAACTTCTATTTAACATGCATAATTTGTTTCTCTATATATATTGTTTAATATTTGTCATGGATGCTTTTACCAATTCCTAAAATATTTGCCTAAACTTCCTTTAAATTTTTTGTCCCAAAAATGTTCTACACCCTAACGACATTTAAATTGATTATTGGTGTTCTTTCCTCTCTATGCATTTGATGCAATGTAACTATATACTCGTAACAAGTTTGAGTCTTGTAAAATTTACTTTTTGCATTATAGTTTCTATTTAACATTTTAATAAATTTTTTCTCTGTATACATTTTTTAATGTTTATCATGGATGCTTTCACCAATGCCTAAAATACTTACCTAAACTTTAAATTTTTTGTCGCAAAAATGTTTTACACCCTAAAGACATTTAAATTGATTATTGGTGTTTTTTCCTCCGTATGCTTTTGATGCACTGTAAACACACATAACATAGTATAAATAAAAATATGCTACAAAATAAAACTCTTACATATTACAATATTATAATATGTAATTAAATATGTAGAGTTGAAATTTTTCACACAAACACCTTATTCTCTTTTTAATTTATAAATTAAATAAATATGATAATCTCATTTAAAATAATATTAAGCCATAAGGGATCTTTACTTTTTTATACCTTCCGTGTTAGAATTATTCAAAAACTAAATATTTGATTTTTGATATCATAAAATATATATTTTCTAATTAGATTTTATACATAAATTTATACTTTAACTCGATCAATAACTAATTTTGACCTTATAATGATCAAGTTATCAAGTAAAACAAAATTAAAAAAAAAACCTCAAACATTCAAAAATAAGAGGAACACAAACAAAAAAACCATTTTGAGAATATTCTACATCTTTGAGGTCAAAACCTTACAGCTCATGAGTTTTTTATATTTTATTATTTTTTAATTTGAGGGTATTCTAAGCGATTTTTAAATCAAAATTAAAAATTGATCAGGTAAAAGTATAAATTTATATATTAAATCTAACCTCAAGATGCACGTTTGGTGAGATTAGAAACTAAAAATATAGTGTTTTTTGAATAAACCGAAAACACGAAATATAAAACGGTACCTGACCCATGTGATAATGCTCTGATTTCGACCACTGAGTTTTTCATTCACTTCTAAACACAATGCAACAAACTTTCGGAAAAAAATTTGAACACCAAACAAGTATTCTTCCCATTTCATAGCAGGTTGCATTATTATAGGGCCCCAAACTTTTTCTTCTTGTTGAGTTAATGGCCAAATTTGAAAAAAAAAAAAAAAAGAAGAAGAAGAAGAAGAAAGAAAAGCAGCTCAGTCCAAGAAAATACAAGTTTGAAGACTCAAGTGCCAAAGTTCAAAAGTTTAGAAACCTCTATAAACTTAATCTCCAAAGAAAAATTAAACTTAAAAAAAATTCCATGACTAAAACATAATTTAAATCACTCATTCCTACGCCGGGGGGGTGGGTGTGGCGGCGGTTGTATTTTGTTGTGCGGAGAAGAAAGAAAAATGATGTTGGCCATAAGAGCAGCAAAAACTATTGGATACAGCAAGAAATCCAAAGAACAGTTTGCTCCCCCGGAGGGGGGGGGGGGGGTGGGGGGTGGTTTGGGTGGGTGGGGTGGGGTTGTGCGGAGAAAGAAAAATGATGTTGGCAATAAGAGGGGCAAAAACTATTGGATACAGCAAGAAATTCAAAGAACAGAATGCTCCCCGGCAGCCCGGTGGGAGGGAGGGTGGGGGAAGAAAGAAAAATGATGTTGGCAATAAGAGGGGCAAAAACTATTGGATACAGCAAGAAATTCAAAGAACAGATTGCTTCAATAAACAAGGAACTAAGCTACCATTTCCTCAACTCCATGCCTTCAGGAGGGCTACTTTCAACTTTCTTTGAACCCACTTCTTTCCAATCAGTTGACAGCACTGTCCCATTTGACTCGACCTACAAATGTCACCATCCAAGTAATAATTAATTTCTACCCACATGAACCTTTTTTATAAGAACAAAATTTAGCCATTGTTCCTAATTAGTTGTCCTGCGACTTTCACTATTGCAATCATAGCACGACCATTCGAATCCACCTTACTTGAAAGATAGAATCATACGGAAAATAAGAAGTTTGAAACCAGCCAAGGGCAAAGAAATAAATCCACACAAGGAAGGTAAAGCTTTAAAAACTTGTGATAGTTGGGAGAGTTGGGAAAACATTGCAATCCTCTTCAATCAGATGCACAAAGAGAACTATAAGCAAATAACAAAGAAATCTTACGAAAGATTTGGCCATTGCTCTCCTAATATCCTCATCAGCATCTTGGTATATCTCCCGAAAAAACTTGTTCAGAGCGGCATCACCATCTAACTTCTCTTCTTTTTCCTGAAATTCAACCATCATATGGTCGGTTCTTGAAATGATTGTTGAAATGCTAAGCAATGAAGCAACTAAGTATACTAAAAATTCTCCAATGTAAAACTGTTATGCTGCTGAGTAACCTCTTTCTTCACTTGGGCTTCGAACTTATCCCAGTCTCTTGATCTTGGCTTTGAAGAAGGGTATGCGGGCTTGAGAGATCTGCCTGCATAAACACGGATACTAATTATGTAGGCAAGCAAACCAATAAATAACAGCAAACTATTTCTTCTGATGGAAAGCATCTACGCAAGACAAATGATGTCAATTCTTTACTCCCAATAAATGCTTTCAGTAATCTTACGGCATGACCATAACCATACTATGAATTCCAGAATAACAACCAAAATTTCATGGAACTAATGAAGTAGAGTTATGTATGAAATGCATAAGAAGCTAACCTGATGAGACATTAATTCTTAAGGGAACTATAGCCTCTCTGCTATATTCAAGTGATGTCCAGTGACTGGCTTCAGCTTTCACGAGACGGATTTCAACTTTGGTTGACAGTACCTGATATCTGCACTTATCTGGGCTTATCTGTTTTCCTCACAACATAATAAAAAGGCAATGTAAGTGGAACACATGAGAACACTAACAAGTATTTGCATTCAAATTTAGATACATCACATAGGACACAATGCACTAATACATATCCAAGCAATACCTTCCCAAACAATCGAGGTTGGAAATGATAAACATCTTCTCCAGATATTTCTATTTTGACACTTAACTGCAAAGCATATGATCAATGGCTAGTACACCATTTCACAGAGGGAAAAAGGCAAGGAAAAAAGGAACAGTTTCTACAGGATTCACGTACAGTTTGTTCACCAAACTCAATAACAACATTTCTTGCTGGTATGCCCTTTGCAAAAATAGTCACCACCACTTCATCTGGCTTCTGGTAGAATTCATGTCTGTTCAATTATCTAGTTGTTAAATCATCTTGTATTTAACGAAATAATTCTGCGAAGTTACAAAGTTGAAAAACAATGCTCACATAAATATGAAATACAACCTAGATAATGGCTTTTCTTTGAACTTTGCATCGGCAATTCTAAGCGACCAAAACCAAGGTAAGCAGGGAAAGTGGCAATCACCTGTATTTTGGCTTTAAACTTTTGTCAACCTGATTAGACAAGTTACATTGTTTTTCAAAGTCTGCCAAGGTTTCAACAGACACAGGTGTAGTACTTGCTTGCCCATTTGGTGTCAAAGGCTTATTTATAAGCTTGTTTTCCTCTGAGAAAGACATTCAAATTCCATGGTACATACAACTCAGAAGCAGGACAAAACTTAAAAAAAATGAAAAATAAAAGTACGCTTGACATGTTAATTTTGTTAACGCGTTTAGAACACATGCCATATTTGATGGGCATATGGTTATGGTTACACTCCAATTAACATATTTTATGTTGCAAACTCTTTTAAGCGCATAAGAAACCTAGAAAGCACTGTTGTCCATCTTGAATGGATTCAGACTTTATACTTTTAAAAACGACCCAAGGCGCATAGAATCTAAAAACCAGCTTTCAGCTCCCTCCAATTATTAACAAGTAAAGACAAATAACTAATACAACGAATTCGAAATTGAACCAAATTAAATGTCCCAAAGAAAATTCCAAGCTACAATACCTTCAATACACTGATCACATTCGTTGAGCAACCTGGTGAATCTCAAATCGGTTTGTGCCAAGGAAGCCCCGGTTTCAAGTGCTGCCTTGGCAGTATGATATTCTTCGAGTTTCAAGCAAGCAATACTGCATTAACGAGAAAAATCCTTGATACTTAAACAGAGAATTTGACAACAAAAGGCAACAATGGCGTATCAGACCAAGGAAATAAATTCATAAACCAAGCTTTCCTATAGACATCAAGATTTTTGCTTGAGTGCACAATATGAAAGCTTTATGAAATCAAAATAAACATTATGTTATGTAAATTTATTGTCTAGGCTAACCAACAAATATCTATTCTCTCAATAGGAATAGTCATCTCAACCAAACAATTACACTTTAACAGGAAAAGCATGCATTACCCTTTACGCAGATACGCCTTAGCCATTGACCGATCAAGCTCAATTGCCTTGTTTGAGTCGCCAACAGCTTCTGCTTGAAATTATCGCCACCCAAAAAAAAAGTTAAGAAAGAAGAAATTAATGGTCGTTTGGCTCATGAATTCAAACAAAAATGTAAACTTTTTTGTGAGAGAAAACATTGTAACAAAAAAATGTAATATAACTATAAATAGCCAAGTGCTTCAGCAGTTGGAGCACGACAAATTGAAGGAAGCAATCCAACATAGGCCAAGAAGTTGAGAGAAATCCTCAGGCCAAAATGAGTGTTATACTCTTTGGGTTCTTATACTCTTTGGGTTCCAGTGCAAAGAGTAGGGAATTTTGGGGTACAAGGGGATTTGGGAAAATGTGTTCTTGGGTGTAATTGGGCTTTGGGTTGTGGGCAGTAATTGCCAACGGTATTGTAATAAGCTTCTTTTACAAAGTGGAAATTTTCTTGTTGCTTTTTGACAATGGACGTAGGCTTCTAGCCAAACCATTATAGATATCTAGGGTCCTTTTTTTGTGTCTATTTTAAATCATTTTATTTTACTGTCTATTTATTTTTTCCATATTGGCATTCTATGGAGTAAGTAAATCGACAACGCAATAAAAATGATTAAAATAGACAAAAAAAGGACACCAAAAATTTATAGTGGTTCGGCTATAAGCCTACGTCCACTGTCAAGGACCAATGAGAAAATGAGCTATGTGATGTCTTTTTTATTGCCAACGTGGACATTATTATGTGACATTGGAATTAGCCACATATGTGGCAATAAAAATGCCATATTTGTGCAAAGTGAAAAGGCCTTTTGGCCAAAGACCCGCCGAATAATGAAAGGGCATTAAATCTTGGAATAACATATGATACACTCAGTATAGCTGATGATAACAATGAGCCATAGTCATTTTAAGAAGCTATCACTAGTCAAGAATCTAATCAATGGATTGCTACAATGAATAAAGAGATTGAGTCACTTCACAAAAATCATACATGGGAACTTGTTAAGAGGCCAGATAATCAAAAGATTGTTAGAAGTAAATGGGGCTTCAAAAGGAAAGAAATAATTCCTGGAGCTAAGAATGCAAGGTTTAAGGTGCAGCTTCTGCCAAAGAGCTTTACACAGAGAGAAGGTATTGACTTCAACAAAGTTTTCTCTCCTATGGTGAAACATAGCTCTATTCGAGCTTTGCTTGCCATCATAGCTCATTTCGATTTAGAACTTGAGCAGTTAGATGTCAAGACAACGTTCTTGCATGGAAAACTAGATGAACAAATCTATATAAAACAGCCAGAGGGATTTCAAGTCCAAGGAAAAGAAGACCATGTTTGTTTATTGAAGAAATCTTTATTAGTCTTGAAGCAATCTCCTAGACAGTGGTATAAGCGGTTTGACACCTTTATGCTTGGAAACGGCAATTGTAGGAGTGAGTATGATGGTTGTGTGAATTACAAGAAACTCATGTATGGATCATTTATTTATTTGCTCTTGTATGTTGATGACATGTTGATTGCCTATAAGAACATGTCAGAGATCAACAGTTTGAAAGCTCAATTAAGTGGAGAGTTTGAAGGAAAGATTTAGGAGCTGCAAAGAAAATCTTGGGATGGAGATCTAGAGGGATAGATAAGCAAGAACACTATTTCTGTCACAAAAGAAATACATAGAAAAGATGTTGGAGCACTTTGGAATAGAAAATTCAAAGCCTGTTAGTACTCCATTGGTAGCTCACTTCAAATTCTCAGCAGCCTTGTCACCGCAGACTGAGGAGGAGGTTGAACAAATGTCACATATTCCTTATGCAATAAGCCAAAATGGCCATATGCTATTCCAAGGTCAATGCCCTTTCATCATTCGGTGGGTCTTTGGCAAAAAAAGTCTTTTCACTACACCAAAGATCAATGACCTTGATATGATTTATGGGCTGTTTTGCCACTAGCCATGAAATATAGCCTTTTTATCGTCCTACATGTGGCTAATTCCAATGCCACATAACAAAAAGATTTGAATTTAAACTTACAAGACAAACACACTGAATAACAAAAGTTAAAAAAGGGGCAAAATTAAAGCTTCAACGCATTAATGAACGCTCAAAGAACGTTCAATGAACGCTCAAAGAACGTTCAATCTTAAATCTCTTAACTTCCTTTCTTTTAATTAGTTTTACTATCTTAAACGAACCATCTGTTCGTTTTGACACAAATTCTCAACCATTCTTCACGATTCAAATCAAATGTCGAAGAGCAAAACCAAAGTGGTGAGCTTATATATGCATGTATATATATATATAGATAAATAGAGAGAGAGAGAGAACCAGTGAAGTTGTTGAGCTTGAGATTGGCCTGAGCACGGTCGGCGAAAAGATCGGCGCTTTCGGGGTTTAAGGTGATGGCCTGAGTGTAGAGATCGACGGCGAGTTGAAAATCGTCGTCGACGAATGCTTCTCTGGCCTTCTCGGCAAGGTCGCTCGCCATTGTCGCTCGTCGGAGATTCTCTCTCCAAGAAAACTCAAAAGAAGAAGAAAGTAAAAGGATGGTTTCACTATTTTGGTTTGGAGGGAATATTGGCAGGAAACGTATGAGTTCTGGAGAGTTCTACGGACTGAAATTTCTCTCTCCCTTTCTAGCCACGTAATTTGCTGGTTACATACTTGCAGTAACGTGATACGGGTATGTTAGGAAAGAAAAATTATTAAATTGGAAAGTAAAAAAAAAAAAAAAGGAATTTTGAAAATTTTAAGGTAAAAACTATTTTTTTCCTCAATCTTTGTATCGCAAGGAACCATTGTTTTAACCCTTGAATTGTTTTTTTTGTGTTAAAAATTTACAATGCATAATATAAAAGTATTTTTATTCATAAATTAAATGGTTAAAAAGTCAATACAAGGACTAAATCACCAATTCTTGCTGATAATGAAGAGGGAAAAAAAAGTTCCTATTATAAAAGTTTTTCTTTTTAATTTCCCTTAGGCATAATACTAGGAAGAATTTGAATTATGTTGGCGTAATTGTTAGAAGTGTGTTTAGGAACCAAATTTCAACTTTAGAGTTTCACATGTTATAATGTAAATCTTTCACTTTCTTTAGTATAAAGTGAAAATATGCTATAATGTTTAAGTTTCAACTTGATTACTAAACTATTACTAGTGATGAACTAAATTCCCATGAAATTAAATTACTTGTTTATAGACATTGTTTTGGGACTTTATGAAAATATATAAGCGGTATAGTTATACATTTCAATTATTAATTAGAAACATTATTATAATGTTTTCTTTTAAAATGATTCCACAAACGTTATGTTTTAATTATGGAGTGAATTTATAGTTAGAAATTACAAAATAAAGAGGTAGTTAAATTTTTAAAAAATTTATTAATAAAAATCACAGTTTTAAAAGGGGTGATGGATGTGTGCCTTTTCTCATTGCTATAGTGTGGAAGAGATCCATGTGCTCATAATGAAAACAACGTCAAAATAACTTTTAGAAAAATAATAAACAACCTCAAAATATAAAGTCGAGAACCTATATTATTTTTTTCTTTAAAATTGAAATTAATGGTGCATAAAAATAATTTCTTCTATTGGAGGGATATCATTGGATGCTTAATGATTATTGCAATTTACTTCACGTGAAAGGAAATAGAAAAAAGTAATGTTATCCTTTACTATTTACTATGTATCATGTAATTGCTGATAAAAATAGTTTACGCGTTTCGAACAATATAAAAAATGTCAACTCAAGCCCTCTATTAATATTGACCTATGCTTAACAATAATGAAGATCAAAATTGTTTATACATCCTTAATAAGCTCACGTGTTATTTACATTGAATTTTTAATTATGTAAAATAACAACTTAAAAATTACATTGATAAGATTCTAATTCTTAAATTTTGTAAACACCAGAAACATTCCTCATTCCACTTTTTAGCTAATAAATATTAGAAAATGGTTCTCAACATGAAAAAAAAAGGAGAAATTATCGACTCAAATGGGATATTTTTGTCATTTTGCATGCAAAGAATGCTTGCCTAATTTGTTCAAGTCAATTGAGTGTTTAATGTTGAAAAAATAAACTTTTTCTTCTTTGAAAGCAAGTTTATAATAAATCCTAAAAACAAATATCTTTTTCGGGTTATTAAATAATACTAATGGCCACTAAGCTTTAGGATTTCTCTCATTTTGTCTTCTTAAACTTTAAAATCATCACTTTACCTTTTTGAACTTTGCCCATTGAATTTAAAAATCACAATTTTGTCCTTAAACTTCCAAAAATCCTCACTTTATGTCATAAATTTTTGTTTTTTTGTTCAAATAGATGGAATTAAGCCTACGTGATTTGATTTTTTTATTTTTAAGTTTTGTTTCACATTTACACCCTCACTTAATGCCTTTATCTTTTTTATCTGAATTTTCATTTTAGAAAGGGTTTGCCTGCATATTTTTCTCATTTTTGGTACATAACTCATTCAATAAATCGATATTTTTCGCCGATCTATGAATTTGAATACTAAAGAAGATAATTTATGTATTAAAGATGATGAGATATTGGTGAACAATATCGAAAAAATATGCATACAACCATTCTTAAATGAGAGCAAATAAAAAAACGTTAAATAAGAGTGTAAATGTGAAACTAAATCTAAAAGTGATAAAATCTTATTTTTGTCATTACAGGTGACCCAAGTGCGAATTACCGGGGTTTAATTTTGTCTATTTGAACGAAAAATCAAAAAATATGAGACAAAATGAGGAGCTTTGAAACAAAGGCAAAGTTGTGATTTCTGAAATTTAGGAGCAAAGTGATGGTTTTAAAAGTTCTAGAATAAAATGATGATTTTTAAAGTTCATAGGGCAAAATGAAGTGTACTCTAAAGTTTCTTGGTGTTAACAACCCTATCTTTTTATTAATAGAAGTACAAATTGTCATAGTTGTAATAAAAAGTAAAATAATAGTTTCTAGTTATGTGTCATTTTTATTAAAAAATATAATGCATGTGCAAGAGGAGAAGATAAAGAGTGATAATGAGAGTAATTATAGCATTTCTAATACAAAAGACCTTTTTAATGATGAGAAATTGCAGTAAATAACTTATTTGTAGAACTTAAAAGAAATAAATAACATGTTTTCAAATTTTGAGGCAAAAAACATTTTATACCATAAGTATAATTTATTTACACCATTAATGTAATGACCGAGGAAAATGCATTAATAAAATCTAATATTTAATTGAATTTAATTAATGAATTTACCCTTATAAATCGTGTTTTTATAAAATTTATGATAATGTATAATAATAAACAATGTAAGTAAGAAATTTTATTGTAGGAAATTTTACAATAAACTTGATACGATGTTGGATATTACTAAATACAAATTTTGTGAGCTTAGAAGCTCAAAAATTTGTAAATAATATCTATGAAATGAATTTTATATCACAATTAATTATAATATTGTAGTATAAATTAATGGATGATTAAGATCAAAATAAAGTAAAAAAGTGTGCCAAAACCTTAAAACACATAAAAGGGGTTCAACGCAGTGTAAGTACACTGCTAATGTAAAAACACAGATACATGAAATACTGTGTTTTGACTCCAAAAGTGGACTAAAGAATAGATCCGATATTTTATAAAGTATAAGAATATGTTTTCCAATAGTTTCACCCTAGTAGTATAAGAAAAATACTGTGTAGAAAAAAAATTACACTGTGTAAAATTTTAGGGGTCCCACCAAGGGTGACACTTTGGGAATTTTGATTGGGCCACCACATTCACTAATGTGGACCAATCACAAAAGGCCAACTTTCCCCCTAATTTTCACTAAGTGGTGACTCACCACTTTAAACCCAAATGAGATAAGCCTTATTAAAAGCTTAAACAAGTCAATTTTTTTTTACTTCTCTCCCATCCATATTCGGCTGCCCCGTAGACTCACTCTCTCAATTTTGTTCAAAACCAATTCCTTCATATAACCACTTTCAAGCAAGTTCCAAGTGAGACCAAGTCTTAAACTCAAGGTTTTCTTAATTTTCAAGGTAAGATTCAAACTTTTCTTGAAGTTTTCTAGGGTTTCCTTGGGTTTGAAGGGAGTTTAACAAAAGTTTTATTGGTTATGGAATATGCCTAGTGTTAGACATGTATGCCCTAAGGAGTAAAAATGTAATAAGTTTTTGGAGACATTTTTATCAATAAAGAATTTATTTATTATTTACATACCAAATCTGGTCCTCTTTACGTTCATATTTGTTGAATATATGGTAAGCAAACAATAGTCTGAGACTGTCAATCTAAACCTTAAGAATTGGGCATATTATAGACGGATTATACGAAAGACACGAATCTTAAGGTGATGGTCTAAATCATACGATCCGCAATCGAGGGAATAAAATTAGGCGCTTTATTCATGCAAAGATTGTTATGTTGTCTATATTCCTTTTGGGAGATTATTTGTCTTGACCATCAAAGGTGGACTCCGTGAATAGAAACATTGGCACGTTGTCATAAGTGACAATGTGTTGGATCGGGACATAAAGTGAATTAATTTGGATTAATAATTCTGTCTCAGCAAATCGGTTCACTTTAGACAATCATTTATGTTGTATCTTAATCATGAGATAAATAGTGGGTCTGCTGTCTTGGCTTGTGTCTTTTGATGTACCAAAGGGTGACACTCATATCTTAATAGTGGTATGCATGTTGGTACGTTGGAGGCATGACTCTTGATAGCGTAGACCTGTTATTCATAGATATGGAATCCATAGCTCCTCTTTAGGTGTAATGATATCCTCTTATATGCGTTATCCTGTAATTGAAAAACTGGAGCGCTCAACTATTTGGATACATAGGTGTAACTGAATGGTATACTGTCATTGGATAGTAAGTTTTCTGATGGTGAGATAATGGAACGTAAGATAAAAATAATCGGGAAGGTAAGACAGAACTTGTTCTTAAGCCGATTATGAACAATCATATGGGGATACGATACACTATGATATGTCATGGAGACTTAGCTATACGAGCTTCGTAATTCTATATAGTTCGAGAGTGCAGCTCAAAGCTTTTAGTGGAGTAGCGTTGGAGTTGATAATTATAAAATGTATATCTGGGATATTGGGTTTCATAATTATCGGGAGCTTGAACTACATAGGTCCATTTGGTCCCCTTTGCTAGCTCACAACATCCTGTAACGATACGGCGTGCTTTTTTAATAATTGGTGACTTATGTCAGATTTATCAGATTGGTTAAAATTTGAAAGAATTAAATAATTCATGTCTGTTTATTGGTTGAATTAATTTTGTGATAAAATTGATTCAAGATAAACTTGTTGAATTATTGGGATCAGATAATTCTTGTCTGTTTATCGATTGATTTAATTTTAGATAACTTAGATCAAGATAAACTTCTAGAATTATTGGGAATTAATTTATTTTCTTAGAGATTATCTAGATAAAGTTTTTTTGATCAGATAACTTCTCTATTGGGTTATTTGAATTAAAACTAAGATTTTATCTTATAGAATCTCGGGTGGAAAATAAAAGATTCGTTAGATTTTTTATTCGACAGTTCGGCCTGCCGATGGACGTGTTCGGCCGGCCGATGAGACCTGTTCGGCTTGCCGATCAAGTAGTTCGGCCTGCCGATTAGCGAATGATAAGATCACGCGTTTTCACGCCGATCTTATCAGATATTGATCCGAATTTTGAGACCTAATCTGATGAGGACTGACCCTAGGACCAACCTCTATAAATAGGGAGTGATTCTCACAAGTTACTCAGATCAATTGAGAGATTAAGAGATATACTCTGCTAGTGAGAATCTAAAAACTCCTTGAGAGATTTTGTTCACAAATCACGACCACTTGCTTTGGGTTCTCTCGATTGGTTAGAAGGAGAGTCACTGGTGGAAAAGCTGTACGTGTGAGCCTACACTCACTCCGGTCGTGGATAGAGAATAGCCAAGAAGACCAGTTGGTTAAGGCTCTTCTGGAACGTTACTTCACTACACATTTTGCGAGGGTTCTTTGGCACTTAAAGGTTAGTAAGATCTGGTTAATTTATGCATATAGCGTGTCAAACTTATGTTTTTGGAAATTACTCTGATGTAAAATTTTTTTAAAAAAATTTCACTGCACACTATTTTTCCAACACCTAGGAAGTTGGCATAATCAAAGTGAGGAAGATGCACAAGCTCATCACTTTTCTATTTGGTAAAAGCCTAGCCCTTAATCTTGGATTTATGGTTGCTTGTTTTAACTTTGTTGTTTTGTTTTCCAAGTAAGGCATGTAATTATTTATGTTAGACTATGACATGTTTATGTAATTTTCAATGGGTGAAGGTGATGAGTGGTGTAATTGGAGGTTAAGTGCTTAAGGTTTGGAATAGTTTTGAAATTGAGTAAAAATTTCAAAGTTTGAGTAATTTCTTAAAGGAATGAAGTTTAACATTTTCAAGCAAGATTATTTGTTAAAGAGGTTTTGAAAACTGCTTAAAACAGTGGGGGTATTGTGTTAAAGCAGATTTTTACAAAATTATCCTAGGGACTAAATTGTAAAAAAAATTCTTATTCTCGGTAGCATTAAAAAATGGCCAAACTGTTAGATCTCGACAAAAGTTAAAACATAAAAGTTGTAGATCTCAACAAAACTATTAGGAATTACGAATAGTTCATCAAAAATTACCTTCGATTGTGAGATATAAATTTCACATAAAATTGTTAAAGTTTTTTTTTAAAAAATTAAGGGCAAAAATGTTATTTTACAAAAAGAATTAGGGTATGGTACTTTGAGAAAATCTGATCCTCTTGAAAAATTGGGACTAATGGTTTAAAAAGATTATTTTTGGTCCCTGGGCAAAATCGTTAAAAATTTTTAAATGAGGGATAAAATTGCAAAGTTTTGTTTAACTTGAACTTTTATTTCAAACTAGTAATCCAATTCCCTAAATAGTTGTTTTCACGCTAATGAGCGATGTTTTATGTTAAATTAGCCAAGTCGAGCTTAGGGATTCAAAGCGGTCCATCGAAGACAAAAACGTAATTTTTCATGAAATGGGCAATACGGACTCCGAAACGTATACAATAGAGAAAAAGTGAGGACGGTCAAACTTTAAGTAATCAAAAAAGTATTCTGAAATAGTGATCGAAAAGTATACCTTATTGACGTATAGTTAAATGGTGATGATTTGGCTAATAATAATATAATTGGCTGTAACAAAGGAAACTCGAGGACGGTTTTAATAGCAACACAAACAAGTAGGTTCCAAACCCACCGACAATATGAAAAGAGTAGGTTTAAGGGTATAGTGTATTTATGTGAACATGCTTATGTGTGCTATACAATTGAAAAGTATAAATGTTTCGCATATAGTATGTATGTATATTGTCATGTATGATATGATAACCAAAATAACTGGACTGGTAAATGAAACACCAGAACTAAGGAAAGTGTCGTACCAGCTCCCGAAGTAAAGGGGAGTTTAAAGTTAAAGTTTTGTTATGCTCTCGGTGTTACGAAGACCTATGTGCATATATATAGTACGAGCACTTGGACCCAAATGAAAGAAAAGATATAACAAGAATAAGGAATGTTCATAAGAAAGCATAAATAGATCATGTATATTAGTATAAGATTCATGTGGGCTATGTTTGGACTGACTGAGCATAAGCTCACCTAGTTATTTCATGTTGTAGGAATTTCTACTAGAAAGTTAGAATGAACAAACTAATGACCTGGCAGGGGAATATGAGCACTGTGCGAACTAGGGTGTGGATACCGTCATTGTTATGTTTCCGTTGTTATTGTAACACCCGAGATTTTTAATGCATTTTTAATGCATTAAATTAAGGATTATATTAAGACAAAGTACAGTTTAAAGAAAAATACTGTATAATAAGATGGAAAATTATACAGTATTAGAGCAATGCAGTATAAGAATTGGATTGTGTGGACCACAATTTCTTTTTATACTTTTATAAAAAGAAAAGAAAAAAAAAGGAAAAATAAAAAAAATATCACAAACTCGACAATCTCTCTCTCCACTTTCTCTCTCTACATTTTCTCTCTCTCTCCTCAAATCTCGTTTGAGATTCTGGCGTTATTTTTCGACACCTCCCGCACCAGTGGGAAGCTCTCGTTGAGCTGAGTCCAACGAGGTGTCGTGCCACCCAAAACACCGCCGGAGGAGGGCTCACGCGTCGCCCAAAGTGGCGGTGAAACCCATATTTTTCTGACGACATTTCTCCGCCGTCCGACCACCAATCGACGTGATTTTGGTGTCTATGGACTCAGCGTGAGGAGAGGAACAAGATGGTACCAATTTCCCAGCTCGATTTTGGCTGGAACAGCTTTGTCGGAGCTGCCCCGTCGCTGCCGTGAAGCCACCGTCGGAGCCGCCGTATATGGCGGCGGTGTGGCACACCGCCAGTGCCAAAATGATCAGAGGGCGACGACGAGCAAGACCCCTCGGTCAATTGCTCCGTTCCGTCGCCCCTCGCCGGAGATCGACCTCCCCCGTCGTGCTCCGCCGCAAGAGAGGTCGAGGCGATCCATTTGGCCACCGTTGGGCCAAATTGAAGAGGCAGCCACCTTCAGAGGACCGAGAGGAAGAAATTCGACACCTCAATTGCACGAAACGACGGTCGGTCACCGGAGAACCAGGACCCGCCGCCTAGCGTCGCCGTGGAGAGGTGGAGCTGCCGTTCCACGCTGTAACGCCCCTATATGGGGGTTAACAGTTTTTAATGAGATAAAATAAAAATAAATAATAAAAGTAAAACCTTAAAGATTAAAATTTACCCGGGACTTAAATGAAAACTCTCATAACTCAAAAATAAAAATATAAACGACAAATAAACCACAGTTTTAATGTAGCACCTTAAATTTAATAATATAAACTGTTGTCATCATCATTTTAACCCTCAACACATTGTAATACAGTCACAGAAAGTAACAATTGATGCTTACATTATCATGAAGAACATTCTTTACAATTGAGCAGTCCCAATGTAATATAGTTACATCGCTTCCTCAACTATATTTCTCGTAGCCACCTCACACTTAGTGAGTCCTGAAAAGATATAAACATAAGGGAATGAGCAACACTATGCTCAGTAGAGAAAGCCATTACTCACCTCTATCATTACCACATTAAAATCTGCATGGTTAGTAAGTCACATCATATTTCAGATTATGAGGTTTATTATGATCACATCTTATGGATACCGTAGTTAATCATTACCAAGTGTCATAATTACACATTTATACAAATATTACCAATCATCATTGTTCCTAGGTATCCATGTTAAATTGAGTATCACTCAACTCATCGAAACCCAAATGGGCGCACTTGATCACCCTATAAACATTCCAAGGGTGTTCCGGTGAGGGGACATCAAGCCCCGAGTCCTCACCAAATCAATTCCTGTACAGTGTGTTCTGGGACTTTCAACCCAAGGAAGCGTCATCGCCTTCCCCCTATTTTACCTTTTAGGGTATTCATGCCCAAGGACGTAACCGTCGCCCTCTTCATGTCTCACAATTTCTCTATATTGAATCATTATCAATAGAGTTAGTTTTCCTAACCATGCTTCTCAATTTATAACATGTGTCAATTCATTATGTTCCTCGCCGTACAATACAAGACGAGTCCATGTCATAGTTTCATATGTGATAATCATATAATATCAGTTCAACATAGATATATATATATTGCGGCAAAACAATCAATTTTAATTCTATAAAAACCTCACAAAAGATGAGTAATAGAATCCCTACCTTTTAAGCTTATCAACAGTCTCTTAATCCTGGAATCAATTAACGTTAGCTCCATACTCCCTTGATCCTAAGGCGTGCATAAGGACAATTAAAACTAAAGCACAACATACAACTACATCCATAAATAAATCATGTGTAAACCTATCTTACTAGTATGCCATTAAAGCTTTTATATAAATCTCTTTTGAATACCACAGTAAACAATTTTTGTCTTAACACAATATAAAATGTGAACAAGTAATCTATATGTTTTAGTCCCTAATAAGATTCATCAATCACTTAGGATAATATTGGAAAGGTTGCAAGACATTAAAGAATTAGGTGGTGAGCAAAGATGGGTTCTTGGTTCAGGTTAGCAGCTGGTATACCATAACAAACTGGCAGATTTACTAGTTTCCAATACAAAAATTGAATAATTCTTAGAAAATAAAATACAACTCCGATTTAGGTTTATGATAGCTCGTTAGAAAGCCTAGGATGCTACTTTTCAAATATGCAAACCAATTCATAAAATTCATTTTAATTTAATCTTAGAATTTCAAGAAATAACCACTGCCCATAGAGGTATTACAAAGTTTAACAATATAAATTTTCTGTCTAGGGCATATACACTTAGACTTCATACATATGCTCCAAAATAGCAACAAACATATACTTAGGTTTAAGAACGCAAATTTGAATAATCCTTTAGTATAAAAGAAAATTTATAAATGAAAGACTAAATTTGTTCATAAGATTCTAACCTCGGATTATGGTTAGTTGGAAGCTTGAAATGGCTTCAAAACAGGTTCCTTTACTTCGGTATGACTGAAATTCTTGCTCAAATGGAGGTGATGGTGGCTGATTTTTATGGCTGCCTTGAAGAAGTTCTCTAAGTATTTTGCTTCAGCAAAGAAATAAGAAGAAGAGTGTGGGAACCGTGGAAGAGAAAGGAAGAAAAGATAAAGTCTTTGAAGAGAAGTGATAGAAACAATTATAGAGGAAACATGTTGAAGCATGTCACGGAGGAAATAAAGAAAATGAGGGTCAAGAGTAGTTGGAAAAGATATCCTTATGTCTCATCTAAAGACTTTAACACACATAATGCCAATATGACATTTTTGAGATTTATTAGAAGTTCTAAGGCTTTTTAGTAATCATACTAAATAAATATAGGAGAATTTTAGAAAATTTAAAAATAGATAAAAATAAATATTATAAAATAAATTTAAATGAGGCAATTTTTTTTATACATTAAAAATTAATTTAATTACCTCAATACCCGTTAGGAGAATAACGGGTGTCACAGCTCTACCCCCCTTAAAGAAATTTCGTCCTCGAAATTTCAATTCTAGCAATACTAGTAAAAATTATGATTCCACTATGATTCCAATTCTGAGTCTAAACCGTTAATGTTGTTTGTCCTCCAAATTTAAGTTATCGTATTTCCACTTATTTACTTGCATAATAAATCTTACTCCTAAATCCCTCAATAAGAGTATTTCTGACAAGTTTCAACTTATAACACCGTATAATAGTCTAAGAATCTGATCAGGCATACATATTGACCATATCATGATTCCGGTCCTTCATTGTCCATGGACTGTGATTTACAATCACATTTAAGGAGATTGCCAGAGAAATTTTATATACTTCATCTTTAGGTTCCTTTTCCTTTTTGAGTAAGGAAAAGTCAAATATATTTGATTTCATACCTCAACTAATAAACTAAAACATAATCATAAAACATATATCACAAACACTTATATTCAAAACCATACATTAAACTTATTCATAGAGATATTAAACGGAATCTCAGAGTTGCAGACAAACCCGACATATTTTTCATTAAACAGCTATCCTCATGACACAAATATTCAACCCAAATAATATATTCATATTTCATATGGAATATCCCCGTAACTGACTCTGGTACTTCCACATAATATTAACAGAATATTACACATTACAAACATGATACGGATACGTTTCGAGAGTACAAGGCACTCCGTATACCAGCTATCCATATCATGCATGCTTAGAGGATACAAAAACATCGATAAACAAAAGATCGGACCTTAAGAAGGATGCGTTTCGAGAGCATCAAGTACTCCGTATCCAGCCATCCCGGCATTAGGCTCAATGAATCTAAAAGATTGAACAACAACGTACCACAAGAAACATAGAATACAAGGCAAACGGTTATTCGTAACACACGAAATACGGACATACATGCCTACATGCCAAAGATAAAACAAAAAGATTACAGATGGAGATTCAAATCAATTGGCCGCTCCCGGCTTTCCCTTTCCCATTCAAGCTTGGATGTTGCAGTGTCAGATTCTGGATGTATGATTTGCATTTTATCTATCAATTCCTCAGCTGTTGAAGCAGTGACAAAGATTTGTCTCTCCGATTCTGTAGTGATGTTTTCTTCCACAGCGTAATCTAGAAATTTCAAAAGACCGTCATAAAAACCCTTTACGTTCAGCCGTCCCAAAGGTTTGGAATAAAAGCCCAACAATTGCCCACAAGCAACTATAAATATTTCCTCAAGAGTACCTAGACCACCAGGTAATGCTATAAAAGCATCAGAATTATAGATTATGTCTTT
This sequence comes from Artocarpus heterophyllus, assembly GCA_025403435.1. NCBI lineage: Eukaryota > Viridiplantae > Streptophyta > Magnoliopsida > Rosales > Moraceae > Artocarpus > Artocarpus heterophyllus. The sequence continues at coordinate 4,392,310 of CM046344.1, forward strand.
AAAATTTTTAGGGATACTCCTGACTCCTTCTCCCTTACCTATGGCTTCCTTACAAAGGTTTCCTTCAACTGGAATATGAGGCCAAATTCTTACATCAGTAGCGTCGCTAGACCTAGCTGCTAGTGCCATATTTACCATCATTTTTATACTACCACCCCCATAGATTATGTTAATCTTTTTGCGTGCTAGGACTTGCCCTAAGTGATTTGCAGCTTCTAAATAAGCTTTATCTTTTCCAAGGCTGGAACCACAAAAGACACAGACATTCTTTATTTTCTTCGTGGACTGGGAGGTAGACATATTTGGTTTATAGAAGTGGTTGCTTAATGTCTGCTCCACTTAGACTTCGGGTTCTACATGAGTTTTTAAAGATGAGAAATATACAAAAAGGGCTAAAGAGATAGACGAGTAGGTAATGAAAAGGTAATCCAAAGATTTAAACAAAATCTTGTGCGGATAAGAAAGTAAGATAAGGTGATTGATAGTTTACAGAAAATCTGATTCACTTTTTGAAAAAGATTAGACTCTAATTGTATAACTTTTGACAATTGAGAACAATTCGACAGAAGACCCTCATGACACAACTGTAGACTTTTTGACAAATATACACCAAGTCTAGAAATTTAATATAAACGACAAATACTATAGAACTTTTGAAATTTGAGACACAAATCTTGAAATATCTGGATAAGCTTTTCAAAATTCAAACATATTACTGTACCGTATGTAACGTGTCTGATAAGATAATATATTTTATTATATATATATTTAAGAAAATCATAAATTAAATAAGATATTAACACTTACTGTATCAATCTAATAGTCACAATTATTTCAAACACAAAAGCAAATATTCTGAGTAAAAGAAAAACACAAACTGTTGAACATCAGCTAAAACTGCTTCAAATAAGTAAAGACTAAATAACCTTTATAGAGCGATGACTTATTCCCCATCCAATTTTCTTATGGCTTGGCAAACAGGATCTAGAAATACCATATTCCTGAGGCGTTGTCTTTCTGTATAAAATTTAGGCCAGAGTTTAAAAATAGCTCCTTGAACATATCCACTAGGGTGACCGTGGAGAGGAGGATGGATGCTATCCAAGTTCTCCTTTGAAATTCCATTCCTACAAAACCTTATTTTATCCTCTCTATTCGTAGACATATAACCAGGTGAAGTACATTTACCGTTACAATTTTGTCTTCCACATTTGTTACAAGTGACCACGATGGCACGAGCTCTTCTTTTCATTGCACTACGACTGGTACCCGTTCCTGGTAAACCGACATCTTGACTAAAGTCACTCGGACGGATTTTCCCCTCTATTAACATTCTCACATCACAAGGGATACCAAAACGCATAAGAATCCATAACCGAGTAATTCTAGCCTTGTATTTCTTTCTGAGAATCTTTTGGGAGAGTGATGGGAAATACTTTCTCAGGTGTTGGTACTTTGGGTCCATGATGAGATGAAAGAAGAGTAAATAGAAAGGAAAAATTAAGATAGTAAATTGCAGAATCCTAAAATTCCTTCTTCTTTTAGAAGAAAAGAAGAATTTTTAATGAAAAAGAAGAGGATTTGCGATTTAAAGAGAAAATAACAAATTAAGAGAGAAAAAGTGAACTCGGAGAAATAAGCTCCTATGCACAGTAAACGTATTTGTAAACAATAATTAAACCACTGTATATGACACGTATAGAGACCACGTGGGAGAGACAGTATGAATCAAACTGATTTAAGATTTGAACTAGGCCCAAATGTTCTTAGTTGAAAATGGTCAGGTTGTTTTGGGCCTTAACACATCTGGAACGAGTTAAATAACAAACATAAAATTGAAAACCAATTCGTATGAATCTTAAACCCAATTCAAAGCCCACTATAGATAAAGTTAACTATAAACAACAAATCTAATTTAACGACAACAAGGATCTTCCTGAATGATCCAGCAACTCAAATAATTTTGTTTTAATCAAAACCTTATTGAACAATGCATACACCCATATGTTATTCATAATACTTAACATCTATCAATGGATTCATCATCATTGCTACCAAGGGTTTAGAATGTGACTAACCTTGAAATCAATACGATTTACGTCTTTCAACGTAGACCATATCAACGAACAAAGACACTTGATGTTACTACTTAAGAACATCTACAATCCCCACAATTCTACTTATACAATATATAATTTCCTCATATAACAAAACCTTAAGTAACGAAAAGATTCACTGATACACTTAAATACAATGTACGTAACGAAATATTCCAATTTTGAGATTCATGCATTCTAGACTTTACACAGTCTCAACAGACCAAAAGTCTAACATTTATCTCTTTCAAGATTCAATACCATGATTCCCAACTTATATCATATTCCTCAAATATATAGAACTTTTAAGAAAAGACATTGACACTTATGTGCTCCATCGAATCCACACATAATCATTACTTAGGTTTGAATCAATTACGAAAAATTTGGCATATCTATGCCAAACTTTAAAATCAATAAATCAATCCTTATATTTCTTATTGTTTTTCACGAGACAAAAGGCTTTTAAATCCTCGTATCTACATGAATTTCTCATCGTTTATACGAATTAAATATGCTTAGAGATCCAAATATTATACGAATCTCTCATAAGCATTCTACTTATAAACTCATTTCATATAATTATCATTCCGTCATAACTATTAATACTTTCCTTCTATATAATTATTGTACTCATATAACTATTAATATTTTCATTCTATGGCCTTTCCATGTTACATCCTTCTAGACTGTATAAATCAATGTGAAGGTTCATTTTGATGATGACAATGAAAATTCAGCTTCAAAACCATCTCAAAAATATATTTTTTTAAAGTGGTGCTACACTCCCTAGGTTAACCGAACCTAGGCTCTGATACCAAAAATTCTGTAACGCCCCTATATGGGGGTTAACAGTTTTTAATGAGATAAAATAAAAATAAATAATAAAAGTAAAACCTTAAAGATTAAAATTTACCCGGGACTTAAATGAAAACTCTCATAACTCAAAAATAAAAATATAAACGACAAATAAACCACAGTTTTAATGTAGCACCTTAAATTTAATAATATAAACTGTTGTCATCATCATTTTAACCCTCAACACATTGTAATACAGTCACAGAAAGTAACAATTGATGCTTACATTATCATGAAGAACATTCTTTACAATTGAGCAGTCCCAATGTAATATAGTTACATCGCTTCCTCAACTATATTTCTCGTAGCCACCTCACACTTAGTGAGTCCTGAAAAGATATAAACATAAGGGAATGAGCAACACTATGCTCAGTAGAGAAAGCCATTACTCACCTCTATCATTACCACATTAAAATCTGCATGGTTAGTAAGTCACATCATATTTCAGATTATGAGGTTTATTATGATCACATCTTATGGATACCGTAGTTAATCATTACCAAGTGTCATAATTACACATTTATACAAATATTACCAATCATCATTGTTCCTAGGTATCCATGTTAAATTGAGTATCACTCAACTCATCGAAACCCAAATGGGCGCACTTGATCACCCTATAAACATTCCAAGGGTGTTCCGGTGAGGGGACATCAAGCCCCGAGTCCTCACCAAATCAATTCCTGTACAGTGTGTTCTGGGACTTTCAACCCAAGGAAGCGTCATCGCCTTCCCCCTATTTTACCTTTTAGGGTATTCATGCCCAAGGACGTAACCGTCGCCCTCTTCATGTCTCACAATTTCTCTATATTGAATCATTATCAATAGAGTTAGTTTTCCTAACCATGCTTCTCAATTTATAACATGTGTCAATTCATTATGTTCCTCGCCGTACAATACAAGACGAGTCCATGTCATAGTTTCATATGTGATAATCATATAATATCAGTTCAACATAGATATATATATATATTGCGGCAAAACAATCAATTTTAATTCTATAAAAACCTCACAAAAGATGAGTAATAGAATCCCTACCTTTTAAGCTTATCAACAGTCTCTTAATCCTGGAATCAATTAACGTTAGCTCCATACTCCCTTGATCCTAAGGCGTGCATAAGGACAATTAAAACTAAAGCACAACATACAACTACATCCATAAATAAATCATGTGTAAACCTATCTTACTAGTATGCCATTAAAGCTTTTATATAAATCTCTTTTGAATACCACAGTAAACAATTTTTGTCTTAACACAATATAAAATGTGAACAAGTAATCTATATGTTTTAGTCCCTAATAAGATTCATCAATCACTTAGGATAATATTGGAAAGGTTGCAAGACATTAAAGAATTAGGTGGTGAGCAAAGATGGGTTCTTGGTTCAGGTTAGCAGCTGGTATACCATAACAAACTGGCAGATTTACTAGTTTCCAATACAAAAATTGAATAATTCTTAGAAAATAAAATACAACTCCGATTTAGGTTTATGATAGCTCGTTAGAAAGCCTAGGATGCTACTTTTCAAATATGCAAACCAATTCATAAAATTCATTTTAATTTAATCTTAGAATTTCAAGAAATAACCACTGCCCATAGAGGTATTACAAAGTTTAACAATATAAATTTTCTGTCTAGGGCATATACACTTAGACTTCATACATATGCTCCAAAATAGCAACAAACATATACTTAGGTTTAAGAACGCAAATTTGAATAATCCTTTAGTATAAAAGAAAATTTATAAATGAAAGACTAAATTTGTTCATAAGATTCTAACCTCGGATTATGGTTAGTTGGAAGCTTGAAATGGCTTCAAAACAGGTTCCTTTACTTCGGTATGACTGAAATTCTTGCTCAAATGGAGGTGATGGTGGCTGATTTTTATGGCTGCCTTGAAGAAGTTCTCTAAGTATTTTGCTTCAGCAAAGAAATAAGAAGAAGAGTGTGGGAACCGTGGAAGAGAAAGGAAGAAAAGATAAAGTCTTTGAAGAGAAGTGATAGAAACAATTATAGAGGAGACATGTTGAAGCATGTCACGGAGGAAATAAAGAAAATGAGGGTCAAGAGTAGTTGGAAAAGATATCCTTATGTCTCATCTAAAGACTTTAACACACATAATGCCAATATGACATTTTTGAGATTTATTAGAAGTTCTAAGGCTTTTTAGTAATCATACTAAATAAATATAGGAGAATTTTAGAAAATTTAAAAATAGATAAAAATAAATATTATAAAATAAATTTAAATGAGGCAATTTTTTTTATACATTAAAAATTAATTTAATTACCTCAATACCCGTTAGGAGAATAACGGGTGTCACACACGCAATTTTGAGTTGCCCCATCATAGGGGAAACACTCAGAGGGCCATGGGGAAGGAAACGCCCAAGCCAACTTTGGGCTACCGTCGCCGGAGGACCGAAATCGGAGCCGTCGGTTTTGGCCGTGAAACCCGTCTTCAATTAGCATAGATGGCGGCCAAATTGGATGAAATTGACCCCACCAATCAACTCAGGAGGGTCGATTTAGGGGGGGTAGGCTCGAGCTCAGCCCTCAATGGAGCCAACCGCCGCCGGTCAACGGCCGGTCAACGGCGGTCAACGTCGGTCAACGGTAGGTCAAAGGCCAAATTGGGATTTTGTGATCCGGACCTCCGATCGAAGATCCGAGACTGCCTCCCGACTCGTTTCGACGCTCTGAACGCAATGGTGACCTCCGTTCGAGCTAATTCCACTCTGATGAAAATCATCCGATACCGACTGCATGTGGATCGAGGCGATTTAAACAGCAGTATCGGAGTCCAGAATGACGTTTTCAAGAATGTATGATCTCCAGGAAGCATTCTTAGCCATTTATGGTCGCTCGATGAGCACTGTAGAGGATGCTTCACATCTTGTAGATGCAGCGAGATACAACTGGATCTGCTTAGCTTGGAGTTCAAGTAAGTAGAAATCTCGCCTACAGTATGAACTGTTTTAGATGCTTTCATAGAAATTTATGAAATGCATGATCAGTGATTGTTATATTATTTTATGTGAGAATGAGTTTTATAACGTTATAAGGTGACGAAAAACCCGTTAAGGGTAAAATCGTCATTATTAAAGAAACGGCTAGAACGAAGTCGAACACTCCGATTTAGTATTACGTTATTAGACGAAAAATATTTCGTAATACGTTAAGTAACGTAACGGTCATGTGAGACCAGAGATTTAACAAGGGATGTTTAAGTAAACGAGAGGTAACCGATGGGTTACAAAGTTAAAAGGAAATGTAACCCCGGTGGGTTACAAGGCTAATTGAAGGAAATGTAAACTGATGGTTTATAAGGTTGAGTTAAAAGTATGGTAGACCGATAGTATACTAGTCGTTAAAGGAAAGAATGGTTAATGTTTATGTTTTATTATCAATCGAGTGAATTGATAATAAAGAAAGTTAATTAATGAGTCGGCTGTCGTATGATCAGGACACAGAGGCCGACTAATGGAAGAAAAAGGACCGGAATAGAGAACGCTAGAGCATAGTCCGGGTAAGTTCAGATTTCACCTACAGCATGAAGTAAATAGTTTTTAATGCATTCATATGCATTTGTAAATGAGTTTGCAATAAGTTTAGGAATAAAAGTTATGATTCGCAAAATGTGATTTGCGTTATAAGATGCATTTGTTATGCAGTATGTTGCATTTGTTATGCAATAAGTTTTAGAATAAAAGTTATGATTCGCAAAATGTGATTTGCGTTATAAGATGCATTTGTTATGCAGTATGTTGCATTTGTTATGCAATAAGTTTTAGAATAAAAGTTATGATTCGCAAAATGTGATTTGCGTTATAAGATGCATTTGTTATGCAGTATGTTGCATTTGTCATGCAATAAGTTTTAGAATAAAAGTTATGATTCGTAAAATGTGATTTGCGTTATAAGATGCATTTGTTATGCAGTATGTTGCATTTGTGATGCAATAAGTTTCAGAGTACAAATTATGATTATCAAAATGTGTTTGCATTCTAAGTTGCATTTGTTATGCAATAGATTTTATAGTACAAGCAATGATTTGCAAGTGTATTTGCATATAATGTGGTTGCATTTGATGTGCTCACTAAGGTTAATAAGAAGGTAACGTAAAGTTGAAAAGAGAGTGTCGTACCAGCCTCCTCGTTGTGAGGTAATAAAAGTATAGTTAAAGTTTGACCTCCCAGATGTGAGGTATACGACCTCGAAGTTCGATGGTCTTAAGTCTTCCACAAGGGAAGCATCACGTTTATGATCTCATGATTAAAGATGTTGGTACGAACACTAAAAGTTATAAGATAAAGAAAGTTAAGGAACGAAAAGTGGAAAGTTAAAGTGTAAGATAAGAAAATAAAAAGAACAAGGATAGAAAGTCAAAGTAAGAAAGAATGGTCATAAGATGCTCATAATTGAAAATTCATAATTGAGCATAAATTGCATTGTGATTGTATTTGATTTGTTTATTGTGAAACATTTATATGCTATGAAAAAACATTCTGAGGAATGTTTTGTATTAAATGTTTATGAAAACATGAATGACGTTATGAAGAGCAATCTGAGGATTATTTTATGTTAGATATTTTGTGAAAAACGTTTATAAGAAATGTTATAGCAATTGTTTTAGGAAAACGTTTATGGGAAACGTTCTAGAAAGGTTTTTTTTTAAAAAAAGCATGTTTAAATGCTTTGTGAGATTTTGTTTGAACTTACTGAGCGAAAGCTCATAAAAAGTTTCTTCATGCTGTAGGTAGTTTTATGGGCGACCAGTAAAACCCGTTAGAAGAGTTGGGTGCTGCGGAGGACAGATGCGAAGATTTGGGTATGGATACCATCACTGTTTGCTTCCGCTATGTAAAGAAAAGGTTTTCCATTGTTTAATGTTGTGTTTTCAAAGTTTAAAGAAATCAGAGTTCTAAGAATTGTATTGAAAGTTTTAAGATACAGTTTACGAACTGTTTTATGTAATTATAAAGTAAAGTTTTAAACTATGATTTAATAAATGTTTCTTATTAAGTTTTAAGAAACGTTTTGAAATGATTTTAAGGGCAAGTGTTGAGCGATGTCTCAACTTGAATGCGACAGAGGTCGCATCTATATTAAAGAACGTTTAAGAAAAAAAAATTTTATTACAATATTTTCTTACTAAGTAAGTAAGATTACTGTTTATGAAATGATGTTTATGAAAGTAAAGTGACTGCTCGAAAAGGCGGGTCGTCACAGTTATGTATTTTAAGTTATTTTAAATCTTGATGTATAAATGATGTAATATGGTTAAGTGAAACAAAAACCTCTTTTGGACATGCTAAGTAAGTGATATTTTAAAAAGAAAGTTTTTTGTGTAGTTATACATATAATTATAAAAGGAGTTTCAGTATATATGTGTAATATATTTATTGAAGAAAAAATATTTTTAAGATTTTGATAGATACGTAAGTAAGAAAAATGTTAAACCACAACACGTAAAAAGGTAGGTTGTGACAATTAATGTAATTTATTTACAATGTATTATTTACCTTACATATTTTTTTTAAACATATACATTGGAAAAAGTAAAAAAAAAAAAGTTTTTATTTTCCTCTTTTGACGTTGATCCTATCAAAGGGCCTTATGAGCTTAAATGAGAATAAATTAGGTGGTAGACCAATTCTTTATTATGCCAATTACGTTCTACCATTTATTTTTTATTTTTTTAATTCATACCTCTTTTATTAGCCAAAAGGCTAAAATATCATTAAATAAAACTTATTTGTCTTCCTTTGACTTAAAAAACTTGTGATAAATTATCCCTTCCTATTTTTCAGGGGTGATATATTTTAAATTTTCGCATTACCACGCTATTTCTCTAATTGACCCCTTAAATAGAAAGATAAGCCCAAAATCTCTGTCCACAAACGAAGCTCATTTTAAAAAGACAACTAAACCCAAAACCCAAAAACCAAGCCCATTATTCAACCAATTTTTCCCTCTAGCTACACACCGTGCAGTCCTTTTTGAAGATTTTTTTCTATGTCTCTTTCTTCCTCTCTTTTCCCCCCATTTTTTTCTGTTTCTTTCAGTTTCTTAGTAAAAATAGGTGACATTCTCTTAGGGTCTGTTTGGTAAATAGATTCGAATTAGTGATTTAATTTGAGTTAGTGTGATTTGAATTAGGATTTGAGTTAGTAATTTGAATTGTTATTCTAATTGACGTTTGGATGTGCATTTAAGTTTTAATCTGAGTATAGAATAAAATTGAAATTTGTGTTTGGAGAGGTAGTGAAGATAGTTTTTGATTTATTAATAAATCTAATAAAATCTTAATGTTAATGATCTTAAAAAATATGCAATATGGATATTGATTTATTCCTTTCTTCATTAGGAACACGGTGAAAAAAGAATCATCTCAATTGGATATCAAATGAAGAAGTTATGATTTTTTTTCTCAAATATAAGAGAAAATTTTAGTTTTTACTGTAGCAAAGATATCCGAGTATCAAAAGTTTAAGGGGATGAGAATTATGAAAACTTGGATTCTTAATACTCAAATGATTTGTATTTTAAGAGAAACAAATATGTATCCGAAGGATTCTTGATACTCGTATCTAAATTTGAGTCCATTGAGTTCAAAAAATGCATGAACCAAACATACCTTTAATAAAATTAAACTGTCATATTTAAGACAAGTACTTACAAGGGTCTACGGTAAGTGAATAAATATATCTAAATTCCTAATGCAAAGAAATCTCATAGTAAATAAATCACAGTAATAAATATGTAAGAAGTATTTTTTTCCCCATTTACATAGTTTAAGCGTAAAACACAACAACAATTCAAATTCTACGAAAGAAAATACTAAACAGAACCAATTTGAACTTGGTTTCCAAACAAGCTATTTATGGCTATAAATGTTTAAACAGGTATAGTTGGTAAGTAAGTTTACCAATCTTCAAAGAGGTCTCTCTTTTTTACCTTTTTTTTGTCTCTGTCTTTTTTTTTTTTTGACAGCGGGATTTTGTTTGGAAGAGTAATAGGTTTGCTGGTGATGTTTAGGTGGTAATTCAGACCTCATTTAGGGAATCATCTTATGTTTGGTTGCTAAGAAAATAAGTCTTTCCCTTTACTCTAGAGCGGATACCTTCAACCGCGTTAACTCTCGACGACTGAGGGCAACCGTCATAACTGGGAAAAAAAAATATTTGTGACTTGCCCATTTTACTCCCACTGAGTTACAGTATTTTCATGTATGCCCCACTAAACTTTACACTTTCTAGTTTTATTGTAAAAATTGATTGCTTTGATTGTTTCGTGAATTGTTAATAAAGTTGTCAAATTTTTTTCCTCTATAACAACAATGGAGTCATTTACTTTATTATTGATACGCAACTTCAGAAATTGAATTTTTAGGGCATTTAGCAAACCGGTTGAAACTACAAAGTTTAGTTTAAAAGCTATATCATGTGAGAATTTTACACTATTATAATTATTTGCTTTTTATTCTAGCTGTTGAAAGTTTTACGCCTTTTGTTTCAATGAGGTTGATAATACGTTGCTTGTCTACAATTTTGGTAGGTGATTCATTTCTTGTTTTTGACAAGAAATAACATGATCCAGATTGCTATCGGCAAGATTTTTCTATGCCATAGCGTATGCCTTTGATAACCAACTTGAAAACAACGTGATTGACACATGAAAGAAAAAAAGTGCATCCATTAGTGTATTAATTTGTTCTTGCCGTTTTCAATATTGGAGCCGTTTCTGCGGTTACTTTTCTCGCTCTAATCAGCGGTTTTTCTGGTCGATGTCATTCATTGATATTATCGTCTTTTTGGTATTGATATTATGTTGTCGTTTTTTTGGGTTTAATCTAGTTGAGAGATAATGTCGTTTTGTCGTTTCTTTCGATTTTGTTCTTTATGTTCGTACTGTTTTTATTACTGTCGTTTCCCTATTGGTGTCGTTTCTTTCGTTTTAGTTAGTGCAGTTTCTCTATGGGCTTTTAAGTTTGTGTTTAAGGTTTACTTTCGTTTTATTTGCTTTTCTTTATGTTCGATTCCTTCGTATTGTCGTCGTTTTCTTAGTTTGGGGATTTTCTTGTTTATTACTGTTTTCCTTCGTTGTGTATTTTTTTGGTTCGCGTTAAGACTCTTGTCGTTTTTAGCTGTCGTCCACTATATTCGTGTCGTTTGTATTTTATTATTTTTCTAATCGTTCTCCTTATATATTGTCGCAATTCAAGTTGGGTGTCGTTATTTCTTCTCATCGTTTTCAAGGTTTCTATTTATTGTCGTTTATAGATGTTACTGCAGTTCCTCAAGGCCTTTTATTTTCCGTCTTTCTTCTTGTTAGTGTTTATTTTCTTTTAATTTTTTGTTTTCAATGTGAGTTATCGTCGTGAAATTTTCTCCCCCTTTTTGCTAGCTTGATGTCGTTTTCTTACTTTAGTTAATTGACGTCGTTCTTTTGTGCTGACTTAATTTTTATATTTTGCACGTTCTCGTTGTCTGTTTTTGTAATTTTCTCGTTTACAGGTCTCTCTCTCCCTCTCTTGGTTTTCTGAGCTTATTGTCGTTTTCCTACGCTTTGTCGTTTTGTTTTAATTGTCGTTTTCCTTGTAGATTCCTTTTCAATATTGTCGTTTTTTATATTTATCTGTCGTTTTCAGGTTGCTTCTGTTTTTGTAGTTCTCCTCTTGAGGTTCTCTTTTTCATGTTGCTGTCGTTTTCGTACACTCTCTTCCACGTCTCCTTCATCCTCCCTGCTTTGGCCAAACAGCAGAACGGCCAAGATGAGCATTTCCCTCTCACTCTCTCTCTCTCTTTGGGAAGGAAAATTATTGTGTAAGAATAATAATAAAATAATTCTTTCGTATATTATGTGCACTTGTTCAAGCTCTCTGTCATTCACGACAAAGTCATCGACCTCTCTCTTCCATATTCTTGAAAGGAATTGCAACTGTTTAAGAAGTGGACCTAGACTTTCCATCAACTTTTTACAAGGATGATTATGGACACCTTCATATGTTGTCACCACAATTCTTGAATCCTTTGAGAGCCGTTGGATCTGTTTCTTCACGCCACATGTATGATGGGAGCAGCGGTTGTACCTCCTATTTTTTATTTTTTATTTTTTATTTTTTCACACAAATATCAGTAGTAAGAATACATTGCATTTCTCTTAAAGAATTATCATGCAAATAGCTGATAAATGGAATATTAAAAAGGGATGCTAGTAATACTACAATCTTTGGATGTAAATTGGAATGTCATTAAATGCCTCCTAATTTGAATCTTATGCATGCACCGCACGCCCATTTAGTGACGCTCTTGAAATCGTCATTTTATGTCTTAGAAATACTAATTTAAATTTAACAACGCTTTTTAAAGAGTCGTTAAAAATTTTATTGACGTTTTAATGTTATCTTTTCCTAAATCTATACTAGTGTCAACATATTAAGTTCCTTTTCTTTAACAAAATCCCACTTAAAAAATAACAATGAAAATGATGTATGTAAACATGCTTAGAATCCTACTAAACATTAAACAATAAATAAGAATGCATGCATTTTCCACACAATAAAAATTTTCGGTAAAAAAGAAAGAATAATATTATAAATAAAATTATTTCTACTTAGAATACCTTTTCACATACATATATATGTGTTCATAAATAAGGGTGTAATTTTAATGTTTGCTGTTATATTTATCGATGGACATTGTTGTTTTAGCTGTGATACAAATTAGACAATTATAATTAATTGAATAATTAACATATGTGATATGGCCATATCATCATTTGTAATTAAGATGTATACTTATTTTTATAATTTGATCAATAATTAAAAAAACTATTGAAATCTCGTCCATATAAATAATTATATATATAGAAACAGATGAATATATCATTAGTTAGTACGCACCTTGGATTAGGGTTATTCTTCACAGTCTTCTGCCCATACTTTCGCCACCTATATCCATCGTCTAGAACATCATCCTTACTTCTAATATGAAACGCTATCCTTTGAGGAATGGCCTTCTTCTTCTTCCTAATATTTTTTGCTTTGTTTTCACCACCAGTAATATTGCTAGTCTTAAATTCTCCTTCATTTGCAATATTTTTGGCCTTGGAATTAGTACTTGCTTATGAGGTCTTGTTCTGATCATCATAATGGGACCCATAGAAGATCAGATTGAACCAATCTGATGAAAATTGTGATGATAATGGAAGTGAAATTGGGATATTGTTTTGAATGTCAGATAATGGATCTAATATAGGGGTTTCTAATTGATCCATGTTTAGGGCTCTAATTTCGAGAATTAATGGTTGAGATTAGTGTTAATGTTAGGAACTCCAAATTTGAGATTTTGGTTTAATGGAGAAGGTGTTTAATTAGAAGGGTGAACTGTCCCAAGCTAGGGGAGAGATATGTCCAGATTTTTCTTGAGAGTTACATATATATCCTAATTAGCTTAAACCATGATAAAACCCAACAACACTTCAACTACTTTTTGTTCAACTGCGTACGTAATACTTGGCATCCAAATGGCTTTCAAGTACAAATGGGTTTTCACACACTCCCATATATACATATAGATATGTATATTTATATATGTATGTCTGTGTGTGTGTAAAGGAGGTTTTATGTTGTTGATGGGTAATCCAATCATCTAGATTGTTTCATATTGTTGAAGGGCAATCCAATTTTCTAGACTTTAGGCCACTTAAATGCTGTTGTGGTGGTTTAGAATAAGTTCATCAACTAATTAACTCTCAATCTTTTACCCTGTCAATGGGTTCAATTGTACATTTGGACATACTTGTTAATTAACTTATCTTGTTTTTATTATATAAAGGAAACTTAACTAGTAACATAGCTCCTTTGGCACGTAATAATTATAACTTGTTTATATCGTTAATTAGTGTGTGTGTATATGTAGCATATGGTTATTTTATTGTATAGCTAGTATATTGTAGAAGTTATTACTACTACTTATAGGACGTCCCAAAGTACTACTTTGACTTTTTACATGATAGAAATATTCAAATAATCAATTCAATTCTTTTTAGATTAATTTCACTTTTGGCTCATGAGAAATAGCAATTGTCCCACTTTGGTCCCTAACCTTTCAACTGATACTCTAATGATCCTTGAGTTTTTCAAATGTTAAGTTGATGTTACTTCTATAACAAAACATTAAATATTGACGGATTTCATCATGTGAGATGCACGTAATTCGTTAATGAAGGGTAACCTAATAAAATTACTTTTGAATGGTTCAATTTAGTTAAGTGTTTAAAATGGATCAAATGCAGTACCTCACCTAATAAAATCCGTCAATTTGTAGTGATTCTATAGCAAAAGTACCATTACCCTAACATTTAGAAAACCTAAAAATCATTAGTGTGTCAATTGTAAGTTTAAGGATTGAGACAACTAATATTCTTTGTAAGCCCAAAGAAACCCAAGGTTAACTTTTTTTTGGAGGAAATTTTCATAAATGCTATCTTTTAAGATTTATTTTTTTACAAATGCGACATGTGTTTATTTGTGGCACAACTTAACCTGTAATATAAATAATAATGTGACATAAACTAGTCTAAATATGATATAAATAAACACAATTTTTAAAAGTGTGCATAACATTTTCTCTCTTTCTTTTTGTTTAATAAGGATGAAAAACAATAACTTCCCAATCGGTCATCTATCATACAATCCATATCTATTGCCCTTTAATGAGAGTTATTATTTTGCTAACTATATGATCATGCTTGCTTCATTGACTGATAAATGACACAAACTCTTGCCAATTGATAAAATATTACAAGTCACGTAACTCATATTATCACACAAACAATGCATCTTTATTGTGACCTTTCACAACAAAAGGATTTGTTCGCTAAGCACCAGAGCACCTCAACGTTATATCATATTATCCAATAGGGTTATTTAACTTTTTCTACCTTATATTTTAAGTTTATTCAAATAATATACTTTTGATTTTTTATCTCATCAAATTTATACCTTTAGATTATATTTAATATACAAATTTATATATTTGTCCAATTAATTTTCAATTTTGACCCAATAAATTGCCCAAAATACCCTTAAATTAACAAGAAGTTAACTTTAAAAACTTAAAAAAAATTATGCTAAAGTTTTTGCCTTCAAAATGTATAAAATACATTCACAAATAGGTGTTTTGTGTGTTTTTATTTTTGCTTTTCTTATTTTTTGAAAGTCTTAATTTTTTTTATCTTTTACTTTATATACTAAATCTAATTTGAAAGCATATATTTAATGAAATCAAAAACCGAATGTATAGCTTTTGAATTAACCTAAAAGAAAAGAAATGGTGTGGAAAAATAAATATCCCTATTCTATAACTGCTTTTTTCCATTTTAATTCATCAATAGAAGCAAAGCTATATTATACATTCGGCGTGGATTTTAAGGTCCTTCCGTAGTCATCTTCTTCACGGACTATTTTTCTTTGAGAATTCGTTAGTACGGTTTCAAACGATTAGGCAAAATAAATAAATAAATAAAAAGTTAAAAGAAACCTTATACCCTACAGATAATGTTCTGTTTAATTTGAACTCTATATTTTTATAAACTTTTGTTAGTTTTACATACTTTTTCATTTTTAACGTGGTTCTTACCATATTTTACAAACATGCACTAGTACTGTATTGGTTGGATTGCTTTAGTGTAAAAACTCTATTTTTCCAAGGAAAAGACATGTAACAAGTGCCAACGATTTAAAATATAATTTGGAGAGTTCAACAGTAAGACATGAAAAAAATGCACTATAAGTAAAGTAATGTTTTCTAGCCGTTAGATATTTATTGAAAATTATATGTTCTGCATGCCTTTGTAGTTTAACGTCGTTTTAACTAGATTTAAGGTAAAAAAAAATAATACACACTATTAATATAAAACCTAACTGCGAAAGTTAACCCGGATTGAAAAAAATCATCGTAATAAATATTTATACATATATATATATATATATATATTTATATTAAAAAAAAACAGAAAGTAATAAATCTCTCTGCAAACCAAAAGGACACGGAATAAAACGCCTTTTCACATCATGGGACAATACCGCACATGGAATCTGCTAGTGTTTTTTCTCTACAAGTTTCCAAATAATAATTTCTTTCTTGACCTATATTTGACAATTTCATGCTTCAATCTATTATAGCACATGAGATTTAGCAACCCTTGTATTTTTTTCTGTTCCTCTCTCAAGACTTCGAAAATTGGCATCCAAAAAAAACCTGTAGTGATATATACGGTATTTAGCAACTTCAGTTGAAACTATGTTCTAAACGTAAATAGTAGAAAACTCTAACATACTATCGTATAAAGCAAAAAAAAAAATTATAGTATAATACTCTCATATACTACAGTATTAAAAATTATAACTCTCGATTCTAACTCATTTTCCAAACGGCCTAGCATGGAACTACCAAGTCCCATTATTGCCCAATCTCCGTGACTTCAGCGTATGATTTTGGCGTTACACTCACGCAATCTCCATATTTCCTTTGGTGTCATAATATTCCTCATGCTTGCATGTAGTATGATCTTTCTTCAAAGAAAATTAAAAATAATAAAATAGTAGTAGTAATAATAATAATAATAATAATAAAAGAACATGTTCAGAGCATTTTTGATAAGCATGGAATAACATGGTAGTGACTATATTTTGCACGCAACATATTCTTGTAGTACATGCTTTCAAGTTCTATAAATACCAAGAAGCACAAGAGTAAACGACATACGCAGATTAGTTATTCAGTTAAATTATTAGTCTTTTTGGAGTATGGGGAAAAATTGCAGAATACTTGTCTTGGGTACTTTAGCCTTGTTCTGTATCTTGGTTGAAGGCCAAGCTAATTTTAAGGATGACTTGTTGTTCTCCTTGGCTGCCAATTTTGACTATAAAGATGCCCTTGGCAAAGGCATCTTGTTCTTTGAAGGACAGCGCTCGGGGAAGTTGCCGGCGAGCCAACGAGTAACGTGGAGGGGCGATTCCGCGCTCTCCGATGGCAAACCTGAGGGTGTATGCCATCCATATAAATAATACCTTTGAACATGCTTGTTTATTTTTCTTTCATATGTCACATTTCGGCCTAGTTATTGAGAAATTGATCACTTATGTATGGTAACATATCTGTGTGCATATAAGGCCATGATGGTCATTTCCTTGACAATTTTATGGACTTCACTATTTGAAAAAATCAAGATAAATAAAGTTGAGTTAAATTTTCATCTGTAGTTTTTGTCTTTGACTAAAAGGGAGTGAATTTTTTTGGCAGGTGAATTTGGTGGGGGGATACTATGACGCAGGCGACAATGTCAAGTTTGGATGGCCAATGGCTTTCTCCATGTGCTTGTTGAGCTGGGCTGCTGTTGAGTACCGGCAAGAGATATCGTCTGCCAATCAGCTGGAACATCTCCGTCGCGCAATTCGCTGGGGCACCGACTTCTTGCTAAAAGCTCATACTTCACCTACCACACTATACACCCAGGTCCCTGTTTTCTTTTATTCTCTTGTGTTATTAATGCATTTTTGCGCTAAAGACTTGGTCCTTTTTAAAAACACTAATTTGTTTATACAAACTGCATGGTCATGTTAATTTGGGGGTTAAATTTAAAATTGAAAAATTTTGTCTAATCCATGTGTCATGTTAATTTCATATTAGTACAAATTAACTTGAGAAGGACATGGTTAACTTATTTCACACTCTAGTGTACTAATTAAGAAAGCAAATGGCTACAAATATTGTGAACCTTTTATTTAGTCACTTTTGAATCATGTTGTCATTGCCAATCCTACTCAATCATAGGTAGGAGATGGCAATTCAGATCACCAATGCTGGGAGCGTCCCGAAGACATGGACACCTCGCGAGCGCTCTACAAAATCACTTCAAGTTCTCCAGGAACTGAAGCGGCAGCAGAGGCAGCCGCTGCCCTTGCAGCCGCCTCAATTGTGTTCAAAGGGGTTGATTCCAACTACTCCAGAAGGCTATTAAGCCAATCACAATCAGTAAGGCTATAACACTCGAAACACAATTCCTCCACTCCCAACAGGCTTTAACACAACTCCTCCTTAAAACCTAACCGAGAATTCTTCGTACAGCTGTTTAATTTCGCGGATGAATATAGAGGATCTTACCAAGGTTCTTGTCCATTCTACTGCTCATTCTCTGGCTATCAGGTAAAAAAATAAAATAAAATAAAATAAAACAAAAATAAACAAGCGAAGCCACTAAAAGCAGTACTTTTTGTTAACAACCTTGTTATATGTTTGCATAATTCTTATAAAAGGATGAGTTGTTATGGGCTGCTAGTTGGCTATACAAGGCAAGTGGGAACAGCAAGTACTTAAATTATGTTTCAACCAACAAAGGGTGGAGCCAGGTGGTGCCCGAATTCAGCTGGGACAACAAATTTGTTGGAGCTCAAACATTACTAGCAAGAGTATGTGTGTATATATTCTGAACACCTTTATCACATTTGTGTTGTTAATGCATAAAAGGAAAATAATAAGACACCATTGCAGGAATTCTATGGAGGAAAGAAGGATTTGGAGAAGTACAAGAATGATATTGAGTCGTTCATTTGTGCGGTGATGCCGGGAAGCGGCTCTGTACAAATTAGAACAACCCCAGGTAATAAACTCACAATTGAGTAATAAACAAGAAGTTGCTTTCATTGTTTTTTCGCTCCTCTGCTTGTAAATTGATTTTTTTTTTTTTTTTTTTTGAAGGTGGGCTTATGTATACTAGAGATAGCAGTAATTTGCAGTATGTGACAACCGTTACCATGGCGCTATTTATACACTCCAAGACCTTGAGTGCAGCTCGGAGTGGTGGAGTCCAATGTGCCTCAGCAAAGTTCTCTACCTCTCAAATGAGAGCCTTTGCAAAAACACAGGTTTTCCCACCTTCTTGTTGTTAGTTTATG
Source organism: Artocarpus heterophyllus (assembly GCA_025403435.1). Taxonomy (NCBI): domain Eukaryota; kingdom Viridiplantae; phylum Streptophyta; class Magnoliopsida; order Rosales; family Moraceae; genus Artocarpus; species Artocarpus heterophyllus. The sequence continues at coordinate 4,411,228 of CM046344.1, forward strand.
TGAAAAAGAGGAAAAGACAATGGATAAATTACAAGAACAACCCCTGTCACTATTGTAATGAATCCATAAAACCTTTTTTTTTTTTTTTTTTTGTTTATTCATTGTGAGTCCCTGAAGTGTTTCCCCAACTTCACTCAAAAGATTGTTCAAATAATCCCAAACTAGTTATTATGTAAACTAGTTATTATGTTTACATAATGTTAAAATCTTGGCAAGAAAATGAATGACTTCCTTCTTAATTGTTATGTCCTAACATATTAAATTATGAAATTTTTACTATACCGTACAGGGTCCTCTCATGCTTTCTTTTTTCCTTTGAGATTTTAATGTATGAATAGTTAAAAACACTAAGGTTTTGTTTTACAACAAAATTAAAACTTTTAGTTCCAACTGCTATAGTATAAAGTTCTCATATATCATAATACAAAGTAAAAATATAATACAGCTTAAAACTTCATATGCTACAGTATTTTTATTCTAATTTATTTGTTCAAGCTATATTCCCAAATACATTTTAATTTGGGATAATTTTATAAATGAAGAAATCATTCAATAACATTTCAAAAGTCGGGACTAAGTAGGATTTTTATTACTAACATTCTTTATTTTTGTTTCTGTTTGTTTGTTTTTGTTTTGTTTTGTTTGTTTGTTTTTTTTTTTTTTTTGGCAGGTTGATTACATTCTCGGAAACAATCCCATGAAAACAAGTTACATGGTGGGATTTGGGAGCAAATACCCAACACAATTACACCACAGAGGTGCTTCCATTCCCTCCATTACGGCCCACCCAACAAGAGTGGGCTGCAATGACGGGCAAAGCATGTACTACTCTTCATCGAAACCCAACCCAAATATTCATGTGGGGGCCCTGGTTGGTGGGCCCAATTCCAATGACCAATTCAATGATGTGAGATCAGACTACTCCCACTTGGAACCTACCACCTATATGAATGCAGCTTTTGTAGGTTCGGTCGCCGCCTTGTTAGCCGAAAACAAAGAAAACTATTTGCAACTTTCCAAAAATCATACGGCAAATCTAGACGTGATTTAAAAAAATAATAATAATAAAAGAACATGGGCTATCACTTGTTAATGACAGAGATGTAGAATAAGTTGGGTCTTTGTAACTAGCATAGACTAGTAACATTGATTCCGTAAAACAACTATTGTAGCCGTTTTAAGAGCAGTTTTATTTGGCACCTAGTTGGCTCTATTTAAATAAAATCTAATTGCACCTTGTCAAATATATACTTCCCATAGAGGGGAATATATATTATTAAAATACTTGTATGGACCCTACTAAATTATCACTTAGTGTTGCCATAATCAATAAAAAAGTATTATTTTTTTTATTATATTGTATGCAAGGGTGCTTTTAGCTTTTTTTTAGGGGTTATTAAAAGAGCCTATCATTTTATATTGTTGTTAGAACTATTAGTTTTAATTAACAAACAATATAAAATTTTCAACAGATATAATAAAAAACAAGTTGTTATAGTTATTATAGCTCATAAAGCTCTCACCTGTTATAGTTTTTAAATCAATATTTTCGGTTCCAATCGTTTTCTTTTAAACAACCTTTTAGCTTTTTCTCTCTTTCACGCCTAAATAATTAAGTGCTCCTATGAGGAAAAAAAAGGTTAAGCCGTGCCTAAATATTTTAAGATCACTTATGAGAACAGGTTTATAGGACACAATAGATTTGGGTTAGCCTTTTTCATATAGAGATATTTTGAAGTGTCACGATTCAAAAGGCAAGAGGAAAGATTAGTACGGTTTCTTTTAAACAAGTCTACAAAAATACAAATCACCCCAACTATAAGTTAAGGACTCAAGTCATGCTGAGCTTTACTTGAAAGTAGTCGCATTTTTCCTCCCTTTGTATCAAAAAAATATTCATCTTTATTATATATGTAGGTGGCAAAGTCTTTGGCTGCCTCACCAAACAGATGTTTTTTATTTTTTGAAGCAACTGCTTTCCTACTTTGGGATCTTTATGTTAAGAAGACACTCCAATTTTATATTGTCGAGTGCAATAAATTACAGAGGAAAAATATAAATTAAAACACATAAAATTAATAATGGTTTACTTTTAATATAAGAAATATACGTTCACTTTTAACCACCGTAGAAAAAAATCTTACAGTAAAAGAGAATATTTCAAAAAAAAAAAATCATACACCTCTAAGTTTTATTCTATTTTTATATCTTATTAGCCCTAAACTTGGCACCCATTTATAAATAAGATAACCGAAATTACAAATATGAAATCATCGTAATTAGGTTGTCTTTGCGAAAACGAAAACTAAACGCAAGGCGATAATTGTTAGGGTAATGGTTCAACTCCACAACTAAGCACTCCAAGATTACAATGAAATAAAATGAGAAATCCTTCCAGTAATTTGTGCCCATTCATTTTAAAGAAAGGATTTAGCACTAGCTAGGCTTATAAGCTAAAAAAAAAAAAAGAAGAAAAAGTTCAATAATGTTCGCTGCCAAGGGAGAGCATGCAAACACGGATGATATCACTTCCTCAAAAGTCCCAAATTATTATATCCTATCCAAATTAAATATAACTAATCTTTGTTTTCATTTGCAGTTATGGGATCTTGGGTAATGCAGCCAGTGGTTGCATAAAATAAGAAACTATCCGAATAAAAATGAAAGGAAAATCCAAGTTGAAGGTGTATATAATGGTGTCAGTTATTGAAAATCAATTTAAGTTGATGTTATAGCATTCATTCTAATACATGTATAGTAATCATACAATAATGAGATTTGTTGATCACAATAATTTCTCTTGTAACCAATATTTGGAAGAATAATTAATTGTACTTTTAAGTTTTACCCTTAAATTACTTTGTAATTAGTAAGTCTAAACAATTTATGCTCATGTTATTGATAGATTTTCTTAGTGCATGAATATCGCTCAAAATAAGTGTGTACTATATTGTTTAAGCAACAATAGTGATACTAATATGTGCTGCAAGTTGAGGGTTTGCAAAAAAAATAAAAATAAAAATAAAAATTTTCCACTACATATTAAAAAAATCTTAGTTATTTTTATTGATTCAAGCTTCATTTTTTTCGTTTCTAAAATTCTTTCTAGGAAACTAACTCACGTTACAAGCGCTTATAAAGTTAACAAGGTTATTTATGTTCGGTAAAAGAGAGGATATATAAAAAATATGAAAGAATTAAAATACAATTTAGGTGAGAAAAAAGAAGATAAAGAATGGCACCTTTCTACTAGTGTGCTTGGTATGGATTTTCTCTCGTAATTCTTTTATATTTGGAAAATTAATATCAGGAAAAATTTGAAACATTTGAAATACCTTGCTCAATATCCATTAATTTTAATAGTAACAAACAACCATAAATCCCGAAATTCTTTCCACTAATCTCCTCGCTCATCATTCCTTACCGTCCTACCAAGCAAGCTCTAAAGGCTCTCATGGGGAAAAGAAAAGTTTGAGGATTGAAGTGCACAGAACATTATGGCTTGTTTAGTTTCACAAGTTTGAGTAAAAAAATTAAACATAAATTTAAATTTTCGTGAGAAAATATACTATAACAAAATAGTTTGAACCGTAATTTAAATCCACGAAAGAAACGAGCAGGTAGTTTAGTCATATTCCTACCCTAGATGCACCCCTTTTTTCCGCTTTCTGCATTTGCGAAACTCTGTATTATGTAGCAATTCTAGAACATAATGCAAAAAACAAGTGTCACAAAAAGCTGGCAATAATGAGTTATTTACAATTCCACCTTGATAACTGAAATTGGAAAGATTTGCGCTTCTTCCTTGGAACTTTACAATATTAGGTCCTCAACAAAATTTTTCAGAACAAGATGAATTTTTATTTTAAATGATATTTCTTATAGAAAAGTAAATATTAACTTCCAAGAAAAGTGTTATTTACAATTAGTAGTCAAAATTTTTAGTCTTTAATATCTCTAAAGATAAAAAAGTAAAATAAAATAAAATGGTTTTAATCTTTTGGATGGATTTTTTACATAGTTGCACGCATTACAAACACCAGCAGCACTAAGTTTCAGGATTATATTGCCAAGAGAAATATAAAGTTCAATACAATAATTTAAAAAAAAAATTCTTGTCTGAGCAGGAAATGTAAAGGACAACAACAACGAGTTTAGGTTTGCTATGATATTTTCTTGTATTTTTAACTGTCCTCTTACTATTCATTCAATACATCATTTAAATTTAACAACTTAAGTAGATAAATTGGTCTAAATTTAAAAAATAATTAAGCAATTCAGTAAAAATTAAATTGGATAAACAGTAAAAGAGACAAAAAATAAGATAGTACAACGATTATCATGTACAACGATTATCATGTTTGATATAATTGAAGACTTTTAAACATTCTTTTTTTTTTTTTTTTACCTTTCTTGCATTAAAAGTTAAAACAGTCGTAATCTTTACATACACCGAGCTTACATCTTTTTTCTCCGTTTCCAAAAACCATTTTTACAAATACTAACTCCCCCTCTCTCTGGAAAAACTAACTATTTATTTGCAAGTGAAAGTGCCAAAAACAAAAAGAAAATAAAATAAAAAGCTAAAAAAAGATACATATAACTAATTTATAACTTAACCCCTTGTAAACATTGATTCTCTACTCTCGGATTTTTTCATGAGTAGTACTGTGTCAGCATGCTCCGGCCAAGGTTGTGGAGTAATGATCGACGAACCAATCAGCATCAATAAAGTGATCATGATCATCGTCAGCAAAACCATCAAGAAACTCGCCATCAGATAATTCCTTTTTGAAGGTGGTCTGTTCATCCAGTTCCTCTAAACCCCTTTCCAAATCCTCTATGCTCGGAAACATCTGATCATGCCCTAACATCAAATGATTTGGCTTTGGCGTGAGATTAATTGTCTCATCTGCTACTTCCTCACTTTCCCTTTTAGTGCTCCCGTTTTGCACTACCTTATCACTTTGATCAACAATTTCCTTCTTGGTTGAAACAATATCCATATCATCAGAAGTACTACTGGATTTGCGATCATCCAAATGTTGGAGGCTGCAGGCCGTTTTCGATACCAGAAACTTGCTCCTAGTGCTACCGGAAAGCGAGTTCCGGCGAGTCGGGTGCGGGTGGCTGTGCTCGGCGGTGTAAGTTATGATGAAGATTTCTGGATTGGAAGGATTCCTCTCGACCTGTTTCCTTGCCGAACATCCTTTGGAGCTACTGCACCTGTAGTAGCTCCTCGGGTATGGCGATCCCTTGATCGGTTTCTGCCCGTATTTTCGCCAGGCCCACATGTCCGCGCAAAGTCCGTCTTCCTTCACCTGTTTTACCTCCCTTTTCTGCTGATTTTTCCTGCTCAACATGAACATGAAACAATTAAATCAAAACCACTGCAACACCCGAAGTCCCACATCAAATAAACTCTCAAAATTAGGTCGCCATATTCAAGATAATCTAAAAAAGATGGTTCAGAAAAGGGGTTTGAGACCATGTTATTAATTGATATAAATATATTTTTACAAGTATAAATTCAAATTAAATATTATTTAGCAAAAAATTGATAACTAAAGAAATTTCTGAGACCATTAATTCACATCAAATTTCTGTTTACAAGTATAAAAGGATACTTTTAGATTAAAATTGATGACTAACCTCTTTTTGTATTTAGTGGCTGGTTCTTTAATATTTTTAGCCTTCTGGGATAAGTCGATCTCGGCTTGTTGTGGAAGAGATATGCAAGAGGTGAGTGTTGTCGACGGAGAGGAAAAGGAAGGATGTAAAACCGGGTAAAAAGGCTTGTAGAGTTCCTCTAGTTCGTCTAAACCCGTCGTGGTTTCGAAAAGGTGAGGGTAAGAGTGGAAAAGTTCACCATTTTCTTGAAGGCTATGGGGAAGAAGGCAAGAAGTAGCGGATTCCAAGATGTTGGTAGACATGAGGGATTCCATATTGTTGTTGCTTCCTCCTCTCACTACATCCAACAAATCCCAGCCCTGGTCCATTTTACAATTGAATAATACTCACATAGGGGAAACAAACTGATTTTTGTATTAGCTATTAAGGAAAAAGAGGATATGTTACAGCAAATATGAAGCAAGTTTTGCTTTTATATATATACACAGAAAGAAGAGTTATGAGAGATTTGAAGTCGTGTTGTTTTTCTTCAATAAAATCAAATCAAAAACCCAATTGCATTTAGAATATAAGGTTAGACTTTGCTAAAGTCAAATAGCGTAACAGAAATAAGGAAAACTTTATAGCGTCCCGAGTTTACTAACTCGCTTCTGTGCACTATTTTTTCAGCCTCTAGACCAATGGCTGCGCGAGTAGATCTTTTATGGCTAAGCGTACGAGTACGTTTAATTAGGTAAGGTTCTGAGGACCAATAATTTGGAACTTTTTGGATTGAATCTCCAGGCTATTCTCTCTTTCTTTTTCTTCTCCATGTCGGCTAAGCCGCGTGATTTGGTTAAATTCAGACCTATCATTTTGGTCAAACATTGCATTTTCTAGACTTTCTAAACTAATTTTGAGTGCTAGTTAGGACACTGGGTTAGAACCGAAAAACAGTGTGATTTTTTTGACAAATTGTTTCAATTATATAGTTTTAATTATTATAAGATAAAGTTCTCACAACTATAATATAAAATAAAAGTAGTCTATAATGTAAAGCTCTTATATACTATAATAAACTTTAACTTTTAGTTTTAACTATCGTATCAAACGCATTCTATAATATATGAGAGTTTTACGTTATAGCAGTTAAAAATGATGAGTTAGAATAACTTCCCGGAACACACTCTTTGTCTCTGTACTTGCCTTCGTTTGCTAGAGTTTAATCTAAAGCCTTTAAGCATAAGCGTATAGGCTGATTTTGCTTATATAACGCTGAGCTCATAACTCATAAGCAATTGGAAAGCTCAAATTGTTTATCAATTTTGGAAACCAAATAAGGTGGTGCCTCAGTTGTCAATGCCTAATTAAACAAATAAAATGTTCATAAAAAGGGAATACTATGGTAAATCTTTCCTCCAAAAAAAAGTCTTACCATAAGATTAAGCAATTGGATTGAATCCAACAGTTTAAGAAACTCAGTTTCATCCAATAATCATACACACTCATATATATAATCAAAAATAAAATAAAATTAAAATTAAAAAACCTATAATCAAAAAACAAAAACACAGTAAAAAACAAAAACAAGAATAAGAACATGGCAACCAAAAGTCGCCAGAGGTGGCCAAGAAAACAAGCGACACAGGAGGAGCAGAGGAGCACCCAGGCCATCACCGTCTCTGGGTTGAAATCAGTTGCCGTTGGTTGCAACCTTGGTGACTAATTTGCGAGCAAAGGTCGCGACCACTACGGATTCACAAGCAAAGGTCGAGAAACGTAGCGACTTCTGTGGCAGCGACAAAGGAGGGGGAGCGCTGTCTGTAAATTGCCCACGATCTCGCGAGCCTCGACAACCTCCGCCTCCGCCTTGATCTGGTCGCAAGCCCGATCGCTGTCCTTGTTCACCCACGAGATATGGTACTATTGGAAATGAGGTCGTCGGTGAAGGTCAAGGTCGTGACGTATCTCGAGGCCGCGACGAGATCTTGATCCGTCATGGTGTTGCTATGGGTGCAACAAATCTGAGCTCACCGATTGGATCTGAGGTTGTCGCCGCGTTTTGGGGGTCGTTGTGGTCTATGGTGGCCTCAGCTTCTCTCGACGGAGATCACGATGCTACAACTTGTGGTGGTCATGCGCGATCTCGACCAAAGGAATCTCTCTGGAGTTGCCGGCGACCTGGGGAAGAGAGGAGGCAGTGTCGTAGCGAGGAACAGCTGTTGAAAAAATAGCAATGAATAAGAAATTGATTGATGCTCATTAATGGAGATTATTAGAGGTCATAAATCTTATGTTATAACACCTAAATACAAGGTTTAATAGGTGATTATGAGCTTCATAATCATGAAAAATGAAGGGTTACAACCAATGATTTAATGGGAGATTATGAGCACCATTATCATGAAAAATAGAAGGTTGCAACCGGTGTCATTATGTACATAAATTCTTAATAATGTCTCATTATAATGTGGATTGTAACATATATTCTGTTAAGCCTATATAATGAACTTTCCTTCACATGTTTGAGACACACAAATACATAGAATTTGCACTCACTAAGTCAGAGTTTTTTCCATTGTTTTTAAGTTCCATCTAGTTTTTGTTGTAGTCATTTGTTTTTGGTGATAGAAAGAAAAATAGTTTCAAGTTCGCCGGAAACGGTATCCAATAGTACTTAAGATTCTGTTGGTAGTCGCTGTATCCTGAAAGACAGACATCCATAGAATCCTCGTGCACAACTGGAGGGGACGAATCTGTTTTAAGAAAAGCATGAGCTCTACGTGCCTCAACCATTTTCGTCTAATTTTGATGTTGCGTTGCTTCCATTGAAGGTTTTATTGTATCTGTTTTCTTTAATTCTATTTTCAATTTTTTTTAATTGTAACATGTTTATTTATCCCTGCAATATATTGTTTGTAATTCCTGTTAATAGTACATGTAATATTTTGCTAACAACAGCGACTCGCGATGGTTGCAGTAATCATGGCGTTTTCTTTTCTTTTTTCAGTTTTTTTTTTTAATTTTAAGTTTGGACTTTTTTTCAAAGTTTTTTAAAGAAAAATTTGACATGCTTAAACTTATTGAACTTTTGATAAGCTTATATGTTTTTCAGCATTGAATCCAAATCTAATAGATAAAAACGGGTCATATAATAAGATTTTTTTTAACGAGTCTTACCATAGTATTTCTCCATAAAAAATATAGTGTACGGATTTACCCATTTATTTGTATAACCAACTTCTTTCATATCTTTTAGTAAACAATTTGACATTATTGTCAGTGAAATTATTCCTTTAACTTTTCTATGGGTTTGGGATATTACGTAGATATCAAAATTCAAAAAGGAGATGATAATAAATCTAAAAGATACACATAGATAAACCTTATAGGTTCAAAAAATATTTTACCACGTTATCTAATACCAAAAGGCAAAAGAGGATGAGAAACTTAGGGCACGTCATATTCAGATGTAATGGGACTATATATATTATGGAGGTCATGACCAATACTTGTCACATACATATACTGACTGGTTGTGGATATCTCGAGAACAAAACTTTGATTGGTCCCCTTTAATTCCCCACCCTCAGCTAATAGCCTAACAGGATAGCGATATAGCTATCTACATAGATCCTCTTCAACAACAAAATGGTGTCGAAAATTCTTTTAATCCTAGGTTAAAAATCCACTAAAAATAATTGGTTTAAATTTAGTATATAATGCACTTTTTTAACTGAACTCTATTTGATTAAATTAGAGTGCTCCTTTTTTTATTATATGGACTCCCTTTTTCCTTTTTTTTTTTTTAATTTCTATAGTATCGTTGAACTCTTCTTTGAAAACCATTCATCTCTGCGTGGTTTAAGTTGGACAAACAGACAAAAATACAGCATATTGAACTATACAACTTGCCATAGAAATCCTATTCGGTTGTGAAATGTTACTACTTTTATATGTTTTTTCCTTTTCTCCTGTTGTTATCGGTACGTGGAGAGCCAGATTTTCCAAATCCGAGTCTTACACCGTGTGTACGCAAAGAAATCTCCATGGTCAAAAGCAAGAAAAGTTCATGCACTACTGTTTTTTGCAACTTGCAATACGTATGTTCCAAGCTCTTTCCAACCGTACCGCATTTGCTATGCACCCCAAACGGGCCTAATGGGGTTTTTTGGCTTATATATATATATATATATATATATATATATATATATATATATATATGTATGTATGTATGTATTTTCAGAACACTTTTTTTTACCAATTTTTTAAGATAATGGATTTGTTTTTGCTTCTTCTCGTAGTATTTCCCTTTTAAGATTTTTCACATATATCTATATGTTTTTTATTTTACATTTTTCTATTGCCTATTTTTCAGTATTTTTCTGACAAGAAGGTAATATCAACACCATTACTTCTTTCCACACTTTTTCTTCATATAATTACAAAAATTCCCTTTGAATTATAGTCTTTGTAATACTTTGTCTCTCGAACTTCAAAACGTAACATCTATTCTTCTCGAAATATGAACAGTTAAAAAAATAGTCATTCTGTTAGAGTTTGAAAGAAAAACTGAAAAATGATCATAAAATTGAGGGTATTTTGGTAATTCTGGTTATAAAAATAACTATAAAAATTAAAACTATAATAAAAATAGTCTTTATTGATAATTAAAAATAAAAAATTAATTAAAACCATTATATCATTGGAATCTTTCTTCTTTTTTGATGTACCAAAATTTTCTTCAATTTTTTTCACACTTAAAAAGTATTTTGAAATTTAAAAGTTATATATATTAATGAAATAAAAAAGAATATAACATAAATATATTCAATATAAAATAAAATTTTCAAAGAGCAAAAAATTCTAATGGTATCAATAAAATTTCTTTTATATTTTTGAAGTTTTTGTTGGTATTTATATCTCTTAAAATTTCAAAACACTTTTTGAGTGTGAAAAAATAATTCTTTTAAAAAAATTGAAACATCGAAAAAAAGATGATCTAAATAGAAGTATATTTTTAATTATTTTTTTTGTTCTTAATCATTAGTATTGACTATTTTTATTATAGTTTAATTTTTTTTATTGTATTTACAAATAGGATTACCAAAATGTCCTAATTTTAAAATTAATTGTCAATTTGTCCTTAATATTTTAACAAAATGATCATTTTTTTAACAGTTTATAATTCAAGATAACCAGATGTTATATTTTGAAGTTTATGAGGTAAAGTATTGTAAGAGTTATAACTCAAAAGAAATTTTTGTAATTAATTTTATTTTTTTTATTAAATGGAAGAAAGTCGGGTCTGGTTTATGATAGGTTGAGAGAGTTTTCCATGCTCCTTTCCTGGGCAAACCGATGACGAGAGGGTGATGTTATAGGAAGAATAAATTACTAAAAAATAAGCATAATTGTTACGTGAAATGAAGGGAAGTTTAAAAGGTGGCTTTTGGGACCAAAGCATGGCCAACTCGATAGGATAGGTTTTTAGGTTTAGAGACTGTACCACGCGGAATTAGCAGGCATATGTCTGCCAAGTTTTGAAGAAGTCAATTGGTTTTAATATATTTTATTGTTCAACACATGAGGCTAAAACTAAAAGTAATATAGATCCTATCTATATAGGATTGTAAACGAAAGTGACGTTTTAGTATTATATTTGATTAAGAAGATGTATAGTAAATAGTTGAAATTATTGGTTAGTATTGTTTTAATTATAACATATGAGAATTTTATATTGTAGTAATTTTTTTCTATTGTTATTGTAACATGTAAAAATTTTACACTATTTATAACTAAAAAAATGATTTAGATATAGTCTAAATCATGGTGGTCTGAACTGACCTATCAAATAATCAATAAGATTGATTAATGATTATTGTAGCAAGATATTTTTTTTTTCTTTGAATAAAGTTTTTTTTCCCTTACATGAAGATTAAGGTTGCACTTGACCGTGAGAAATTTCAAAACTTTTCTTTTTCTTTGCAAAGCTTCTCAGACACTAGAGAAACAGACATCAACCTTCCAAATTCATTAAATACACTCCAAATTATTTGTTCAATCACGCGTCATATTGTGGAACACATTATCTTCGACAGTTCATCTGCACAAAATACGAGAGCAATCATCCGCAAAATAAAACGACAGGTTTTTGCATGTCGTTTTCCCTGGATAAAAAACGATTTTGGTTTCGAAGATTGACGCCATTGGACATTCACTCGTTCGCCCACGTCATTTCCAAACTTCATCCTGAACGACAATCTAATAAGGTGTTTGGCATTTTTTAATTGTTATAGTGTAAAACTCTTATATATTACAGTGTCAAGATTAAATGAACTACAGATCATATATTATAGTGATTTTAATTAAAATTTGTTCTAATTGATGGTTTGAACCAATACACTCAAACACTCTATAAAATCTTTATCCGTTTATTCATGGCGTTTGACGTGTGATTCGATCTATGGAGCTCCATCAAGCTACATCGATCCACCTAATCTGGCCTAGAAAAACGTTCCCTTCTTGTTTTAAGTTGAATTTCAGATTCAGTACTTTAAGGTTACATTTTAAAGCTCATATTCGATTAATGAGATACGCCGACTGATCTCATCTTTTGAATAAAAAAGATTTAGGTTATTTCTATTTTATTAGTGATCCCCTGGACTTTTTGCCATAGAAGAATGAGACGAGGGACGGAATGATGCATCAATTAACTTTTTTTACGCACAAAGAGGAAAAAAAAAGTTTCAAAGTAAAGAGATAATCAGCCTTATGCACACACGTGCGCCTGCATTAGATGCACGTACAACAAAAATTTTAATATACAAGTGACACTACTATATCTCTCAAAAGTTACGGTTGATATGATTGATAGAATATTACCAATCAAATATTTTAAATACCATCCAAAACTAAATTCAGAAATCCACGCCAAACACTACTTTTTTGGGCCCTAAGAGCCTCTTACAAATATCCATAAGCACATCCAATGAATGGACTCAGAAGGCCCAAGCTATGTTCAGAGGGACAAAAACAAGAGCTGTTAGGCTTCGATGCAGCCATCCCTCGGTCTAATGTAGTTTTGCCCCAGCACGTATGCTACGTCAAGTTCAGGTATGCTCCTATATCACATTCAGGCCAGGGTTAATTTAAGAAATACTACCTCTGTGACATTATTTTTCAACCATACAATTTCTATTAGAAAGTTTAAAACATACCACTTTTAAAGAATACAGAACTATAATCGATCATAAGTATTTTGAGTTAGGATTTAGGTGACCAAGTGTTATCTAAAGATATTTGGTCTTTTTGGCTAAGAAAAGTAGTATGAATTAAAGAAAAAAATAATAGTAAAACACAATAATGATAGTAAAGAAATTGTATATCATCTAATTTACTCGAGAATTTTGGGCCTTAAGCTCAATTGGCGAGTAAATTAAGTGGTGCATTATTTTTTTACTATCACTCTTGTGATGTATCATTTTTTTCTCCTCCCCTTGATATATACTATTTCTCATAACTAAAAAGGCGAAAATATCTTTATATAACACTTATTTGCCTAATCTTAACCTACAATACTTGGGAACAATAATATCTTTATATTCAATAGAAGTGGTGCGTTTTAAAATTTCTCATAAAAATAGTAAAATTGAAAAATATTACAAAAACAATAGAGGAATTTTCATAAATGTTGTCTTTTAAAGTTTATTTTTTTTAAATGCATACATGTTTATTTACAGCATAACTTAACACGTAATATGAACGATAATGTACCACAAACTTTTTTAAAAGTAACATACATAAATATAATTTTTAAAAACATAATATAACGTAATTTTTTAAAAATATATAATATAAATAATAGTGTAGTATAATTTTTTTTTTATGTGTGACGTAAATAAACACACAACTTTAAAGGTGTGGGATCACATGTACCCCAACGTGGCTTCAGAAACGGGCTAGCCCAGTCATGCCTGATATGCTTCAGCAACTTTGGGCCCAAAATGTCTGAAATGCAATCCACCACCAACCCACGCTCCTTTAAAAAAGCGCGGCGTCTTCATTCGCGCGCTCGATTGCCCAACCGTTAGAACACAGAGAGAGAAATGGAAGATCCGCTCATGCCGTCGATGCGTTTCTTCTCCGATCAACACTCTGCTACGCCAATATCCTCTCTCTTTCAGAGGCTCGTCTTCTTTTCCACAGCCTGATTCTTCTCGATCATCATCATCTTGATTTTCGCCATTGTTGTGACCGTACAGATCCTGCAGAGAATCGAAGTCGCCGTCCTCAATTTCCTCAGGATCTTGACTTCTCCTTCTCCGGCAATCTCAGATCTTCCTTTGGTACTAATCTGATATCCACAACTTTGCGATCCTATCTCAGAATTTTCGTTCTTATTGTGTAATCTGATTCCTCTTTGAGGAATTTTGGATATCGCTAGAAATTCAAGAAACGGCCATGTGAGTCAAGGAATTTTGACCGATGTTTCGTGGATTTTCCTCTCGAGGTCGTTTTGCGCTAGGTCTCTGATGCGAGCCAACGCTGCTAAAGCCTTTATTAGAGGCTGTTTTGTTTGTCGTTCGTTCTTCGGTTTCTTTTGCATTCATGAGTTTATATGCCAGAAAAAGGAATATTTCTTTTCTTTTCTTTTCTTTTCTTTTTTCTATTTTGCTTGTTGAAAATTGCAGTGTGGAAGATGATGGAGATGTGCTATGAGATTTTATCTGAAGAGAAGAGAGTCACACAGAGGGAGCTTTTCTACAAGCTGATCTGCGATTCCCCCGATTACTTCTCGTCTCAGCTGGAGGTCAATAGGACTATTCAAGGTCCTTCTCTTTCTCTCTCTCCTTGAAATCTTTAGAATAGAATATCAGAATGAAATCCTTATTAGCTTGTGTACTAGTACAATAATTGTGTTGGCACAGATGTTGTTGCATTGCTTCGGTGCAGCCGGTAAAGTCTTGGAATCATGGCATCCAGCAGAGGACTTGTTGCTGGCCGTCTGTTGCTGCAGGCACTTTCACCTCTCTCTCTCTCGCATCTAATTAAGATGTACATGATTCAATGTAGTTGGAGCACTATCAAATGAATTATTCCGTCAATTTCTCTTTAAAATGGGAAATTAATTTCATATCCTGTGAAGATTCTCAGCATAATATGATGGAGATTGCATAGCCATCTTCGAGAATATGTTGATGTCTCCGAGTGTTGGTCTAACAGTTTTGGCTTCTCTGATTTTAGTCACTCTTAGCATAGTTTAGCCGCTTAGTCCTTTTAAGCAGGTTGAATGAACTTCAGTTCATAACTTAGTGGGGACATTTCTGAATTATTGAAAATTGACTCAATTGTTCTTATTTTGAGTTGTGGAGAGATATGTTCATAGAAATGAAACTGGACTTCTTGTTGCCTTTGTATTTGAACAAGATTACTCATTTAGTGCCTGATATCTGTTTGCTCCTTTTCGCCTGGCAGGAGCCAAATCAAAGAGGTTCTGGATTGTTCTGTCTGTGGATCTTCTGGGCATGCTATTTCTGGTGACTTAAATCTTTTGGACAAATTGACATTGAAGACAGAAGCACGGTACATCATTGTAGTGGAAAAGGTATTCGTTAACCTGTATATTAGATTGATCATTGCCATTTCTAGCTCCTTGAAATCCCTGGCCTTTGTTTTTCTGAGTCTGGGACACGTTTTAGTATGCAATATTCCAGCGGCTCGCAGAGGATGGTTTTTTTAATCAAATTCCAAGCGTTCTCATCACAGCCAAAGGCTATCCAGATATCGCCACGAGGTGAACTTTTCAACATGTCACCTCAGAGTTTCAGAAAGCACTTGCCTAATCTAAAGCTTTAATGCATTAGAGTTCCAAATGCTAATTTAATTTTCTAGTAAATATGCTCAAAACCTAAACTTTGCGATGATGATCAATGTAGGTTCCTTCTTCATCGAATGAGCTGGACTTTTCCCGAATTGCCAATTCTTGCATCGGTTGACTGGTATAGAAAACTCCTTTCCCTCGTCACTGAACCGGTTCCTTTGGTAGCGTACTAGTGCTTAGTGCTCACCTCCGAGTTTCTGGAAACAAATAATTAAATCATAGGAACCCCGCTGGCTTAGCTATTTAATGCACCTTCAAATATGGAAGCCTAGGGATGGGCCTGGAGGCCTACCGATATGGTAAGTTTCTAGTTATATTATTCCTTCCTTTATTTTATTTAATTGTTCTTAGTCATATTATTCAGTCTATTTTCGTACAACAAAGCTTACCAATGCAAAAACCTTCTCGAGTGTGCTAGCTTGCAATGTGGAGTGGCTGGGACCGCGGAGAGATGATCTACAATTCATACTTGAATAATCTCTAGTTTCATTGAAACCGAAGGAACAGCAAATTACTAAAAGCTTGGTGTCATCAGATATCTTGTCGGTAATAATAGAACACCTCCCCAAAACTAGAGATGCAACAATGGGCCGGGACCCGTGGGCCGGCCCGAGCCCGTCCTGATACAGTGATAGGCCGGGCCGACACGGCCCGACACTGTTCACGGCCCGGCACGGCCTATAAATACTTGTGGGCTGGGCCGGGCCTATATATGTTGGCCCATGGGCCGGCCCGGCACGGCCCATGGAAAATCATGGGCCGGGCTGGGCTGGGCTGGGCCGGCCCGTCTAGGCCCACAATGGGCCGGCCCATCTAGGCCCACAATGGGCCGGCCCATCCCAGCCCATAATGGGCCAGCCCACCAGCCCAAGTTGGGCTGGCCCATCTAGGCCCATACAGGGCCACAAGAGGCCCATTGTGGGCCAATTTCATATATATATATTTAGATATATTTTTTCATGTTCATTCACGGGTGAACATGGCTGAGTATGACCTTCTCCAAATAAGTCATGTAAGGCTCATTGTAAGTCATGTATTGTCACATCAAAAGACTATACATTTAATATATATATTGTTTAATTCATATAAGAATTAAATATTATATAATATATATACATGCCATATTCACCCGTGAATGAATAATTGAATATGCCATGAGATTTTCCCAATGCAATCACATCACAATACGTCTGCCAAGTTCTGTTTCTTCTCTTTTCATTTCTTTTTATTTTTTTATTTTTTCCTTGTAGGCATGCTTTGCTTTTGAGAAGTAAAGTTGAGAATTAGATGCTGAATCTGTAGGTTATGTATTATCACATCAAAATACTATACATTTAATATATATATTATTTAATACATGTAAGAATTAAATATTATATAATATATATACATACCATATTGAACACATCACATTGCAATAGGCCTGACAAGCTCTTTTTCTTTTCTTTGCATTTTTAAAAATTTTTTCTTGTAGGCATTGTTAGTATGTGTGGAGCTTAATTATTACCCTGACGTAGATTACCCCTACGCAGAGGTTGTACGCGGATCGACCTTTGCAGTAAGGTCGACGTGGGGGTTGGAAGGGGGTGGTAAACCCCCCTCCCAGGGGTTGTAGGGGGCGGAGCCCCCTGGGCAAAAATTTTATATGCAAGTTTATTTTACATAGGGGCAGTTTAGGTTTTTTATATAAGGCATGCTTTGCTTTGGAGAAGCAAAGCTAAGAATCAGATATTAAGTCTATAGGTCATGTATTATCACATCAAAATACTATACATTTAATATATATATATATATATTATTTAATACATATAAGAATTAAATATTATATAATTTATGCATGTCATATTCACCCATGAGTGAACATAGCATTAGATTCCCCTATGCAATTATAAAGGGGCAGGCCTAACATAGAGGCTCAGAAGGAAGGCCTGCAATGTGCAAAGCTGAGACGTTAAGTCTTCAGCGAATTGTCTAATCAAGTTACACTTGAAAGAAAAAAAATTAAAAAAAAGATTTTAAAAATAAAAAAATAAAAAAATAAACTTTTTTACCTATAAATAAATGTAGAACATTCACAGAGATACTCATTCAACAAACTTCTAAGATCTTATGTATTATCTTGTTTTTTAGATTACTTAGAGTTCTTCAGAAAGGAAAAAAAACTTGAAGGTATAATTTATTTCATTTATTGTTCATTAATTTTGTATTGTTATAAGTTAATTTTATTGTGTAATTATTTTATTTAATTTTTATGTTACGTTAATTTATTGTTATTTTTTATTGAAGCTATGGCATCATCACCTAGAGAGAGAGCCAACATTTCACATTTGGTGATCAACGAAGAAGAACAATTTAATGATCCACTGGAAGAAATTGGAGTTGACTTGCTATCTCAAGTTGATGGCTCCTCTGAAGTCACTCGTAAGGGCAAAAGGAAAATTCAACGAACTTCACCAGTTTGGAATTACTTTGATCTCGTAACACGTACAAACGAGCATGGTGCAACAGAAGAGCACGCAATTTGCAAAGTATGCAAACAAGACTACACAGGTAAATCCTCTTCTGGCACTGGTCACTTAGAGAGGCATCGCAAAAAATGCGAAGCTAAGCATGGTGTAGGTGGTGTTGATTGTCGTCAACAAACACTTCAATTTAGCCCCGATGGTAGTGTTACCAATTGGTCATATGACCAACAAAGAGCAAGAGAATGGCATGCTAGATATTTGGCTAGTGCTCAACAACCAATTAGTCTTGCTGATGATCCAGCCTTTGAGGAGTACATTCAAAATGCCTATAATCCACAATATAGGCGTGTTTCAAGAACTACCACAAGAGCTGACACCATGAAAGTTTTTTATTCAATGAGAGAAAAGTTAGTAACTGAATTTAATTCATTCACTGCATCTGTTGCATGCACATCTAATTTGTAGGAAGGTCGTACCAAAACTAGTTATATCTGTGTAACTGCACATTATGTGGATAAAGATTGTCTTTTCAAAAAAGATTAATTGCTTTTCGACCAATGCCTTATCCGCATGATGCCAAGGCCATTCATGATGTCATCATGGAAGTTTTTGATTTTTATGGCATTAAAGAAAAGGTTTTGAGCATCACATTTGATAATGCATCTGCTAATACTGCTGCTATTAACCTTTTCAAAACAACATTGAGACCACAACATGGCGAAACACTTTTTCACCAAAGATGTGCTTGTCATATTATTAACTTGTGTGTTCAAGATGGCATGAAATTTTTTCAAGGTTATTTGGAAAATATTCGAACGGCCTTGGGTTACATAACAAGTTCTGGCTCTCGAATTGAAGAGTTTGCTAAGCTTTGCAAAAGAGCAAGCATGAAACCCAGAAAAACTTCCAACTGACATAGGACACTGGTGGAATTCAACATATTTGATGCTGAATGCATGCCTACCATACAAAGAGGTCATAACCGCGTATTACAACTTGAAGAATCCAACTGAGCTGCTTCAAGAATTTGATTGGCAAATTGCTTCATGCTTTTACAATTTCTTAAAGGTTTTTTATGAAGCCACTCTCCAACTCTCAGGTGTGTACTATCCTACCTCTCCTCATGCATTACATAAGTTGTACGACATTGCTGCAACCTTCGATATGCATAGAGATTTTGACATGTTTAAGGAATCTGTTGAGTTCATGGAGCAAAAATTCAAAAAATATTGGGAGCGTGTTCCACCGTTGTATTGCATAGCTGCTGTATTGGATCCGAGAGTTAAATTAGCTGGTGTTGAATATTTGCTTAAGGGTATAGGGGAAAAATTAAGGGTGCATTCTGACATCATAACCATTCAAAATGTGCAAGCAAAAGTTAACAACATATTTACTGCATATAATGAAAAATATGGAGGCCAAACAATATCCCCTACACCTTTAGCAAATACTACTACTGTTCCACATGGTTCTTCATGGGCAAGTATGATTAGCTACACAGGATTTGGTTTCGGTGCATCGTCTACATCTTCAACACGCAGTGAATTGGAAAATTATCTGGAAACAAATTTTGCAGCATTTATTTTCAATGAGCAAGGTGGTGGTTATGATTTCAATAAGTTTGATCTTTTGTCATTTTGGAGATCACAGTCAAGAACTTTTCCTGTGCTCTCTAAAATGGCTTGTGATATACTAACCATACCAGTATCCACAGTTGCAAGTGAACAAGTATTTAGTTGCAGTGGTAGAGTACTTGATGAACGGCGTGCACGTATGAGTGACGATATTCTGGAAGCAGTAATGTGCGTCAAAGATTGGGAGGATGCTCGTAGAAGAAGCCAAGAAGTTCAAGATGATTGGGTTGATGACTTTGAAAAATTGGACATTTCTAATACTCCCACTGGGAGTAATACGTTGTAATTAATTATGAACACTATTTTTTTTATGTTTTTTTTTTGTTTTTAGTAATTTTGTAAACATTTAATGTATAATTATCCCGATTGTACTCTTTTTTCCTTACCAAGGTTTTGTCCCACTGGGTTTTCCTTGGAAAGGTTTTTAATGAGGCAATCGTAAATAAAATATCCTTTTTTATATTTCCCTTAACTATTCAAACTTTTATATTTATTAACTTGTTTAAAAATTAAAAAATTAAAAATTACATACTTAGATGGGCTGGCCCATTTAAACCCATGATGAGCCAAGATGGGCCGGCCTATTTAAAGCCCACGGCATGGCCCGGCACGACCCACGGCACGGCCTGGCACGGCCCACAGCACGGCCCGACACGGCCCATATAAAACTAGCCCGCGGGCCGGGCCGGGCCAAGTTATTTTTAATATGGGCCGGCCCGGCCCGGCCCGCGGGCCGTGTGGGCCTAAGGAGAACGGGCCGGGCCGGGCCGGGCCGGCCCGTTCTTGCAACACTACCCAAAACCCTTCAAATAGTTGGAGCAAGAATGCCAGATTCTGTGTTAACAAATTGAAAACAATTTAACCCCTACAAATTGTGTTACAGGAGAATTACAAAGAAGAGCTGGCTTTCATGGCTGAAAGTTGGCAGAGAACTGAAATCGAAGCTCTGTATTGTCACGGGTATGATTTTTTGGGAAAGTTCATTGCAAATAAAATTGTACAGGCCAATTACATCTAACAACCCAAATTCATACCGATTTCGACGGAACATTGTACTTGTAAAAGTGGAAACTACCCAGGTCTTTCTGACCATGAAAATAGTTCGAAACATGATTCTTGCGTTGACACACAAGAAGTAGCAAGGCAGAGGTCTACCATCAAATTTTACTGTCGTGCGTCATTTTAATCTGACGTGATATGATTTCAAACTTTTTTTATACCCTAAAACAGAATTGTCCAAAAAAAGAAAAAAAGAGGAATGGTTGAATTAAACTAAACTAAATAAAGAATGCTTTTTAAGTACAAGACTCATATGGTAATAGATAAAAGTACTGTTTTATTGTCGACTAATTAGTACAAAAGATCAAACTGCAAGATATACGTATATCTGAATACGAACTGGACTCAGCTACAATATACAGATCACGCAACATGGCTACAGACATCTCAAAATTCTTTGTAAAATAAAGAATGGCGTCCCAAAATTTCTTCAAAATTTAATTCTTCAACTCCTCTACGCGAGTCTCACTCTTTTGCCTTCCACAACAAACTTCTTATTGCCTTTCAGCTGCACAAACAACTAACATTTTCAGGGCACAAAGAGAAGAAGGACTAACAATGCAAATAAAAATAGGCATGTTCACAATCTGAATTCGGAACAAGCATCTGTCACCATTTTTGCATTAAAATAAAACCGGCGAGAGGTATCGGAAGTGCCATTTTTCCTTGTAGGCAAAAATTGTTTTGGGGGCAAACCACAGACTATTCGACACTAACAAGATAAGAATACCTTTTGTTTTAAGTAAATGAAAGCATCTTTCTTTGAAGAGAAGTCTGAAAATACAGCACTTGAATGCTCATCGATCAAGGCTTTCAGATCTTTCAGCTTTAGTGACTCGCCATGTACCTAAAATAAGCTGTGAATTAGTGCCGAAACAAGTTTGAAACATTAGAACCTGAAACTTTTGGAGGGACTAACCTGACGAAGAAGCTGCTTACACAGCTTTTTCAACTTTACTTTTGGTTCCTTACACACGTCAGATTTTCTTTGTTCTGAACAATCAGGATCCGTGGAATCTTCATCCTCACTGTCACTAAATGATGTCTTCTTCCCCTGAAAGTAGCAACCAGCGATTTTCTTTGTCTGGTCCTTGGTTCCTAGTCCTTGCTTTCCAGTTGTGGATTTATCCTAAAATTAGAAAGTAGCACACAACAGTTATCAAACACATCAGAACCACACAACAGTTATCAAACACATCAGAACCACACAACAGTCACAAAATACACAAACATCCACACAGTCCTTCCATGTTATTCTCATTACTTATGCAGTAAGAAAATAACTTACAAGAGAAAATTACATGTTATTTTTTAAAAGTTGTGCTTATGTACGCCACACTATCATTCATATTACATTTTAAGTTATACCACAAATAAACATGTGTAGCATTTATAATAAATAAACATTAAAAGATGGCATTTATGAAAACTCCCCCAACTATAAAAGGTGCAAAATCATTTCATTAAGCTGTGTAATTGTTGTCTAATATTTCATTAATCACATGGCATATAGGCTCTAATACATCTTCATATCCAGCAGTAATTAGTATCACATTTTCGCCAAGGGAAAAGCTTCAATAACAATGGCAACACTGGAATACATGAAATCGATATAGTGCCGCATTTTTTTCAACTGAAAAAAAGCATCAATGAGAGAATGATACATTTTTTCTTTGAATAAGAACGATACTTACTTGAACAAGCTTGTATAGATTCTCTTGATCATCCTCATGAAATACAGTTCTCTCCTTACTATTTTGAGTATTTTTAAATTTTCTTCTAGACTCTGCTCCTAAAAAGCCACCAGAGATAAATCCATACTTAAAGCCCCACCAATCTGGAGAAATGTCTTCCTGCATATTTCCTGTACGATGTGACACAATCACTACATGAGCAATGGTTTGACTCACATGAGATATGGCCTATGAGCGTTAAGAACGTGCTGAATCAAAAAAGTGAGAAAACATACGCTTATGAAAGCACATAAATAGCCTATTGCTGCATGCATATCTGCATAAATGTATGCATAATAAAGACAAATACTCATATATGGGAAGCAGCAAACAACAAAAACATAAGATATAATCCAGAGCTTGCTCGATTCAGTTTATGCAACAAAGTCAATGAACAGATAGAATACAACTAACATGTGTAAAATTCGACAGCATAATCATCCAAGCTCAATAGTTCTATGAAACTAGTGTTAACTTGAGTCCCTCGGGTTCAACTGCAACATGAGGATTCTAACTATAATTCAAAATTAATCAACACAATGCAGATTATTACCTTCGGGAAATAAAGCATGACTTTCAGATGCCATCTCGGACTCCAATTGACCATCTAGATTAGGATTTGTTTCAGTAGACTCCTTGAACTTTTTTACCTGTGCCATGTATGCTGAAGCAATTAAGAGGTATAGAACATAAACAAAAACTGAACGTGCTAAATTTGCATACAAGCGCATAAAGAGTTAAGTACCATGTTACAAACGTGAGAGCAAATGTCCAAATGAAATTTCAGGGAAAAAAATTATTTAATTGAATTTGAATTTGAGCATTTAATGCCCGAGATATTTTTTTTATAGCATGCCTATCACAGGTTTAATGTAGCAGCATAGAACATTAAAAATCACGTCACAATTACCTGAATTCCCATCATAAATAACGGCTTATACTTTCCAATGCTCCGTCAGCCTTTCAACTGAAGCAGAGGCATTCAGAAAATAGTAGATTGATTCAGCAAAAGCCGATATAGAGCGAACGCGAAGCTTTATAAGGTTTAAACATCATACCGTGTATGCATTTTCATCAGTTAAGAAAGCACTTTTCTTTTCTTTTCTTTTATTTAATTTTTTTTTTTTTTTTTGTGCTAAATACTGATTAAAAAAACACAGAAGGGAAAGATGAATAACAAACTACCTCATGATTAGCCCTACAATTCATGCGTTCCTACTTAGTCTTAAACTTGGATAAAAATGAAACACAACAAATAACCTGAATCAAAGACCTAGGAAATGAAGAGAAATAAAAAAACAAAAAACAATAATTTTTATGCAACAAGAACCATTAATAAACATGTTCACTTAAAAATATACATGATGAAAAGCATGCAAGCCAAAAAATATTTTACTATTGATCAAAGATCAAAAAGAGAAGAAAATGTTATCCACTATTTGAACTTACAAGGATTCCTTCAAGATCCTTTGATGAATATGCACGAACAAGCTTCCCTCTTTCTCTTCTCTTATATCTGATCATGAGAAATGAATAATCAAGTCATTGATTAAAAAAGAAAAAAGCTAGTGAACTACTAACTAGCTTGCACCACACTAACCTTCCCTGCGGTCGAGTAGCCTTAACAACTGTATCCTGAGCCTGGGTTGACACTTCTGTCTCATCTTCTACATCAGTTTTCTTCTCCGCATCTATCAGATACCCAAAAAAAGAAAGTTCTTAGAGAATAATAATCAATTACAATAATGTTAGATGCAAAATTAAGCTAATCCAACAATCCCATTACCTTTTTCATCGGGCTGCGCTGTTTGCTGCCAATCGAAAAAAAATAAAATGAATAAAAATAATGAACAAAAAAAATCATTTTTTGACTGAAATCATATTGGAATTACTAATAAGAGAACAAACGTGAAAGTTTACCACTTTCAATCTTTTGAGAATGCTATCAAATTGCGTAGTGTCGAATGCCCAATGGTTCGGCTTCTCTGTACCAATACCTATTTTATTTCCAAAAAAAAAAATCCTAAATTGAGCTAAGAATTCCAAGAACACAAAAATCCCTAAAAAAAAAGCTTTAACAAAATCAAAAGAAACGAACCGGCGGTATCTTGCTTGTTTTTGACTCGAACATGTCCTTTAATCCCTTGCTTGTCTTTCCCCAGTCCTTCACCTTCTTCCCATCCCTACAGAATTATCATAAGATCATAAACCGCCAAATCCAGAAATGTTCTGATTCAAAGAGAGAGAGAGAGAGAGAACCATTTGTTTCATGAGGCGGAAAGCAGCGGATTGCCTAGCGACGCCGACATAACAGAGAGGAGCTTCGGGAGCCGCCATGTCCGCTTCTTCTTTCCTTCGCCGACGATCCACACCCCGGCCGGCGGCTCTCTCTCTCTCTCTTCTTCTCCTTCTTGTTCCTGAGGTCGAGGAGCAGAAAGAAAGTCCGGAGGGCAAGGGTTTTAAGACCTAAATGGAACCGGCGGGGAATGCTATGGTGCTTCACCGACTATTGTCGTCTCTGTGGGGTATCAGATTTTGAGCGGCTACGATGGAGTGGACCTGCTTCCTCAAAAGAATGTGGAATCTGGCCTTCGATCGGCATTTCTTTGGCCTCCTCACCTGGATCTGGCGATCGGCAGTGTGGGTTGTTTTCTGGGCCTATGTGTTCATTGATCGATTGGGCCAAATAACGAGAACCTGTTGGCCCATCTGCATTTTTGAGAGTGAGAATTACGTTATGTAAAGTTTGAAAAGTTAGTGTTTATTTACATCATATTTAAAAATTTTATATATACTATTATTAAATTATATGTTAAATTTTACCATAAATAAATATATATAGTATTTATAAAAATTAAATTTTAAAATATTACATCTATAAAAATTCTTCTTTAAAGAGAAATTTTTATAAACACTATCTTTTGAAACTTTACTTTTTACAAATGCCACACAAAATTAAGTGTGATATAACTTAAACAAGTATAATAAATAATAATACGGTATAATTTTTTTAAATATGATATAAATAAAAATATATTTTAAAAAATATAACATTACATGTAATTTTTTCTTTTTTTATATAAATATTTTCTTGGATTTTTATCAATTTTTGGTACCTATATTCTAACATAACATCACATTAATACTCTATGGTTTAGAAAATATAAAAGTTACACGTTACAATTTTTTAAAAATATTATTTTTGTACTTTGAACTCATATTTTGATACATGGATGTCTAACTCACCACTTAATAAACTACAAATCAATTCATAAAACTATTAGAAAAATCAAAACAAAAAATTAATCAAAATTCATACATAAATCAGATGTATAGATTTCTTCATTTATTTATTTTTTTTGTTTCTATACATACTATGAAGTACTAAAATGATTTTTTTAAAACCAAAAAATACCTTTTTAATATTTACCAAATAACATAGTACTAATGAAATGTTACATTAAAATAAATACTAGTGATGTATTGTCACCTGTTCAATTTTTCATTTTCTTATTTGTTGCTAAAAATTTGAATGATTTTGTAAAATTTCTATTATATTTTACTAGTACTTTTTTAGTACTGTCACTATTTTTTTTTCCGCTTTTGAGTAGCTTTTGTCACTATTTTTTGTTCTTTTTTTTAGGGAACTATTTTTTGTTCTTTTGAGTAAACTGGTCGTCCCTTGCTTTAAGTTTAAAAGTAAAATTAACCTCAAAATACTACCACCTACAGTGCTACCAGCATATTATTTAACACTCTAATGTAATTGCAAACAATTTATTTTAAGAGTTCGTTTGAAATTTCAAACACGTTAAAACTTGAAGTTAAAACTTAAACATCGTAACATGTAAGAGCTTTACACTATAGTAAATTTTTACTTTTCACTATAACATATGAGAACTTTATATTATAACAAACTAAACTTATTATTTCTAACATGTTTTTCGAACGAACCTTAAATTGATATTTGTCATAGTTTGAAGTTTTGGTTTTAAATCTCTCACCACTTCAAAAAAAAAAAAAAAAAAACTCATTTTAGGCAAAAACATTTTTCCTCCCTAAAACATTTTGGGGGTTTATTTATAAAAGATGATTTTTTTAAGCATATAAAAAAATATAATTTTGATAATATATAATGGATAATCAAAGTTAATATTTGGAAAGAAGAAAAAAAAAATATGTGAAAAAGGATTTCACCAACTATTCACCAAAGAGGAGCGGGTCGTGGGTGCAGCCAGCTCACTCAGCCGGTTCTAGAAATAATCGAGCACTGTGCTCGTGATCTTTTTTCTTTTTTCCCCCTATAATCTCTTTGGTCCGTGCAAGTGATTTTGGAATCGGGGTTGCAGAGAAAAGTGAGCATTTTTAATAATGGGGTCTGTGCTCGGTGACTGGCCGTCGTACGACCCCCACAACTTCAGCCAACTGCGACCCTCCGATCCCTCCACTCCGTCTGTGAGTAATCAATCTCTTTGATCCAACCCATCTTTCCTTTTTTCCTTCTTTAGTTATTTTTTACTTTTTAACATATTTTCTTGGGTTATGTTTTGATTAATTTTGTGGACATGGGTTTTTGGAAAAAAATTGCATTTTGGGTGATAGTTCTCTGTCCTTTCAAGAAAAGGGCTTCTGGGTATTTCTGCTAATATATTGGTTAATTTGTAATGCTTTGATCTTGCTGGCCTAGCCTAAGACCTTTCTTTGCGTTTTATTGTTGTTACTTAGTATTTGTATTGCGATTCGGGATACATATGGTAGGAGTATGAATCCTCCATTTAACAAACATTGTTTATTTGCTTTTAGCTATCTTTAAAAATTAAGGATGCTTGGATTTAATTACTACCATATAGTGGACATAAGTTTTCTTGAATATTCAAGCCACAAGACATTACTGTAGTTTAGTATTAAAGAACAAAGTACAAGGTCTGTCCATGGATCAGAAAAATCACTTAACATACTTCTATTTGCTTTTACCAAGCAAACTTTTTTTTGACCAGTTATATATCAACGTAAGATGTTGGTTTGTTAGTGTTTTCTTACCTTTGCTCTTATTTTTTACATATAATTTATCGGTGTGCTAATTGTTTATGCTCCATACCTGCATAAAGTATAGTTAACCCCCTTTGCCGTAATCTTTAAGCCTTTCACAAAGTTACTAATGAAAGGAGAGTTTGTGGATTGCTATAGACTATGAGCTTTTGAAAGAAATGCGGAACTGCCGCAGCCTCGTAGCTGAAATATGTTTTTGAACCTGTTGTGAGATGTTTCTTCGGGATTTCAAGTCAGTATCTTTATGTGATTAAAAATTGGAAATTGGTAATTTTCCAGTTCAAACATAAGATTGAAAAGCATAGCAAAAACCCCTTTAAAGGAAAAAGTAAACGTTTTCTTGGCTAATACCTTCGTTGCTCTTCTTTTTTTCTTCCAATGCTGCACAGTGTTGATTATTTTTTTTCCCCTCAACCTGTTTTTGATTTATCTACAATATAGTTAGGAGGTTTTTTTTCGCCTTATTTTTCTCAATAAGAAAGAGGGAAGTGAGACTGAGAGTGATAGCAGAGATATTTTATGAATATCAACTCATATAAAACACATTATACGTTTTACAAACTTTATATATTCAGATTCTATCCCTTAATAAAACTAAAAATTATTTGTTATACCATGCTTTAAAAAGGCGTTCGAGGCGTATGCCTCGAGGCTCGCCTCAATTTGAGGCACTTGATCAACGCTTCAAGGCTTAAGCCTTGAATGGCTTGAATGAGGCTTACGCCTTTTTTCATTGAGGCGTGCGCCTTGAGGCGTTTTTGCCTCAAGGCTTATGAGGCGTGAGCCTCAAATTGAAGGCTATTTTGAGCCGGTTTTCAATCTAATATTTTTTTTCCCCTTTCAAAGAAAGTCAATCCAATATCAAAATTAGGCTTTAATCAGATAAAAATATGCAATAGATTTTTAAACCCTAAGTCTACCATCTTCTTCGACACTTCTTCATCATCTACCCCCTTCTTCATCATCGACCCTTTCTTGATCATCAACCTCTGCAACTTTCAAGCCCACTGCCCTATGAGCAGTGACTAGAACGACAGCCCACTAACAGCAGCCACCTCCAGATTCTGACCTCCTCAGCCCTCACTCCTTGGTTTTTTTTTCCCCTTTTTCTTTTATTTTCTACCGTAGGTTGGGTTTTTTTTTTCTTTTTTCCCCTCTTATAGCTACTTTAGTAATGTATATTTTATAGAAGTAGGTGTTATACAAAAGTTATAATGTTATATAAAATGAAAGTTATATAAAGAGTGCAGTATGTGATTTTTATTCATTTAGATCTATAGTTATTTATTTTCTAAAAAAAAAAAAAAGTTATCTTATTTGCTATAAAAGCCATATAATTATAACCATATTAGAAGAAAAGTAGCATACATATTATATTGTATGTGTTTTATGCACTTTCTTATTGTGTCTTATGGTTTTGTGATGAACTAAGTGTGTGTTTTATGGCATGTTTATGAATTTTATTCAACTTTCTAAATTTTTTTATTTTGCATTCGAGGCTTACGCCTCAATCCGCCTCGAGTCAATTAGACAAAACGTCTCGGTTCCCGTTTTCGCCTTTTAAAACCTTGTGTTATACCAAATGTTTATGTCTCCGTGCTTCGTTCATTAGCATATTAGAGTTTGTTATGGAGATTGGAGAAGCTTGCATTTGTATGAAGAAGTTGCTTAACGATGATTCTAGATTCTTTTGGCTAAACTGCATTCTCTACATCCTCATCAGAATCTCTTTTAGTAAAAGAAAAAAAAAAACTATTTTCCTCCTTTTAATATATTTTTTACATTTGGATGCAGAAGATGACACCGACAACCTATCAACCCACTCACAACAGGACCCTTCCACCACCTGATCAGGGTAAGTAAGAGATTTCACCTCTTATTTGTTCTGGAGCTGGTGCTTTCTCTGTATCCTCACGAGAGATCCAAAAGGACTTGTTTGAGTTCAGATCTCGGAAAATTAACCCGCATGATATTGTTTTGAGTGTTTTTGGAAATGTTTTTCACACTTTTTGAGGTAAAAATTTCAAAAACACTTTCAGTACAATTTTTAAAAAATTTTCACTTTTTGAAACAAAAACCATATTCACCCGTTTTGAAAATATTACCAAACGGGAAATGTCCAAATGAGATATTGTAGATACTGATTTGACAGTCTTTTGCAGTGATAACTACTGAAACCAAAAATATCCTTCTAAGGCACATCTACCAGCGTGCGGATGAGAAGGTCAGTGACTCGTTTTTTACATTGCACATGCTCCACGTGCATCTTTAGTTACTGTTTAGCCACAAACATTCACGGAAACAAATACGCAGAGAAAGAAATGGAGAACTTTCAAGGCTTTAACAGCCTTTTTTTTTCCTCATTGCAGCTGAGACCAAAGAGGGCCGCGCCGGAACATCTTTTACCCGAGCATGGATGCAAGCAACCAAGGGCATCTGTCCAAGACAATCCCTATTAAGCTCGCTAACACCCGCCAGTGTAAATGTTCCAACCATTATGCCTAGAATCTGTGTGGTCGTTGTAAAAATGAAGAATATTTGCCTGCTCATTGCTCATTGTTCTGAGGTGCTTGTAGCCTGTTATGTGGAATATGTGTGAATAAATCTATCTACGGTTTACTTGAAATGAAATGAGTTGATATGATGGCTCACCCTCTATGTCCTGAACACATTTGTTTTTCTGTTTGAACATAAGCAAGTTGTGTATGCTAAAAACAAGAACTTGCCTGACATAATTAATGCATTATTAAGGCGGGTACAAGTGCAGAAAATGTTGTTTTACAAAAAAACCTACGAGTCTTGGAGTTCCATCTTAAAAGGCCGACCTTGTTAATGGTAACCCAAGCCCTGCAAATACAATACATCGACTGTTCCAAACAGAAGTCGGCGTGTGCCGAAGAAGAAATCTAGTTCCAAATTCCTCTTTTAAGGTCTTGTTAAGAATATGGTTGGTGAAATTTGCAAAATGAAAGTGAAAGTTGACAAGATGATTATAATGTGTGACAAACTGATGGTTGGACTGGAGGAACCAAATGAATCTTTGCTTGGCACTGTCTCAATAAACGTATTACTTCACAAAAACACTATACACGTGTGTGTATTTTCTTTTTCTTCCTGCTAAAGCGGAAAGTTTCTACTTACTGGTTTGGTTCATACATGAGGTGGCCCAAAATGGGTACAGCTGAGATTGTTCAGAAGAAAAAGGAAGGGGTGGCTCAGGTTAACTTGATATATCCATTTATGTGGTGGTCAAATGTGTATATCAAGAGGAAAAGAAAATAAAGAAGAGAGAGAATCCGGGATATCTACGCATCACGTCAAACTTTTACAACCACACCAATTTTTTTAGTTCCATGCTTTCCATGCGAGCAGCATGCTATCTTTGAAAGCAAATATAAAGGCATGATTAATACATTGTATTATATTATATTATATATAAACAATACAATACATTATAATATAATACAGTATAATATATCAAACAAGTCTTAAATAGTTATATTATACGACTATAAATTGTAACGTGACTTATTAAGCTAAAATTTTAATGCTATCTTGAACTGTAAGTATCATGCAAGTTGTTGTGGCTTATTAATTCCTTTTTTAAAGTTTGAAAAAAAAAATTATGGTTCAAACTCATCTGTCTATAAAATTTAATTTGTTATAATTCAAACTTTTTTTTTTTTTTGTTCAAAATTTTTTTCACAAACCATCCATCTTTCTTTTGGAAAGTTAGAGGAAAATGTTATTTTTAATTATTTTATAAATTTTAAAAAATTAATATTCACCTCATGTCGTAGCTTTTATAAAATTTTTAAACATACAAAGTGTGCTTGAAGATATAGTTAAAATTAACAAATTATCATTAAAAACATATTAAACACTTTATGACATATGTACATTAGACATTATAATATATATTTGCATTAGACTGCAAGGCTCTAAAAACACTTATGTCTACGATCAATTTTAGATTTAGGTACGCAAATTTTTAAACTTTTATTAAATACAGAAACTACTGGGTCAAAAAAAAAAAAATGGTCGAAAGCTTTAAAAAAATAATAATAATTGCTCAAAAAAAGACAAAACAAGGGGGTAGCTGAGCTGAAACTGAACAGTCTCAAAAACTGAAGAAACAGAAACCACAGACACCAGAAGTGAAAGCTCTTTGTTTGAGCCTTTGAGGGAGAGACGGTTGAAGCTTCAAGCTTTCTCTCTCAACGGCCATGGCGGCATCAACATCTTGTCTCTGCGCCTCTTCCTCCATCTTTCTAAAATCCTCTGCCAAATCCCTGTCTCTCTCCTCCTTCCCTCGCTCCTCTCTCTTCACACCCAAAAACTCCTCCGCTCCTCTCTCTCTCCGATCCTCAACACCACTAACTCCGCCGCTGTCGGCCGTTCCTTCAGCATCCGCCGCCGCGGCGACCTTCTTGGACGCCGAGCCGTCGCCGGCCGCCGCCACTCCCTCAAAGTCACTTCCTTTCCGAGTCGGCCATGGGTTTGACCTCCACCGGTTGGAGCCGGGCTATCCTTTGATCATCGGAGGGATCAATATTCCTCACGAAAGAGGCTGCGAAGCTCATTCCGACGGTGAATTTCAGTAATTTCGATTTTAATTAGTTGTTCATTTGCTTGCTAAGGAAAGATAAGAGTTTGAATTTTTTGAATTTGGGTTTTTTTTTTTTTTTTTTTTGCAGGGGATGTTCTTCTTCACTGCGTTGTCGATGCGATTTTGGGGGCTTTAGGGCTTCCAGATATTGGGCAAATTTTCCCGGACAATGATCCCAAGTGGAAGGGTGCTCCATCTTCTGTTTTCATCAAAGAAGCTGTAAGTTATTATTATTATTTATTATATATATTTTTTCAAGAAAATTGGATAAGTATCTCTTATGATAGTGAACTTATTAGAACTGATTTCTTAACTAATTAGAAATTGCTATTTAGGTTCTCATGATGTAATATTGATATAATAGGTGATAGTTGATACGCGAATCTGTAATTGGTCAAAGCCGAGTAGTAATGATCACCTGTTTTGTTGATACATAGTCATAGATTGCTATTAGAGAAATTTTGTATGATTCATTTGATATATGTTTGTATATTTCCCTTTGAACAAAAGTTGTGTTTGGTTGGTGAAGAATATCACTATCCCATCAAGATTTTTGCTTGAATTAGATGGACTCGGATCCATTATAGTTTTAGTGTTCTAAATGACATCTAAACAACCGCATTATGCCACGTTAGTTTAAGAATTTGAAATGCCTTTTAACTAACTATTTACTTTTACGTGCTTTTCTGTCTAGATCTATCAAATGGCATGGGATAATGTGGTTGGTTGGTTGGACAGGGCATGGATCTGAATCCCTTGTTGGTTTTTCTTTTCCATGCCTGCAATCAGTGGATTTAGAATCCTAAGCAAGAAACAATGCTTTGAATGATTTCACTAGAGTTAAAATTCTTGTCCACAGAAAACCGAAAACAAAACTTGCTAAAGGATCTAGTTGTGTTTTATAGAGCTGTCGAACCGATGTTCTCCTTGTCAAATACAACGAGAACTGCTTGTAGACACTTATTCAAGAAAGAGCAAAACACATTTTTTCGAACTGGTTGGTGTTTTAGTGATTTTGGCTCGCTATTGCATCTTGATTAGCTCTGAAGTCCCATGAGCATCCTTTATATGCGAGGCCTCACCTTTGAGATTAGATAACAAGAATAAAGACAAGTTAGATGTTGACTTTACCATGGTGGCATGTTTAGCGTGAAAAACTTATTCTTGATGCAAACATAATGTTTTTCTCATTCTTCTCTAATTTAGCACGTTTCAATTCTTATTATATGAAGCATCAGAAATTCAACTCTACTTTTTTTTTTTTCTTTTTTGATAAGAAAAATTCAACTGTAGTCCTCTGTCAAGTATATTGTTTTCTGGGAAAAAAAAAAAAAAAAACAACAACAACAACAATAGCTCTTTGTCACCAACAACAATAGCTCTTTGTCACCTATTCTTTACTGGGAAAATGGGTAGATATTGAAAGACACTTTGTGCAACCTACTTGATGAAACACAACAGGAAAGAGAAAAAACAAACAAAAATTCTTGTGTACAAGCTAAAGGTTTCATATTGTACGTATGACCATTTCAGGTGAGACTCATGCACGAGGCAGGTTATGAGATTGGAAACTTGGATGCCACATTAATTCTTCAAAGACCAAAACTGAGTCCACACAAGGAGGCCATTAGGGCCAACTTATCCGAGCTGCTTGGAGCAGACCCCGCAGTTGTTAATCTAAAAGCAAAGACTCATGAGAAGGTCGATAGCCTCGGAGAAAATCGAAGTATTGCTGCACATACTGTGGTTCTTCTTATGAGGAAATAGAAACTAGCTTTCCAAAGTCCGAGTCAAACCATGTGGTGAATGTAGTTTTAATACTTGTATTTGTATACAAGCTTGTATTTCCAAAGTCACAAGCAGAGTTAGAGAAACCAAATTGTTTACTAATAATAAGCTATTGAGCAGGTTTTTAATTTGTAAACTTTGTCCGTTACGCGAGATAAAGCTATTTTATTTCAACAACAGACAGATGAAATTTCTCACGGTGGCTAAAGTTGATTTGTTTTCTATCTTAGAATGTGCAGCATAATTTGAATTCAAATGTCATGTCTCGGCCAATTGTGCACGTTTTCTCACGTTTCAAATTGATGAATCTTTTATATCATCTACAATTCTTTTGACATTTGTAATTTGAGGAATAACGGGTTTTATTAAACAAAAAAGAGAAATTAGGAAATCTGCCACACCTTTAACTCACATTTCTGTACCTCCAGCATTCTGCATTCTTTTGAAGTTGAATGACATTGCTCTAACTTTACCAATTAAATCTCGATAGGCCCCAAATTTCCGTTTCTTATATGGTTCCTTCTTCGGCCGGGAAATTCCTACCGAATATTTATAAACTATTAAATCTTGTTAAAATTATTTTTTTTTTCTACAAAATGGTTGTGTTTTTTTCTTTTTAACGAGTGGTTGGGGTTGAAAAGAACAAATAAATTGTGACTGTTTGGTTGAGTGATGGGAACTCTCAATTATAAACGGTGTAAAACTCTCACATGCTACAGTAACAATGAAGAAAAAAATTGTTAGTATAAAGTTCTTACATGCTACAGTAAAAATAGTTCTAACCAACGGTTTCCATCACATTTCCAAACACCTAAGAGTCTTTTAAAAGGCTCCGGTCTCTGTTTCCTGTTTATATTAGTCTTTTGACCAGCTTTGTTCTACTAGAAGTTTCAGTTTTCAAATATATCATTCAACGTAAGAAAATACCAAAACTCGTGACTTTGACAAAAAAAGATGTTTCTTCTTAGAATGGAAGATAGCCAGACAAAAAAATAAAAATTTGGTCCAACTGCACAATCTTGAAGAGGCTTGAACAGCTCTGGCCGACCAAGAAAATATGAGCCACCCATGAGGTTGACAAAAATCTCCCAAATTGAATGGTGACTGGCTGTTCATATTCTTCTCCCCCATGAAAAAGTCAATACAAATATTATTACTCTTCAGCAAAACTTAAGGGGTGTTTGGCAGTGGTGGAAGCCACTCAGTTCAATAGAATTAGTGAGAAAGTGTCATCTAATCAAGTTGGTAAAATCTCTTACATTCAATAGAATTAGTGGTAAAATCAATAAAATTTGAGTCTAAAATCATCTTAAACTTGAGTTATATTGATCAAAAATCAAAAAGAAGTGTGACAAATACCTGATATAGTGTTGAAACATCTTCTATGCACGTGCAAAGTTAAAAATTTTATGATTTAAGCAAAATTTTACTTTACTACACTGCTGAATTTAGTACTTTTTCACGTGTTTTTTGGTGTCAAATTTGGCGGGAAAAAAGTGTTATAAATATATATATATATTCAATATTACACAATATTGTCACTACATATTTACCAATATTATTGCTCGCAATAATCAAAACAATAATCCTTTAGCTTTTTAAGCTTTGAAGTTGAGGCTGAAGATTCAAAATCTTAATTATTGGGTAAAAGCAGATGTAGTTTTACCGTTAAGTTATACCTGCAACCACTTATTATTTAACTCTTTTAATTTCACGTTTTCCTTTATAAGTTATAGCTATGCATTTTCCTCCATGATTCATTTTCTTTGCAGTCTTTAGACGATTTTGCACTGTTGCCAAAACAAATAAAACTCACATTTCGTTTGGCACACCAGTTCAAATTGGGGTTTGAACAGTCTACAATAGAAAGCTCTTAAATGCTATAGTGTAAAGCAAAAAACAACTACAACTTTTTAAACCATCATTAATTTAAACTCTTTTACCAAACACCCAATGATATAGTTTGTTCAATGCCTTTTTAATATATATAAAGTATACTATGTAAACTAAATAATATTTCATTGTTAGTATTTTGATAGTAAAGTATAAGTATAGGTTTGATTACATATACGATCCATTTAGCTTTTAAAAGTATATAATATTTTGGTACTAAAGGCTAATGCTATATATTGTGTCTACCAATCTCAATTTCAACTTAAACTTTGGTTTGCTATTAGTGGCGGAGCCAAATTTTTTTTTCAATGAGACGTGAATTAAACCAAATTTTTAACTAAAACATATTATTACTATTTTAACAAAGTTTATTCAATTTTGAAATTTACAATTTACGAAGTTATGAATTCTTATGACATTGGGATTGTGTTGTTGTTTATTAGTATTTTAAAATTAAAATATAATAGGTTGTTTGAGAACTTTGATTTAAACCAAAATTTTTGGTTGAAACTAAGGTTATTATAGTGCCTTTTTTTTTTTACAAAATTTAAATTATTGTAGTGTTTTGGTTCAAATCTATAATTTAAACCAAGGTTTTAAATGCCCTAAAAATTCAAAAGATAAAATTTTGGGGCAAAGTTGAAACTTTGTTAAAGTTTTAATAAAATATTGTGAAGAATAAGTCTCAATGGGGGCAATATAAGAAGAAAAGTGTAAAAGAGTTTAATATTGGGCTTAAATCATAAAGGGACCACTTGAGCCAGTGGTAACATGGCTCTGCCGCTCGTTGCTATAGTGTAAAGCACTAACATGTTACAGTGTCAAGAAAAAGTAAGTTACAGTATAAAGCTCTAATATGCTCTTTTGTCTAAAATTAGTTCAAATCATATTTCTTAAACACATTAATAAATTAGCATGGTTTTGTGCTTTTAAACTTTGTCCCGCACATAATAACAACTTATTAGAAGGAAAAAATAATTAAATAAATAAAGGTTGAAAGAAATATTCTTATGATTAATGACAAAATCACTTATTAATTAGTTTGTATGAGTTATCTGATCTACTCCCAATGAAGAAGACGCCGATATTCTAACGAAGAAGATTGAAGTCAAAGGTTGTTTTCCCTGACACCGAACCACTTTGAAGTTCCTGAATAATATTTGCTTACTAATTCTTCTGGTGCATTTAAAACATGGGACGAAACCAGTTGCTAGTTTTGGGAGGACCGCCAACGAATTTAGAGTTCCTTTTGAATTCTTCTTCTTTTAGGCCTTTGCTCAGAAGGAAAAAAAAAAAAAAAAGAACTTCGAATTAGGTTTTATTCTCATCTTTTCCAAGGGCCGCCCATTGTAAAGCTCTTTTTGTCTCGTTTAATTAATTTCATTTTTTCTTATCTTGGGATCCTTTTCATGTTGTGTTTTATTTTTGGTAGGATTCAATGTTTAGTGTTTGGTTGTTTGAAAAATGTTTAAAAGAACATTAGTTTTTAAAAATATTATATCAGTGCATTGAGTATTTTTTTTTTTGGAGCTATGAAATGTCTGACTTATCTGTTTATTAATACAACCTCAAATCCATCTCGTAAAGCTATTGAAAAATTAAACAAAGCTCATTAAAGAAAACCAAACATAGAGGGTGTCTTTTTAATATTTTTCAAACGACTGAGTACCAATGTGATGTTACATCAAAACATGTGACATCATAGTTGTTGGGTCTTTGAGGTTTATCTTAAAGAGTAAAGAAATTTTCATAAATGTCATCTTTTATTATTTATTTTTTTATAAATGTTACAAATATTTTAGTGTGATATAACTTAAACAAATAATATAAGTAATAATATGATACAACTTTTTAAAACGTGGCATGAATAAAAACTATGTTTAAAGGTATGACATGTGATTTTCTCTAAAAGTTAACCTGTTGCGAAGAGTAGCCAGTTCTTATTGTCATTCCCCCAATATGGAATTCTGTACAAAAGTGATAAAAATCTACTGTTTTATTTCACGCGACCAATGAACTAATGAAGATGTTGCTAATGAGATCCTGATCTCACTCTTGGGTCAAATCATGAATGATCTTCCTTTTTAGTCCATCAGATGCTGCACGTTGAGAAGAAGTTGTAAAAGCCCCAGTCCACGTGTGTTTTCATGTTGTTTGTATTAAAATTACTACATATATTCCCTAATTAACGTTAGTTAATTGATAGTTTCATGAAACTTTTATAATAGAGTATATATATGAACCGACAACACACGTTTTTGTACGTATAAGATAGTGTTGCAAGAACAGCCCGGCCCGGCCCGTTCTCCTTAGGCTCATACGGCCTGCGGGCCGGACCGGGCTGGCCTATGAATTTCGTGGGCCGGGCCGGCCCATATTAAAAATAACTTGGCCCGGCCTGGCCCGCGGGCTAATTTTATATGGGTCGTGTCGGGTCGTGTCGTGGGTCGTGTCGGGCCGTGCCGTGGGCCTTAAATGGGCCGGCCCATCTTGGCCCATCATGGGTTTAAATGGGCCAGCCCATCTAAACATGTAATTTTTAATTTTTTTATTTTTAAATTTTTAAACAAGTTAATAAATATAAAAGTTTAAATAGTTAAGGAAAATATAAAAAAGGATATTTTATTTACGATTGCCTCATTAAAAACCTTTCCAAGGAAAACTCAGTGGGACAAAATCTTAGTAAGAAAAAAAGAGTACAATCGGGATAATTATACATTAGATGTTTACAAAATTACTAAAAACAAAAAAAAATAAAAAAATATTGTTCATAATTAATTACAACGTATTACTCCCAGTGGGAGTATTAGAAATGTCCAAATTTTCAAAGTCATCAACCCAATCATCTTGAACTTCTTGGCTTCTTCTACGAGCATCCTCCCAATCTTTGACACACATTACTGCTTCCAGAATATCGTCACTCATACGTGCACGTCGTTCATCAAGAACTCTACCACTGCAACTAAATACTTGTTCACTTGCAACTGTAGATACTGGTATGGTTAATATATCACAAGCCATTTTAGAGAGTACAGGAAAAGTTCTTGACTGTGATCTCCAAAATGACAAAAGATCAAACTTATTGAAATCATGACCACCACCTTGCTCATTGAAAATGAATGCCGCAAAATTTGTTTCCAGATAGTTTTTCAATTCACTATGTGTTGAAGATGTAGACGATGCACCGAAACTAAATCCGGTATAGCTAATCATACTTGCCCATGAAGAACCATGTGGTACAGAAGTAGTATTTGCTAAAGGTGTAGGGGATATTGTTTGGCCTCCTCCATATTTTTCATTATATGCAATAAATATGTTGTTAACTTTTGCTTGCACATTTTGAATAGTTATGATGTCAGAATGCACCCTTAATTTTTCCTCTATACCCTTAAGCAAATATTCAACACCAGCTAATTTAACTCTCGGATCCAATACAACAGCTATGCAATACAACGGTGGAACACGCTCCTAATATTTTTTGAATTTTTGTTCCATGAACTCAACAGATTCCTTAAACATGTCAAAATCTCTATGCATATCGAAGGTTGCAGCAATGTCGTATAACTTATGTAATGCATGAGGAGAGGTGGGATAGTACACACCTGAGAGTTGGAGAGTGGCTTCATAAAAAACCTTTAAGAAATTGTAAAAGCATGAAGCAATTTGCCAATCGAATTCTTGAAGCAGCTCAGCTGGATTCTTCAAGTTGTAATACGCGGTTATGACCTCTTTGTATGGTAGGCATGCATTCAGCATCAAATATGTTGAATTCCATCGGTGTCCTATGTCAGTTGGAAGTTTTCTGGGTTTCATGCTTGCTCTTTTGCAAAGCTTAGTAAACTCTTCAATTCGAGAGCCAGAACTTGCTATGTAACCCAAGGCCGTTCGAATATTTTCTAAATAACCTTGAAAAAATTTCATGCCATCTTGAACACACAAGTTAATAATATGACAAGCACATCTTTGGTGAAAAAGTGTTTCGCCATGTTGTGGTCTCAATGTTGTTTTGAAAAGGTTAATAGCAGCAGTATTAGCAGATGCATTATCAAATGTGATGCTCAAAACCTTTTCTTTAATGCCATAAAAATCAAAAACTTCCATGATGACATCATGAATGGCCTTGGCATCATGCGGATAAGGCATTGGTTGAAAAGCAATTAATCTTTTTTGAAAAGACCAATCTTTATCCACATAATGTGCAATTACACAGATATAACTAGTTTTGGTACGACCTTCCCACAAATCAGATGTGCATGCAACAGATGCAGTGAATGAATTAAATTCAGTTACTAACTTTTTCCTCATTGAATAAAAAACTTTCATAGTGTCAGCTCTTGTGGTAGTTCTTGAAACACGCCTATATTGTGGATTATAGGCATTTTGAATGTACTCCTCAAAGGCTGGATCATCAGCAAGACTAATTGGTTGTTGAACACTAGCCAAATATCTAGCATGCCATTCTCTTGCTCTTTGTTGGTCATATGACCAATTGGTAACACTACCATCAGGGCTAAATTGAAGTGTTTGTTGACGACAATCAACACCACCTACACCATGCTTAGCTTCGCATTTTTTGCGATGCCTCTCTAAGTGATCAGTGCCAGAAGAGGATTTACCTGTGTAGTCTTGTTTGCATACTTTACAAATTGCGCGCTCTTCTGTTGCACCATGCTCGTTTGTATGTGTTACGAGATCAAAGTAATTCCAAACTGGTGGAGTTCATTGAATTTTCCTTTTGCCCTTACGAGTGACTTCAGAGGAGCCATCAACTTGAGATAGCAAGTCAACTCCAATTTCTTCCAGTGGATCATTAAATTGTTCTTCTTCGTTGACCACCAAATGTGAAATGTTGGCTCTCCCTCTAGGTGATGATGCCATAGCTTCAATAAAAAATAACAATAAATTAACGTAACATAAAAATTAAATAAAATAATTACACAATAAAATTAACTTATAACAATACAAAATTAATGAACAACAAATGAAATAAATTATACCTTCAAGTTTTTTTTCCTTTCTGAAGAACTCCAAGTAATTTAAAAAACAAGACAATACATAAGATCTTAGAAGTTTGTTGAATGAGTATCTCTGTGAATGTTCTACATTTATTTATAGGTAAAAAAGTTTATTTTTTATTTTTTATTTTTTTAATCTTTTTTTTATTTTTTTTCTTTCAAGTGTAACTTGATTAGACAATTCGTTGAAGACTTAACGTCTCAGCTTTGCACATTGCAGGCCTTCCTTCTGAGCCTCTATGTTAGGCTTGTCCCTTTATAATTGCATAGGGGAATCTAATGCCATGTTCACTCACGGGCGAATATGACATGCATAAATTATATAATATTTAATTCTTATATGTATTAAATAATATATATATATTAAATGTATAGTATTTTGATGTGATAATACATGACCTATAGACTCAATATCTGATTCTTAGCTTTGCTTCTCCAAAGCAAAGCATGCCTTATGTAAAAAACCTAAACTGCCCCTATGTAAAATAAACTTGCATATAAAATTTTTGCCTAGGGGGCTCTGCCCCCTACAACCCTCGGGAGGGGGGTTTACCACCCCCCTTCCAACCCCTACGTCGACCTTACCGCGTACAACTTCTGCATAGGGGCAATCTGCGTCAGGGTAATAATTAAGCTCTACACATACTAACAATGCCTACAAGAAAAAAATTTTAAAAATGCAAAGAAAAGAAAAAGAGCTTGTCAGGCCTATTGCAATGTGATGTGCATGGGGGATCTAATGCTATGTTGACTCACGGGTGAATATAGCATATATATATATTATATAATATTTAATTCTTACATGTATTAAATAATATATATATTAAATGTATAGTATTTTGATGTGATGATACATAACCTACAGATTCAGCATCTGATTCTCAACTTTACTTTTCAAAAGCAAAGCATGCCTACAAGGAAAAAATAAAAAAATAAAAAGAAATGAAAAGAGAAGAAAAAGAACTTGGCAGACGTATTGTGATGTGATTGCATTGGGGAAATCTCATGGCATATTCAATTATTCATTCACGGGTGAATATGGCATGTATATATATTATATAATATTTAATTCTTATATGTATTAAATAATATATATATTAAATGTATAGTCTATTGATGTGACAATACATGACTTACAATGAGCCTTACATGACTTACTGGGGAAGGCCATACTCAGCCATGTTCACCCGTGAATGAACATGAAAAAATATATCTAAATATATATATATATGAAATTGGCCCACAATGGGCCCATTGTGGCCCTGTATGGGCCTAGATGGGCCAGCCCAACCCAGCCCGGCCCATGATTTTCCATGGGCCGTGTCGGGCCGGCCCATGGGCCAACATATATAGGCCCGGCCCAGCCCACAAGTATTTATGGGCCGTGAACAGTGCCGGGCCGTGCCGGCCTGGCCCATCACTGTATCAGGAAGGGCTCGGGCCGGCCCACGGACCCCGACCCATTGTTGCATCTCTAGTATAAGGCTCAGAATCATACCGTACATACGTTAGCCAGACAAAATGAATACATTTAAGGCTTTATATTTGGCCATGCAAGTAGAACACAATATTAGAAAATCGTTAAGACAAGATGAATATATTTAGGACTTTATATAAAGCTTGTCATGACAAGCAACAAAAATAGTAAAATAAACTAAATTCTGAGTAAGTACTAGGAAGTTCAACTAGAACCCAAAATTAGAAATAATTGTATACAAAGACAAATCATACATTAGACTGCTCGTGTTTCTTGTTGTATTTTTAAGACTTGTAAAACTTTGAAAAAGTAAATAAATTCAAAGGGAGTCCTATGCATATAAAGTAATAGAGTATTTGACAACTAAGTTAGAACTTTAACACTGTAGCATAACTTTAAAAAAAAACATGCAACATGTGAAAGTTTTACATTGTTGTATAATTTATTTTACACTGCCACATATGAGAGCTTTACACGAAACTTGTTTATAGTAACATTGCTATATATCAGAATAATTCTTGGACTAGTTTAGACTTTCATTTATTTGGCCGAGAAAAAAAACCAACTAAGACCTAGTGTTGATTAAAGGTTCCTCAAACCAACCATGTAAATTACGTGTTGAAGCCAAGGTTGCCATAATAAGCTAAGCTAACAACAGACATGGAACGGAAGAAGTTCCACACGGATCCAAGTTGAAAGTCACGGTACAGAGACAGAGATCAAGGATCAGTAATTGCGCAACGCGTTTGTTTGGGACAACGTTTTTATGCATATATAAATGGCGTGACCCACAAACCTGCATGCATTACGCGTAAAGAGTTGTCAGTCAGCCCATAGTGAACTGTGAGGGCAGATGCTGTTTTTTTGCCCTCACTTTTTGGGTTAGGTTTTTGGGCTATTTTAAACTTGAGTCGAACTAAAGTTTTAGGTTAAAAAACTATAGCATGTGAAAGTTTTACACTACTTATTTAGTTGGAACTATTTCTTGAAACAACCTATTTTCCTTGGAATTGGGTAAAAGTAATACCCTGCTGCAGTAGAGTACGTCCGTTCTTCATAAAATTTCTTTATATCTTGTTTGGGCGCATTTTGCTTCAAGGAAAGCTTTTTGAATGCTTTTGGAGTCTAAAACCTACTTCCAAGAGCGTTTCAATAGTTTATTGGAAGATTTTTGACCCACCGTAAGAGCTTTGAATCAAAACTACAATTTTGCGCATTTTTAAAAACAAGCTGTTTTGATAAAACTTTGAAACTTATCACACAATTGACTTAAAAAGCTTTCATTGTAACATGTTTATTTCTTCTAATTAGAATATTAAAAAAAATTATTTTCCTTTAGTCTCTTTCAAAAATGTGGTTTTAAACATTAACAGAAAGAATACAACTTTTACTTTCATACTTCTTAATGCTTAAGGGCAAAAACAAAAATAATGTGAAATGGGTGAGCCTAAACTTTGAGCTTTTTAAATCCAAAAATTACTTTAAAGAGATTACGAAGGTCATCCTTTTAGAAGAGCCTTCGCTCAAAAACCAAAAAATAGGACCTCTTGAAAAATACTCTTCTAAAAAAGAAGGCTTGAATATAAACCTCACTCCAATATGTTATTGCTTATTAGACAGTTGGAACCTCATTTTTGTCCTATATTTTAAGTACTTTACTTTTTACTGCTTTTCTTTTATTGTTTAAAAATAAAAATAAAAATAAAATAGTGTCACACATATATATGTGATTTGATACTGTCTTATTAATAGTTTATTATTTCATATTATATTACAGGCAAACCATATAGAGCCTGTTTACAAACATAGATTTGAAAAAAAAAATTTTGGTTCAAACAAATTTTATTATTGTATTTTTTCTTGTAAAATTTAAATTTTTATGTTATTTTTAGTTTAAACCTTTGGCAGCTAGATCCCAATGCTCTAACCAAACTGCAAACCCAAACATTAATGGTGACATTAACTTTCAAACCCACCAACCGAATTTAACCAAGGTCTTCAAAGAAGCACCTTATGAACCTTCACTAGGAACAGTTTCCCACTTTCTCAAGGAAAAAAAACATAAAAACAGAGAAAGAAAAAAAGTAATCTCTGCTTATATAGTAAAGTCATACATATTGCTTTTACTAGTCTAATTAATTTAATATTCCACTTTTTTATGTTGGAGCCACCAAAGACTGAGACCACTACGACAAGCTGGCCTATAAATACCCTCTTAGAAGTTGGAACTTCTCAACCTTGGCTGCATTATTTTTTTATCTGTATCCACACCTTCAAAAGGATATCAGACCAAGCCTTGAGGCTACTTTCCATTTATCTTATTGAACTCTTTCACATCTCAATATATTGATCTCTTTGTCTCTCCTCTCTCTCTCTCTCTCTTTCTCTCTCTCTAGCTCATATCCCACGTAACCAAGTAATTATGGTGGGTAGCAAACAACAATTGTTGTCCAAAATAGCCACCGGAGATGGTCACGGAGAAAAGTCCCCATACTTTGACGGTTGGAAGGCCTATGAAAATGATC
Organism: Artocarpus heterophyllus; assembly: GCA_025403435.1. Lineage (NCBI taxonomy): Eukaryota > Viridiplantae > Streptophyta > Magnoliopsida > Rosales > Moraceae > Artocarpus > Artocarpus heterophyllus. The sequence continues at coordinate 4,455,968 of CM046344.1, forward strand.
CATTTCACCCCACCAAAAACCCTCATGGGGTTATCCAAATGGGCCTTGCTGAAAACCAGGTAAATTAATTTGATTAAAACTTTGGTCCAATTAATTTAAACCTTAAGTTAATTTATCTCAGTAATCTAAATATTCTTCTTTCCTTATTCTATTACATATCCAGCTATGCTTTGATTTGGTTCAAGACTGGATTTTAGACAACCCCAGAGCCTCCATTTGCACTCCTGAAGGAGTTGATGAATTCCGGGACATAGCTATTTTCCAAGACTATCATGGTCTTCCAGAGTTCAGAAACGTATGTGACATATTTTATATGTAACAACTTTGCTAAAACTTTGTGTTAATTAATTGCTTCAACTGGGTTATTACCAAAATTTTCTAATTGATCCTAATTATAATATGTACATTTCTTGAATTCCACATGATCAGGCTGTTGCAAAGTTCATGGGAAAGGTTAGAGGAAAGGGAGTAACGTTCGATCCCGACCGCATCGTGATGAGCGGGGGAGCAACTGGTGCCCATGAGATGGTTACTTTTTGTTTGGCTGATCCTGGTGAAGCATTCTTGGTTCCTGCCCCTTATTATCCAGGGTATGTTACTTTTTTATTATTTATTTATTTATTTTTGTTAATTGTATTGGTTTTTTACCATTTCCTTTCTTCAATAGGAGGACCCTTGACCTGAATTCTGTAAAGAAAAAGACCCTTCACCTGCTGCCTTCCGTCTCAGACGGGGGAAGGAGAAAGATTAGGAGATTAATTAAAAAATTAACTAATAAGATTATTGGAGAAATTAAATAATAAGATTATTGGTGGGTATTTAGATTGGTCAACCTATATACAGCTCATTGGCTGGTCAGCAATTGTCAAAGTCAACATCACAAGTTAGTATTAGGTTGATCAGTTCTTTTTTTTTATATATTTAATTTAATAGTCAAATCCTACTCTCCAACTTGAATTATTGGTGGGGCCTTGAAAACATTAATCAATAGACCCCTTATAGAAACCACTCGTCAGTGTTATTTATTTTGGCGCAAACGCTTGTACATTTGAGCAAGTCATTTTTAGTCCACTCTAGTCTAATTATGTGATAGGTTTGGTAAAAAAAGAAAAATACTTACAGAATTATGAATAGTTAAAGCACGTCAGTATTGTATCAAATTAAAAAAGTATAATTTGAAGATTTGACAGTTAAAAAATACAATAATTAATTGATCTAGAAGTTAAATGTTTGTGCACACTAAAGAGTTTTAATAGGTTTAAGATGTTCTTCTAGAGAAAAATGAAAGTAGAATCATATTCATCATAGATAAAGTCAATATGTAATTTCTTCAAGATTTGCTAAAACTAATGCTCCGAGATAATTTTGTCGCAGATTCGACCGAGACTTGAGATGGAGAACGGGAGTACAACTTCTTCCAGTCCATTGTGAACGCGCAAGTAACTTCAAGGTTACAAGAGAAGCCTTGGAAGCAGCCTATGAGAAAGCCGAAGCGAAGAACATAAGAGTGAAGGGCTTGCTTATCACCAACCCTTCAAACCCCTTAGGCACAATCCTGGACAGAGAGACACTAAGATCTATAGTAAGATTCATCAACGAGAAGCGCATCCACCTAGTCTGCGACGAAATCTATGCTGCCACAGTCTTTAGCCAGCCGGCATTTGTGAGCATCTCGGAGATCATTGAAGAGGATAATGACATTGAGTGCGACAAAGACCTAATCCACATTGTCTACAGCCTGTCAAAGGACATGGGCTTCCCTGGTTTCAGGGTCGGGATTGTGTATTCCTACAACGATGCGGTGGTAGACTGCGCAAGAAAAATGTCTAGTTTCGGATTAGTCTCGTCGCAAACGCAACACCTAATTGCAGCCATGTTGTCAGATGATGTGTTTGTGCAGCGGTTTTTGGCTGAGAGTTCTAGGAGATTGGGAATTAGGCACAAGGTGTTCACAAGAGGGCTTGCTCAGGTGGGAATCAGCTGCTTAAAGAGCAATGCAGGGCTGTTTTTGTGGATGGATTTGCATAGGCTGCTCAAAGAACAGACATTTGAGGCAGAGATGGCTTTATGGCAAGTCATAATTCAAGAAGTCAAGCTCAATGTTTCGCCAGGGTCCTCGTTCCATTGCCCCGAACCGGGTTGGTTCAGGGTATGCATTGCCAACATGGATGATTACACTATGGAAGTTGCTTTGACTAGGATTAGAAGCTTTGTGCTTCAAAAGAAGGAGCTTGCTCATGTGGTGGTGCCAAACAAGAAGAAGTGCTGGCAAGATCACAACCTCAGGCTAAGCTTCTCGGCTCGCCGATTCGACGATTTCTTGATGGCATCACCTCATTCTCCTTTACCTCACTCGCCTTTGGTTCAAGCAAGGACTTGATTAGTTTGGGATTTGGTAAATTCTTAACCATTATAAAGATAACTATGAAACAATTAGATTCATGCAATTCTTTTTTTTTTTTTTTCTTTTAAAAAGTATAGAGTTGATCAATGTTCTAACCAATTTGTTGATGCTTTCATTGCATCCCAAGGGATTACTTTGGTTCAATGTATGACCAATGTTTTTTTTTTTTTTCCTTTTTTCTTTTCACCCTCTTAGCTTGGATCTATGTATTCTTTTTCCTTTTTCACCAAATGTCAGTGGAGAAGGTGTGTGTAACAAATCTTTTCTTTACAAGTGCATCAATAAAGAATTTATTTAGCTTTTCAAGCTTTTATAAATTATTCTAATGGCTTTTAAGTTGACCAAAGTATATAAGTCTGAACTTTTATGTAAAAAGGGCTCATAGACATAAAGTCTGGCTCATTATTCTCTTGTAAATATGATGGACGATTAGCTTCATGTCAAATAAATGAAGGTAAATGCTCAAGTACTTGTATAGATAATAAAAGATATCAAACTACACTTTAAAGTGATAAAAAAAGGGGGTCAAAGTATAGACCTCAAGCATCAGAGGAAAAGCTATGAAGTTTGTTCGAGAAATCAATTAGAACCAAATAGTTGGAACTAATTTATTATAGCATGTAAAAGTTTTATACTAAAATCTGCTATAGCATGTGAAATTTTTATACTATAATAGTTGAAACTATACCATTGAAATGATGTTGCCAGGGAGTAATAAGGAAGCAATTTATAGTTTACCCCCAAGCCATTCTTATTCGTGGGCACTTACAAATTCTGCCTTGTCTTGAAGTTTTAGTGCCCTCCATAAAAAATAAAAAAAAAATAAAAAAAGTAGGAAAACAGGACACTAATTCTATATCTATACAAAAATAATTAATCTTATCCTACCACATAACTTAGACTGTACATACGAGCAAGCTCGTAGGAAAATTGCGTACATCTAATTTTATGTTGACACATACATTAATTAAAGTAATAAACAATTACCTTGTGTTAGGCAAACGGTTTAAATTCATGAATTCAAACTATTCACAATATAAAGCTCTCACATGTTACAATGTTTAAATTCATTTTTTGAGTGTAATTAACTCATTTGCAAAGCATCTTGTTAATCTTATTCCAGCAGAACCATATTGAACAACAATATAAATTTATATATATATATATATATATATATATATATATATATATATATTTCCTTCTTAACCATTTTCTTTTGCCCGTTTTATTGCCAAACATATATCCAACGAAAAGCTAAGTCCTTACTCTTTAATCTACTCTTTCAAGTGCACAAAAAGCCGTGGCTACCACAAACAGTATGTCTAAGGTGATCCCACGTCAGATAAAATAATCACAAAACCACACACACACACACACATATATATATATAGAGCTGGTGATATTAATAATAATAAAAAAAAGTCCTGGTTTTGCTTGTCAATATCTGTTTAATTTAATCATCAGTCCTACCTTTGGCGTGCTATAATAGATCAAGTTACAACAAAGTATTATTTGCTTAAACAAACAAAGATTCGTTAGATATGGATTGACAAATGAGGTCGAAGATGACGTGGTTGTTTACACATGCATAAGTATTTAATATACTTTTTTAATATATATATATTTTAAAAAAGAGTGGAACGACGTTGTAAGCAAGGCAAATCGAAGTCAGAAAACTAAGTCAGAATAACGGGGCTGTTGCTATTTTAAAAAAAAGTGGACTGGGCTACTATGAGGTAGAGTAAACATAGATGTCAGAAGGGGAAACTATAATTTTATGAGATTACAAATATAAAATTAAAAGGAAAAAAGAACATTAGGTGAGAGTTAATGTTAAAAAAATCACAGCAAAATTGGTTATATGACTTGTAATGACGATAACATGATGCGGGCATTCCTCTATAATCCTGTTATGACTCAATGCGTGACCATGTTTTTCATCAAATAATTTATATAAATTGGCTTTTATATTGTGGCTGTTATGTATGATATATTCAGAAAGGCACTGATTTGGAGGTAAAAACAGAGGTAATCTACAGCTTTGGTTAATTTGTTCTTTTTTTTTTTTTTTGGTATGAAAGCAAAAGGAAAGGAGCCAAGAACATAAAAACAAACTCAAATCTTGTGTTGATATATATATATATATGTTATATCTTTATCTGAAAAAGTTGCTTTTTTTGTCTATTTCCTTTCTCCAGCCACAAAACAAAAAAAAAAAGTTTTTATTTATTCATTTTTTATTTTTCATCTTTTTAGTGTGTTCATGTGGACATCTTGTCAATTATCTCTTCCGACGTTGAAAATTCCATCTCATCAAAAGAAGAAAACCTATATTTAGAGACTTTTTTCCTGAGATGCATTTGGTTTTTATGCCCTCCAAAAAAAGGAATACCGTTCTTTCTTCTTTTTTTTCTTCTTTTTTTTGGGTATATTTAGAGACCCTTTTTTTTTCTTTTTTCCTGATGACTAGACCTTCTTCAAAATACTGTTTTTATAACCTTAAAAAAAAAAATACCGTTCTTATGGTCTATTTGTAGACGTGATTGTCATTCTTACAAAAGTGTCAACCACATAAGTAGTCCTCATTTTCAATCTGGAGACTTCTAATTAGCTCTGGAAGTGGTCCTAATGTTCCAATAGCAAAAGTTATACAAACAATTAAATGAACAGATATTTCAGATTTTTGGAAGAGTTATTTCTTCTTCTTCTTCTTCTTCTTATTCTTCTTTTTTGGAAGTTTTTAGTTTTCCTATATGAGTTTAGTTTGCAACTACTAATAGCACAAAGTTTTTTTCCCCCCGAATTCTTTACATATGGGCATTTTTATGTTTCATATATACTTTTACAAGATGAGGTTACACATAAGCTTTGATCTTTTGTACAGGTCAAAATCAGTGTTTGGCCACAACTTCTCTTTTTATTTTTTTATTATTGTTATTATTATATGTTTGGTATGCAATGATGTAATAGGCCAGTGGGTTTGTTTGTCTAAAATATTTCTATTGTTTAATTACTATTAAAAAAAACCGAGCTAGCATCAGCTACATTAGGTTCTAAATAATATTGCAAGTACTTGTCATGACATTATAAAAATTCCACTTTGCAAATTTTTTTTACCAAGTCATTTTCCTCTAAAGAAAGCTTAGCAGCCATCAAAAGTAGGAAAAAAAAAAAAACCTCAAAAAATAACTTAGTTTCCCTGATTCTGAAACCTCTTTTAATATGCACCAAAAATCACTGGCCACATGATCTTCATAATTAAATGCATATATATATATATATATATACATGTATAATGTCAATGAGCATGTCATGTAATTGGTCTCTGATTGGAAAAGTAGGAATCGCCAAATGTAAGAAACAAAAGGCTAAAAGTTTAGCAAACTTGTAATCGAATCTGACATAGATGTTTGAGACTTGATTAAAAACATGGTTGTATAAGAAATTTTATATTATAACAACTAAAAGTTTTAGTTTAAATTGAGAATACCGAGCACAAGTATTTTAACAGCTCAACTAAACATTAAAAAAAACTTGACATTAAATTGAAAAAAAAAATTATTGAAAATGCATACACTTGCATATATCCACTTTTAGTCAACTCTATAGACTATACATCACATCCTCTAGGCTCTAGGCCATAACTTGAAAGTTCCAATCTCTAATTTTCATAGCAAGAACTATATACACAAGATCAACCCTTTTCATGGTTTCTCCCAAATTTCATTCTAACAAATCAAAAAGTTCAATAACTCTGAAAATATGCCAACCCCAGATTATTAAAACTAACAAATAACACAAGCATTTGGATTTTCCTCTATACAATGCACATAATAGTATTGGGTCATGCAAGGATTGTAAGCTCTGTAGGCCTTGATAAGTTCAGCAATCTGGTCCTTTTCATCTTTTTTGCCCTCATCTTTCTTACCATCATCTTTCTTTTCCTCCTTCGCGGGTCCTACCGATACCATTTCGGTGTTCCAAGTTTTTCGCAATTTGCTCACCACTTCCACAGGGTCCACATCTCCAACAACTGTTAACTTCTTTTCCTTCATGTCCATTGAAATCGAATCAATGCCTTCAAAATAAGTTACAACAGAAAACAGACAAACATAAGTAAATTTTTAGGGTGGTCTGTTTGGTAAATAGATTTGAATTAGTGATTTGATTTGAGTTGTGTGATTTGAATTATAATTTGAATTAATGATTTGAATTGTTATTCGAATTAATGTTTAGATGTGTATTTAAATTTTAATATAAAATAAAATTAGAATTTGTGTTTGGAATGGTAGTGAAAATAGTTTTTGATTTATTAACAAATATAATAAAATATTAATGTTAATGATTCTAAAAAATATGCAATATGGATCTTAATTTATTTCTCTTTTCACTAGGAATATAATAAAAAAAAATCTCAATTAGATATCAACCGAAAAAGTTATGATTTTTTTCCTCAAATATAAGAGAGAGCTTTTACTGTAACAAAAATATCCAAGTATCAAGAGTTTTGAAAGAGTGAGAATTTTGAAAACTTGAATTTGAGAATTTTGAAAACTTTGATTCTTGATACTCATTTGATTCAAATTTTAGAGAAAATAAACAAGTATTCAAAGGATTCTTAATATTTTAATTTAAATTTGAGTCCAATAGGTGTAACGAATATCTAAAACAATTATGCCCTTGAAAACTGAAATCTTCTAGAAAGATTAATATAACAAAAATATTGTACAGTTAATTTAGCTTGTTATGATTGGAAGATTGTGTGTGTGTGTGTAAGATATTCTCTTGCAGCATAATTATACAATCAGCGCAGACAAAAGCAAGAAACCTTTTTAAGTGAATCTTTAAAAAGCATAAACAAAAAAAAGGGGTAAAATTCAGTGTTTTTTCCCCCTTTAGTTTCTATCATTAGCCATGAAGAAGAACTTTTACCTGTAAGGCTGGAAACTTTTTTCAAAGCCTTTTGCTTTTGTTTGTCATCATGTAAATCCAACTTCACCACCACCTTCTGTGAGAAAAGTAAAACAGGAAAAAAATAAAGAAAAAGAAAAAAACAATTATTAGTATTATACTACTGAGGAAGAAGTACATATTAGTATATTCTATTCACCAAAAAAAAAAAAAAACATATTAATATAATCCCAAGAAAATTCATATATTTTTCATGTTTCAATTGTCCAGATCAATCATCAACATAATTCAAAAATATATAACAGTCAATTCCCAGGGAAAAAAAAATTGACCCCCAAAAACCATAAAAAATAAACGTAACTTATACAAGTAATATCAAAGAAATATCACTTGATAATCTACACCCACATGAGGAAATAATATTACAAACACACTAATTAAACATTAAAAATTAAATAATGAGCAAAGTTGAGGAAATTCCATGCACTGAAAAGACATTATTATAAGCTTAAAAAAATTGATTTGGTAAGAGGAAATTTCACCTTCATTTCTCTACTTGGGTTCGGAAAGCTCTGAAAAAGACTTGAGTACAGAAGTAAAACAATAACAACAAATCAAAGATAGTTTTCAGACGAAAGGATAAAGAAAGGTTATAATGACCAATAAGGAGAAGATGAAGAAGAAGAAGAAGAAGAAGAAGATGATGAAAGTTCTGAGAAAGAGAGAAAAACAGAGACGTTTTCTTGTGGAAGAAGATAAAGACGTGGAAATAAGGAATGACCCTTGAAACAAGACGAGGATATAGTGGCTTAATCAAGTCAAGCCAGTCCTACAAAAGTACTGAATTCTAAGGGCTTGTTTTAACAAGGAAACGATCAAAAGCCTGGAAATTATATGAGAAAAGTCAGTGGTCTTTTGGGGGTCTCTACTTTTGTAACTACTACGCTTATAACTATATATATATATACATATAAAGGGTTCTAGCTTTTACGCTTTGTTTTGTTGTGCTTTTGAGGAATGAGGACTAAAAGTGAACATTTTTCCAAACTCAAGGGCAAAACGGGAATAGGATTACAATGGTATTAGGAAAGTATTTGGAAAAATATGGAACGGGTCAATATGGACTAATTATTACTCAAAACAATCATTATATGCCATTGTTATCTCATTATTTTCATTTAATGCACTATCATTTTGACTTAATTGGTTCCTTATGATGAGTATAATCCGTCTTGATTAAGTACTTGAAATTGAATGAATGTGTTTCCTTTTATTGTAATAATCGTCAACGCCCAAGTGATTTGATCCCAGATTATTACCAGAAATGTTTGCAGTAAATTTTGTCTTATATTTAAAATTAATTAACTAGAAAGGTCAAACTTTAGAATAACAGTTGAAGAAGCAGAATGATAGAAAATGGAATTTGAAAGTGATTACACATAATCATAACCTTTATTATTCAAACTGTGACTTTGAATTGTTGACACATATTAACATTGTTTTGGAAGCTTTTACGTCGATGCATGTTTTTAGGTCAAAATCAAATAAAAATTAAAAAAATGCAAAATGAACTGAATATAACTAATATGGTTTTTTGAAGTGTTTAGGAGAGCGGTTGAAATTGAAAATATGATTTAAAAACTATAGCATGTGAAAGTTTTACATTATCGTAATTATTTACTTTTTACTGTAGTTATTAAGAGTTTTATATTTTTTATTGGTTTCAACTAAGATGCAAAATAGAGCCACATGAAGAGTTTTATACTGTAAGTATTTTTTACTTTATATTGTAACTACTGACTACTAAAAATTGTATATTATAGAGAGTTTAAATTAGTGAGTTTAAACCGTTGCTGCCTGAAACAAAGATTAATGGTTCAAAATGAATAACCTCACGTTTTTTTTTTATATTCTACAGTAAAATTCTCCAGGTTTTTTTTTCAATAGACTGACCATTGAAAGTTGATCAGTTCATTTGGATGTTCTAAAATCTAATTTTGATGGTCTTGCAGGTGATTTGTGATGTGGAGATTCTTACCTCTCAGAAAAGGATGTGTCACACCGTTTGTCTTCGTGTGTGACTAGGCATATATACATGCCTACTGGCCTCAATTGTGTACCATCGACAGGAAATATATGGACCATATTCAACTAATGGCCTATTTGATATAATTTTAACCAATATTTTACTTAAAAATAATATAAAATCTTCACATATTATAATAAAACAAAAAAAAAACAAATGCTAATGACTTTCAAAATCCTAATTCTTATCAAACAAAGACTTTGAAAAAGAGAGAAAAAAAATAAGAATAATAAGGAGTACTTTTAGCAAATTCTGCACCAGAAGACACCCGATTAAGAGAATCTTCTTGTTCATGTTAATTGATCAGGCTTTTCAGTATTTCTGACCATTAAAAAAGGCCCGTGGCCCGCGCTTACTCATTATTGTTTAAAGTAAAGGCATTTTCATAGTCATAACGTTTGTTATGACCAATTTTTGAAGCACAGCCTGCACAGGCATGAAAAGTCAGCAATAATTGCTTTGAATAGACTTTTTAAAAAACTAGTTGAACTCCACGTCTATGTACGTGGGAGGCATCTTGATGATCTTAGGTTAAGTTTTTATTACTGTGTTATTATTATTTTTAAACTTTTATATAACAAAAAATTTTAATTGTTTGTTAATACACAACTAACACAAATCTCTTTATAGTTATCACTTTTAAAATAATAAGAATTGCATAGTAAAACCTAAACAGAAACATATCTGTATATATATGTATTACAATAGAAACATGCAAAGAAAAAAACTATTTAAAATAAATACATAAAAGAATGATTATAATTTAGAGGATCTTTTGAAAAAATGAAAAAATAAAACAAAACAAAAAACTAAACACGAGCGCATGCAAAAAAAAAAATTATATCAATAAAAGTAAAGTAAAAAAAAATATATTTGAAAATTCTCTTGACTGGATTAAATTAAAAAGAATGCATTTATTAAAAAAATAATAGTTAAAGGATGGGATAAAAAATCTTTTAAAAAGAGACACGTTTCCTAAAAAAAAGTATTGTAGTGGGCTAATTAAGTTTAGGGGAGTTAGAACTCTAAAACTTTAGACACTTGATATTTAAAGGATTCAGATTTTAAGGGAAACAAACGCGTATTCAAAGGATTTTTAATATTTGAATCCAAATTTGAGTCAAAAGAATCCAAAAAATTCTCAAAACAAACAGACTCTTAAAAAAACCTAACAACATTATTTTAATAGTAGCAAGTGAAAGCCAAAAAAAGTATTCAAAAAAAAATAAAAAATAACACATGTAGAAAAAGTTATTTTAATTTATAAGAATTTATTTTGATATAATAAAATGACAAAACAATCAATAAGCAAAAGAAAAAAAATGTTAAAAAAAAGATATATAAGATTTTTTTTAAAGGATAAGTTTTTTTTAGGACGTGGAGTTAAAAATAAAAACTAAAGTTGAAAAAGCCAAAAAAAAGGTCAAAAAACACGCGTTGAAAAGCAAAAACTATAAATATATATATATTCCCGAAGCGTCGCCGCACGGCACTTTTAAATATAGAAAGATCAGTTGGGCAAGAACAATGCCGGTTTGTACACCTCTGTCGCATAATTAAATATTGTCTCCCCAATGGATGGCTGATTTTCATAAAGTCGGCAACTTGGATGGTTAGTTTCATCTACTTGGGTACAATTATTCTTTCCTCAAATTAATAAATGTGTTCGTTTTTATTTTCTCTATTTCAATATAATTTTAACATCATTTGAAACTTTAATTGTACTAAACATTTTAAGTTTAAAAATTATAGCATATAAACTTTATGCTATAAAAATTTTATGTTTTTTTATCATAACTATTGAAAATTTTATACTATTTATAGTTATAACTGATAAATTAAAATTTATCTAAAACACCGACTTATCTTCTTTGTTTGTCATAGTGATTGGAATACCTAATATATATCCACAATTTGATTTTCTTTAGATTGTTTGCCATGTCTCTCAAAACCCCCACAAAGTCATATCTGCCCAAAGAGCTCAATGATGATGCTCTAATATTTATCGAAGCGGACAGAAATAATTTTCAAGTTTATAATGATGATGCTCTTCTATCCTCATCAAAGAAGACAGAAAATAATTGTCCATGAATTTTCTGTTGTACAAGCTTTGCAATAGAGAAAGTTGTCTTTTTACTGGATTAGCATATGATAACAATCTTGTCAAATAATGCACCAAAGAAGCAATAAATAAGGAAATCACATTTTAGCAAAAATAATAAGGATATTGGGGGATGGGAAAATAAAAAAGGGAAAAACAAACAAACATATGCGTTACAAAACAGAAGCATGCGTAATGGTTTGGGAGATATTCGGAGCAAAAAGAATTGAGATTTTATTCAATCTTCTTCCTACGTGCACCGCAAGGGCCAGTTTTGAGTCATTTGTTGTTATCTTAACAATGCTTCTCAAAACATGATGATGATGGTGATGATGATGATGATGATGTGTAACGCCCCTATGTGGGGGTTAACAGTTTTTAATGAGATAAAATAAAAATAAATAATAAAAGTAAAACCTTAAAAATAAAATTTACCCGGGACTTAAATGAAAACTCTCAACTCAAAAATAAAAATATAAACGATAAATAAACCACAGTTTTAATGTAGCACCTTAAATTTAATAATATAAACTGTTGTCATCATCATTTTAACCCTCAACACATTATAATACAGTCACAGAAAGTAACAATTGATGCTTACATTATCATGAAGAACATTCTCAACGATTGAAACAGTCCCAATGTAATATAGTTACATCACTTCCTCAACTATATTTCTCGTAGCCACCTCACATTTAGTGAGTCCTGAAAAGATATAAACATAAGGGTATGAGCAACACTATGCTCAGTAGAGAAAACCATTACTCACCTTTATCATTACCACATTAAAATCTGCATGGTTAGTAAGTTACATCATATTCCAGATTATGAGGTTTATTATGATCACATCTTATGGATACCGTAGTTAATCATTACCAAGTGTCATAATTACACATTTATACAAATATTAACAATCATCATTGTTCCTAGGTATCCATGTTAAATTGAGTATCACTCAACTCATCGAAACCCAAATGGGCGCACTTGATCACCCTATAAACATTCCAAGGGTGTTCCGGTGAGGGGACATCAAGCCCCGAGTCCTCACCAAGTCGATTCCTGTACAGTGTGTTCTGGGACTTTCAACCCAAAGAAGCGTCATCACCTTCCCCCTATTTTACCTTTTAGGGTATTCATGCCCAAGGACGTAATCGCCGCCCTCTTCATGTCTCACCATTTCTCTATATTAAATCATTATTAATAGAGTCAGTTTTCCTAACCATGCTTCTCAATTTATAACATGTGTCAATTCATTATGTTCCTCGCCGTACAATACAAGACGAGTCCATGTCATAGTTTCATATGTGATAATCATATAATATCAGTTCAACATAGATATATATATATTGCGGCAAAACAATCAATTTTAATTCTATAAAAACCTCACAAAAGATGAGTAATAGAATCCCTACCTTTTAAGCTTATCAACAATCTTTTAATCCTGGAATCAATTAACGTTAGCTCCATACTCCCTTGATCCTAAGGCGTGCATAAGGACAATTAAAACTAAAGCACAACATACAACTACATTCATAAATAAATCATGTGTAAACCTATCTTACTAGTATGCCATTAAAGCTTTTATATAAATCTCTTTTGAATACCACAGTAAACAATTTTTGTCTTAACACAATATAAAATGTGAACAAGTAATCTATATGTTTTAGTCCCTAATAAGATTCATCAATCACTTAGGATAATATTGGAAAGGTTGCAAGACATTAAAGAATTAGGTGGTGAGCAAAGATGGGTTCTTGGTTCAGGTTAGCAGCTGGTATACCATAACAAACTGGCAGATTTACTAGTTTCCAATACAAAAATTGAATAATTCTTAGAAAATAAAATACAACTCCGATTTAGGTTTATGATAGCTCGTTAGAAAGCCTAGGATGCTACTTTTCAAATATGCAAACCAATTCATAAAATTCATTTTAATTTAATCTTAGAATTTCAAGAAATAACCACTGCCCATAGAGGTATTACAAAGTTTAACAATATAAATTTTCTGTCTAGGGCATATACACTTAGACTTCATACATATGCTCCAAAATAGCAACAAACATATACTTAGGTTTAAGAACGCAAATTTGAATAATCCTTTAGTATAAAAGAAAATTTATAAATGAAAGACTAAATTTGTTCATAAGATTCTAACCTCGGATTATGGTTAGTTGGAAGCTTGAAATGGCTTCAAAACAGGTTCCTTTACTTCGGTATGACTGAAATTCTTGCTCAAATGGAGGTGATGGTGGCTGATTTTTATGGCTGCCTTGAAGAAGTTCTCTAAGTATTTTGCTTCAGCAAAGAAATGAGAAGAAGAGTGTGGGAACCGTGGAAGAGAAAGGAAGAAAAGATGAAGTCTTTGAAGAGAAGTGATGGAAACAATTATAGAGGAGACATGTTGAAGCATGTCACGGAGGAAATAAAGAAAATGAGGGTCAAGAGTAGTTGGAAAAGATATCCTTATGTCTCATCTAAAGACTTTAACACACATAATGCCAATATGACATTTTTGAGATTTATTAGAAGTTCTAAGGCTTTTTAGTAATCATACTAAATAAATATATGAGAATTTTAGAAAATTTAAAAATAGATAAAAATAAATATTATAAAATAAATTTAAATGAAGCAATTTTTTTTATACATTAAAAATTAATTTAATTACCTCAATACCCGTTAGGAGAATAACGGGTGTCACAGCTCTACCCCCCTTAAAGAAATTTCGTCCTCGAAATTTCAATTCTAGTAATACTAGTAAAAATTATGATTCCACTATGATTCCAATTCCGAGTCTAAACCGTTAATGTTGTTTGTCCTCCAAATTTAAGTCATCGTATTTCCACTTATTTACTTGCATAATAAATCTTACTCCTAAATCCCTCAATAAGAGTATTTCTGACAAGTTTCAACTTATAACACCGTATAATAGTCTAAGAATCTGATCAGGCATACATATTTACCATACCATGATTCCAGTCCTTCATTGTCCATGGACTGTGATTTACAATCACATTTAAGGAGATTGCCAGAGAAATTTTATATACTTCATCTTTAGGTTCCTTTTCCTTTTTGAGTAAGGAAAAGTCAAATATATTTGATTTCATACCTCAACTAATAAACTAAAACATAATCATAAAACATATATCACAAACGCTTTTATTCAAAACTATACATTAAACTTACTCATAGAGATATTAAACGGAATCTCAGAGTTGCAAACATACCCGGCATATTTTTCATTAAACAGCTATCCTCATGAAACAAACATTCAACCCAAATAATATACTCATATTTCATATGGAATATCCCCATAACTGACTCTGGTACTTCCACATAATATTAACAGAATATTACACATTACAAACATAATACGGATACGTTTCGAGAGTACAAGGCACTCCGTATACCAGCTATCCATATCATGCATGCTTAGAGGATACAAAAACATCGATAAACAAAAGATCGGACCTTAAGAAGGATGCGTTTCGAGAGCATCAAGTACTCCGTATCCAGCCATCCCGGCATTAGGCTCAATGAATCTAAAAGATTGAACAACGACGTACCACAAGAAACGCAGAATACAAGGCAAACGGTTATTCGTAACACACGAAATACGGACACACATGCCTACATGCCAAAGATAAAACAAAAAGATTACAGATGGAGATTCAAATCAATTGGCCGCTCCCGGCTTTCCCTTTCCCATTCAAGCTTGGATGTTGCAGTGTCAGATTCTGGATGTATTATTTGCATTTTATCTATCAATTCCTCAGCTGTTGAAGCAGTGACAAAGATTTGTCTCTCCGATTCTGTAGTGATGTTTTCTTCCACAGCGTAATCTAGAAATTTCAAAAGACCGTCATAAAAACCCTTTACGTTCAGCAGTCCCAAAGGTTTGGAATAAAAGCCCAACAATTGCCCACAAGCAACTATAAATATTTCCTCAAGAGTACCTAGACCACCAGGTAATGCTATAAAAGCATCAGAATTATAGATTATGTCTTTAAAATTTTTAGGGATACTCCTGACTCCTTCTCCCTTACCTATGGCTTCCTTACAAAGGTTTCCTTCAACTGGAATATGAGGCCAAATTCTTACATCAGTAGCGTCACTAGACCTAGCTGCTAGTGCCATATTTACCATCATTTTTATACTACCACCCCCATAGATTATGTTAATCTTCTTGCGTGCTAGGACTTGCCCTAAGTGATTTGCAGCTTCTAAATAAGCTTTATCCTTTCCAAGGCTGGAACCACAAAAGACACAGACATTCTTTATTTTCTTCGTGGACTGGGAGGTAGACATATTTGGTTTATAGAAGTGGTTGCTTAATGTCTGCTCCACTTAGACTTCGGGTTCTACATGAGATTTTAAAGATGAGAAATATACAAAAAGGGCCAAAGAGATAGACGAGTAGGTAATGAAAAGGTAATCCAAAGATTTAAACAAAATCTTGTGCGGATAAGAAAGTAAGATAAGGTGATTGATAGTTTACAGAAAATTTGATTCACTTTTTGAAAAAGATTAGACTCTAATTGTATAACTTTTGACAATTGAGAACAATTCGACAGAAGACCCTCATGACACAACTGTAGACTTTTTGACAAATATACACCAAGTCTAGAAATTTAATATAAACGACAAATACTGTAGAACTTTTGAAATTTGAGACACAAATCTTGAAATATCTGGATAAGCTTTTCAAAATTCAAACATATTACTGTATCGTATGTAACGTGTCTGATAAGATAATATATTTTATTATATATATATTTAAGAAAATCATAAATTAAATAAGATATTAACACTTACTGTATCAATCTAATAATCACAATTATTTCAAACACAAAAGCAAATATTCTGAGTAAAAGAAAAACACAAACTGTTGAACATCAGCTAAAACTGCTTCAAATAAGTAAAGACTAAATAACCTTTATAGAGCGATGACTTATTCCCCATCCAGTTTTCTTATGGCTTGGCAAACAGGATCTAGAAATACCATATTCCTGAGGCGTTGTCTTTCTGTATAAAATTTAGGCCAGAGTTTAAAAATAGCTCCTTGAACATATCCACTAGGGTGACCGTGGAGAGGAGGATGGATGCTATCCAAGTTCTCCTTTGAAAGTCCATCCCTACAAAACCTTATTTTATCCTCTCTATTCGTAGACATATAACCAGGTGAAGTACATTTACCGTTACAATTTTGTCTTCCACATTTGTTACAAGTGACCACGATGGCACGAGCTCTTCTTTTCATTGCACTACGACTGGTACCTGTTCCTGGTAAACCGACATCTTGACTAAAGTCACTCGGACGGATTTTCCCCTCTATTAACATTCTCACATCACAAGGGATACCAAAACGCATAAGAATCCACAACCGAGTAATTCTAGCCTTGTATTTCTTTCTAAGAATCTTTTGGGAGAGTGATGGGAAATACTTTCTCATGTGTTGGTACTTTGGGTCCATGATGAGATGAAAGAAGAGTAAATAGAAAGGAAAAATTAAGATAGTAAATTGCAGAATCCTAGAATTCCTTCTTCTTTTAGAGAAAAAGAAGAATTTTTAATGAAAAAGAAGAGGATTTGCGATTTAGAGAGAAAATAACAAATTAAGAGAGAAAAAGTGAACTCGGAGAAATAAGCTCCTATGCACAGTAAACGTATATGTAAACAATAATTAAACCACTGTATATGACACGTATAGAAACCACGTGGGAGAGACAGTGTGAATCAAACTGATTTAGGATTTGAACTAGGCCCAAATGTTCTAAGTTGAAAATGGTCAGGTTGTTTCGGGCCTTAACACATTTAGAACGAGTTAAATAACAAACATAAAATTGAAAACCAATTTGTATAAATCTTAAACCCAATTCAAAGTCCACTATAGATAAGTTAAGTATGAACAACAAATCTAATTTAACGACAACAAGGATCTTCCTGAATGATATTTAAAATCATTTCATAACAACACAATCTTCCAGCAACTCAAATGATTTTGTTTTAATCAAAACCTTATTGAACAATGCATACACCCATATGTTATTCCTAATACTCAACATCTATCAATGGATTCATCATCATTGCTACCAAGGGTTTAGAATGTGACTAACCTTGAAATCAATACGATTTACGTCTTTCAACGTAGACCATATCAATGAACAAAGACACTAGATGTTACTACTTAAGAACATCTACAATCCCCACAATTCTACTTATACAATATATAATTTCCTCATATAACAAAACCTTAGGTAACCAAAAGATTCACTGATACACTTAAATACAATGTACGTAACGAAATATTCCAATTTTGAGATTCATGCATTCTAGATTTTACACAGTCTCAACAGACCAAAAGTCTAACATTTATCTCTCTCAAGATTCAATACCATGATTCCCAACTTATATCATATTCCTCAAATAAATAGAACTTTCAAGAAAAGTTATTGACACTTATGTGCTCCATCGAATCCACACATAATCATTACTTAGGTTTGAATCAATTACGAAAAATTTGGCATATCTATGTCAAACTTTAAAATCAATAAATCAAGCCTTATATTTCTCATTGTTTTTCACGAGACAAAAGGCTTTTAAATCCTCTTATCTATACGAATTTCTCATCGTTTATACGAATTAAATATGCTTATAGATCCAAATATTATACGAATCTCTCATAAGCAATCTACTTATAAACTCATTTCATATAATTATCATTCCCTCATAACTATTAATACTTTCCTTCTATATAATTATTGTACTCATATAACTATTAATATTTTCATTCTATGGCATTTCCATGTTACATCCTTCTAGACTGTATAAATCAATGTGAAGGTTCATTTTGATGATGACAATGAAAATTCAGCTTCAAAACCATCTCAAAAATATATATTTTTTTAAAGTGGTGCTACACTCCCTAGGTTAACCGAACCTAGGCTCTGATACCAAAAATTCTGTAACGCCCCTATGTGGGGGTTAACAGTTTTTAATGAGATAAAATAAAAATAAATAATAAAAGTAAAACCTTAAAAATAAAATTTACCCGGGACTTAAATGAAAACTCTCAACTCAAAAATAAAAATATAAACGATAAATAAACCACAGTTTTAATGTAGCACCTTAAATTTAATAATATAAACTGTTGTCATCATCATTTTAACCCTCAACACATTATAATACAGTCACAGAAAGTAACAATTGATGCTTACATTATCATGAAGAACATTCTCAACGATTGAAACAGTCCCAATGTAATATAGTTACATCACTTCCTCAACTATATTTCTCGTAGCCACCTCACATTTAGTGAGTCCTGAAAAGATATAAACATAAGGGTATGAGCAACACTATGCTCAGTAGAGAAAACCATTACTCACCTTTATCATTACCACATTAAAATCTGCATGGTTAGTAAGTTACATCATATTCCAGATTATGAGGTTTATTATGATCACATCTTATGGATACCGTAGTTAATCATTACCAAGTGTCATAATTACACATTTATACAAATATTAACAATCATCATTGTTCCTAGGTATCCATGTTAAATTGAGTATCACTCAACTCATCGAAACCCAAATGGGCGCACTTGATCACCCTATAAACATTCCAAGGGTGTTCCGGTGAGGGGACATCAAGCCCCGAGTCCTCACCAAGTCGATTCCTGTACAGTGTGTTCTGGGACTTTCAACCCAAAGAAGCGTCATCACCTTCCCCCTATTTTACCTTTTAGGGTATTCATGCCCAAGGACGTAATCGCCGCCCTCTTCATGTCTCACCATTTCTCTATATTAAATCATTATTAATAGAGTCAGTTTTCCTAACCATGCTTCTCAATTTATAACATGTGTCAATTCATTATGTTCCTCGCCGTACAATACAAGACGAGTCCATGTCATAGTTTCATATGTGATAATCATATAATATCAGTTCAACATAGATATATATATATATTGCGGCAAAACAATCAATTTTAATTCTATAAAAACCTCACAAAAGATGAGTAATAGAATCCCTACCTTTTAAGCTTATCAACAATCTTTTAATCCTGGAATCAATTAACGTTAGCTCCATACTCCCTTGATCCTAAGGCGTGCATAAGGACAATTAAAACTAAAGCACAACATACAACTACATTCATAAATAAATCATGTGTAAACCTATCTTACTAGTATGCCATTAAAGCTTTTATATAAATCTCTTTTGAATACCACAGTAAACAATTTTTGTCTTAACACAATATAAAATGTGAACAAGTAATCTATATGTTTTAGTCCCTAATAAGATTCATCAATCACTTAGGATAATATTGGAAAGGTTGCAAGACATTAAAGAATTAGGTGGTGAGCAAAGATGGGTTCTTGGTTCAGGTTAGCAGCTGGTATACCATAACAAACTGGCAGATTTACTAGTTTCCAATACAAAAATTGAATAATTCTTAGAAAATAAAATACAACTCCGATTTAGGTTTATGATAGCTCGTTAGAAAGCCTAGGATGCTACTTTTCAAATATGCAAACCAATTCATAAAATTCATTTTAATTTAATCTTAGAATTTCAAGAAATAACCACTGCCCATAGAGGTATTACAAAGTTTAACAATATAAATTTTCTGTCTAGGGCATATACACTTAGACTTCATACATATGCTCCAAAATAGCAACAAACATATACTTAGGTTTAAGAACGCAAATTTGAATAATCCTTTAGTATAAAAGAAAATTTATAAATGAAAGACTAAATTTGTTCATAAGATTCTAACCTCGGATTATGGTTAGTTGGAAGCTTGAAATGGCTTCAAAACAGGTTCCTTTACTTCGGTATGACTGAAATTCTTGCTCAAATGGAGGTGATGGTGGCTGATTTTTATGGCTGCCTTGAAGAAGTTCTCTAAGTATTTTGCTTCAGCAAAGAAATGAGAAGAAGAGTGTGGGAACCGTGGAAGAGAAAGGAAGAAAAGATGAAGTCTTTGAAGAGAAGTGATGGAAACAATTATAGAGGAGACATGTTGAAGCATGTCACGGAGGAAATAAAGAAAATGAGGGTCAAGAGTAGTTGGAAAAGATATCCTTATGTCTCATCTAAAGACTTTAACACACATAATGCCAATATGACATTTTTGAGATTTATTAGAAGTTCTAAGGCTTTTTAGTAATCATACTAAATAAATATATGAGAATTTTAGAAAATTTAAAAATAGATAAAAATAAATATTATAAAATAAATTTAAATGAAGCAATTTTTTTTATACATTAAAAATTAATTTAATTACCTCAATACCCGTTAGGAGAATAACGGGTGTCACATAATGATAAGAGGGAGGAGGGAATTAGGCATCAAGAATAAAAATAAATAGACCAAAATATAACATTATTTAATATATAGCCTATTTAAATTAAAACAAAATTTATTTTTATGTAGAATGACATACAAAAAAATACAAAACAGTAGAGAGAGAATGAAAAACAAAAATAAAAAGAAAAAGAAGAAAAAAAGAAGAGGTAAAATTAAAAATTCAAGTTTTAAAAAAAACACAAGATTTCACAAATGCTATGTACTTAAATATTTTTAAAAATATGTTATTTATTTACATTAAGAATGAAAATTGTGTTATTTTGGTACAATTTTCCTTGATATAAAATAATAATAGAAAAATTTTCATAAATGTAATATTTTAAAACTTAATTTTTATAAATGCCACAAATGTTTAAATATGATACAACTTAAACAAGTATTATAAATAGTATTGTGGTACAAGTTTTTAAAATATAAACACATTTTTTAAAAGTGTTAGATAAGATGTAATTTTCTCATAATTAATAATCATAGTTGCTACACAAACTTTTTATACTAAGAACAATGTCGATTTTATCATAATTTGTTGTGTAGCAGCCGCACAGCCATTTGAATTCGCCTGTGTAATCCAAAATAACCACTCAGCTCTCCTAGCTTTCAAGTGGCACTATTATTACAAATAAAGATGCCACATCAGCTCTCTCGCCTGCCCTCTCTAAAATATACGTAACCAGAAAGGTACAAAAATTCGCTCAAAGAGGAAAGACACCCCAAAAAGATAATGGGGTTTAACGCCCTAGAAGCAAGTAATTATTCACTAAACGTCATTATTGTAGTTATGCTAGAAAATGACATGGGATATGCTTAATTGGGTTCTACTTTTCTAGACTGTAGCTTCAACCGGTAAAGAAGACCGAGCAATGTCTAGTGCCTCCTCCACTGAAGTTGCGTTTTCAAGTCTGGCTTTGTCAACAATTGGCTGACTCCTTGCGAGTTTAGGCAGAAGTTGGAATTCCTTCAAGGAAACAAATAAATCTCAGTTTCATGTCTTTTTGTCTGGTAGAAAGTAACGCAAGGGAAATAGGGCACGAAAGTAGGTGCCATATGAGAGTGATTGTTAAGAGCAATTTTAGAAGGGTTATCATCTTGGTACCTGTGAAGGGTGTTTGAAAGAGTAATTTAAACCATTAATTTGTGTTTGAAAAGTGTAGCATATGAGAGCTTTACACTGTAGGCGCTTTATACTGTTCACGGTTCACATTATTAGTTTAAACTACTTTTTCAAACACCTTATGAGAAACATCATATTGGTACCTTGTAGTTTACAAAATATCAAAACGGTAACTTGTAGAAATATCATTTTTTACCCCGTGCTCGTGTTTTTTAATGTGAAATTTCCTTTTACCCTATAATAACTAATGAATCTTAAATTAATTTTGTAAAACTACTGCAGAAAATCAAAAGAAAAGATTAAACAAAATTCATCAAAGAAAATCATATATGTAAATTTATTCATTTTTGGTATTGTTTGTGTTTACTTTCTTTTATATTTTAATAAAATAATTTGGGGTCATTAATAAAAAAGGTAAGTAAGAAATTGAATGTCACAAAACACGAACTCAAAGCACCAAAAATAATATTTTTAAAAACACAAGGTATCATTTTGATATTCTTCAAACAACAAGATACTGATATAATATTTCTTATCAAAATGATAAAAACCCATTTTTGAAAAAACGGCAATCTAGTACTAATGATTATTATAGCTACAGGTACCTCAGGGCTCCCGCTTTCTACAAGGACTCCTTTCAATTTGCCTGCAATGCCGAAAAAGCAGACCAAGCAACTTTGAACTGAAGATGAAGATGCTGACACAAACGTGCAAAAAAAAGGCATGTCTTTTAACAGATTACGTACCAGAATCTATCAAGAAAGTAGCAATTTTTGGATCGAAATTCCCAACTTCAACCGTCTCTCCAACTGTTAAAAATGAGTACGGTCAGTGTCAACTATAAAGGAGTTGAAGATGGTATTTGCAGAAGATGGTTAAATACCAAAAGTACATGCTTCAAGAAAACATATACATAAATTAGAGGGAAAAATTATTTGCATTGTAGAATCTTACCATTGTCCCCAAAAAATTGCCACCATATTTTCCTAGAGCTTCCTTCATACTCAAATACCCTTGAGTAGAGGTGGGAAAGATAGTCATAGCTACATGTCATAAAGCGAACAAATTGTCAACAAAGATGTTTTTAAGCACAGGACCACAGAATAAAACATCGCCAAAATTGCATCTAGAATCCCTTTGAATCAAGTTTTATAGAGGGAAGGTTTAGCATACGTGTGAGTTTGTGCAGTCAGTAAGGCTTTAACACAATGCTGTGCCGAACGACGGGCATGATCTACATGTTCAACGCGTGCCATACGATCATAGATCTGTTAAGTACACACCACACTTCTCACTTCAAAATTCAGAGTGAATGGTAAATAAAGCGTTGAGCTTTTTTTTGGTCCTCGTACAGATAAACTTTTTTATTAAAAGACATGCCTTCAATGGGAATGCTGCTACATCTCCAATTGCAAAGATTCCAGGGACACTCGTTCGAAACAGACCATCAACCTGAGTTTTGAAAGCACATAAACATATGCATTTTCAGCTATGAAAGTTAAATGAAGAAAACAATAATTGTTGTCTTCTACTATTGTCGGTTACCATAAATTAATTGTAGAATTATAATGTTCCTCTCATTTATTTGTATCTGTGAGTGATCTGTGATACATCATACAAGTAAACATCGTGTACATGAAAAGAGAGAGAGATGGTAAAGAGAAGTGCTTGCCAGAAGTTATGCAGAAATTTGAATAACAAACGAATAAATCCAACAAGCACCTGTATGCCACCAACAGTGGTATTCAGACCCACTCTGTCAAAAGGACTGACAGCTGGTTTTGCTCCAATGCCTATAACCACCTGCATGAAAAGAAAAGGAGAAAGCATTATTGATTCCTCAACTTCATGCTTTATCTAGATAAAATAAATAAACTACATGAACGTCTCATTATGTTTGCAGAGCCATGGAGCTCCAAGCAAATCTAAAATCTACAGTCAATACACACACACAACACACATGACGCGACAGTAAAAAATAGCTCCCGAACAATTACATAAAGGCGAGTTAGAACAAAAGGTTACCGTGTCTGCTTCAATTGTAGATCCATCTTGAAGTTTAATAGCAGCCACACTTCCATAAGCACCAGCTTCTAAGTTTTTTATGGAGGCACCCTATAAAATAAAATAAGAAAGTTTAAAAAGCCTTTCAAGCAAACGTTTAAGGTCTTCTTATATGGAACTAGTGTGTGTGTTGTGTGAGAGAGCGAGAGAGAGAGAGCACCTTCAGGAATTTAACACCATTCTCTTTGTAAAGATCTTCATATCTCCGGGCAAGTGATGGGGTAAAGAGTCTTTGCAACAGATGATCCTCAGGAAATACGGTCTTTTCATTAAAAAAATATTAGAAAAAGAAGAAAAAACAAAAGAGATGAAATGTTGGTTCACAACTAACCAGTGAAAATGTTATTAACCAATTTACTTCTAAAAAAAAAAGTAAATAAAAGCATAGAAATTATCCCATAACATATGTAAATGAATTTATAGGTAGAGAAGGAATGCCTTTTTTTGGTCCTATACACTTGTAGAAAAAGAAAGAAAGCAACAAAGTCTAAATGTCTGATTTATTGCGGAAACATGAGAGCTAATAGAAGGTTGAAACCAAGAGATGCTTAAGATGGCAAATATACGTTTAGGATCATAAGGTTTATTTCAAAACAAATTTACATTGGTACGACAATCTTACGAAAATCAATCTGAGCAAGAAAAAAAGCTTCACATACTTTGAGCACTCCAAAGCATACGTTAGAAAGGTTTGACCGATAAGGTCTCAAATGCATTCAACTTGGGAACAATATAGTAGCACATATGCATAAAGCTAAGCAATAAACATACAGTAGTATCAAGTTTCCAACCAACAGCTGCTGCAGCAACCTCCATGCCAATGTAACCACCACCAACAACAACCACCTTCTTTGCTTTCTCCTAGAACATGGGAAAAATAAAACAAAATGCATAAGCAGTGAATTTTAAAAGGGTAACCTGCGGTAACATAATGCACAACTACAAAATGAGTCGTCATACAAATAAGTTATGAATTATGACTAGGCTTCACATTTCATCGAGATAAGATATTCAAATTCGTGAATTAGGTGCTACAAGAAATATCAAAACAACTACGTGAACTTTGTCCAAAAACCATTTAAGGCATATGATGACTGGAACAAATGCGTTGCCATTCTTAACTTTTATAGGATGACAGTTTCAAACTCCTAAACCAAGATATAGTATCAAAATCTGCAGAATGAAAGATAATTGTGGCATATCATTTAGATAGTAAAACATTAAACTGGATATGATGTCATATAGCAGCACACCAACAAACCACACAATGAGATATTCTTCTGTTTTTATGTACAATAATTAGCTCAAAACAGCTTATCGGAAAGCAATTATGCAGGTAAAACTTTTGTCAATAAGATCTTCATACAGTTTGATTAAAGCTTTGATGGAGGATCTCCTCTTCGTTAATTTCATTGGAACGAGATTTCAAAGAGTAATTATAAAACAACAGAATCAGTCAGTATCAACAATTATGACTCAAACTAGAATAACAGGTTGATCAAAACCTTACCAAAGATGATATTAGCGCATCAGCATCTGCGACATCCCGGATGTAGTGAACACCAGGCAGGTTTCCTCCAATTTATCTGGAAATCTGTTTATTTGATAGTCAAGAAAGCACGTTTGCTTAAGCACTTTAAAGATACATATCTAGCAGCACATAGATAACACCTAAACTAGCCCATGACCTATCACAATGCTTAAAAATAAAAAAGCACCTTGATGCGGTACACCCTGTAGCAACTATAAGAGATCCATACTTGAGCAGCTTCCCAGAATTTGTTGTCAGAGTTTGCTTTTCAATATCAATGCTTGTCACGGCATCATTTTACAACGTCTATAACCAACACTCAAAAGAAAATACTACTTCAACTAAACTCAATGCCACACTAAATCAAAGATAAAAACGAAAGGTCCACCAATACATATATATATAATAAAATAAAAAATAAAAAATAAAGTTCAAGAACGGACTCACTTGCCTCTATTCCTTTCTCTTTATACCACTTAAGTGTTTGTCTTTCTCCACGGGATCCGACGCAAGTATTAAACCCATATATCATAACAACATCTTAGTTACTACTCTCTACAAGACTATACATATCAAAATTCAAATAATGACACAAAGTTTATACACAATTACAAATGTACAAATGAGAAATTCCAATGTAAATTTCCTGTGGTTACTAAAATCCGACTTTTGATGTTGCAACATTACATTATGGTATAACATAATAAAAGTAGTGAAATCTTACAGGCAATCGAGCTGGCTTCTTATCCAGAGGGAACAAGTAGGCTTTTGTCAATGCAGGACGTTCGTATGGTGCATACGCCTAAAAGAACAAAATAGCATTAAATAACAACAACAAATTCAGCTCAAATGTGCATTTTTTCTACGCATTTCATTACTCAAATCGAAATGAGAAAGAAACATCACGATAATCAAAACCTCTTTGGAGACGATACAAAGTCGTCCATCTGCCATGCCATGTTCGACGAAAGTCCTCCCCGCGTAACCAGCCGCATTGCCACCTCCGACGTTCACGAACCTAAATCAATCCACAGAAAAATTCAGACACTACCAAAAAAAAATCTTGGCAACAAAACTTTGAGGAAACTCACTCTCGATTCTCGTTCGCGAAGTTCGACGAAGCGACGATGAAGTTTCTGCGGAAGGTTCTTCTGCATCCGATCGAAGGAGAGTTCGGACTCGCAGCGAAGGAACCGGAGCGAGAACCGCGGAGAGAAACGCCGTGCCAGAGGGAGGAAGAGCTCGACAAGCTCGCCATGATTCTGCGAAGAGAAGCTTGAGAAAGAAACAAGGAAAGAGAGAATCAGATATCAGAAACACCAGTGGAGAGAGAGAGAAAGCTCTTTTCGAAGAGTGAGAGAGAGGTTTTTGAACCTGAAGAAGAAGACATGCGGATTTGAGACTGGCGTACGTTCTCTGTATTTATATGTCCTCCAAAGGAAGAGAAAAATCAAGAATAGTTAATTTATTAATGTTGGTGATTATGGCTTTAGAAGAGGTCGAAGGGTCGTGATGTATTCGGAAGAGTGTTTGGGCTGAAGAAGCCTGAAAGCCTGCGATTGGCGCTGCGCAGAGTTGGAACCAAGAAGCGGCAAAACGGTGGGCGGATGATATGGGTTCGTCAACCATTTGGATTGTGATCGCGTTACGTTGTGATTGGAGTTGGATATCGTACTCAAGGAGGGACCTACAAAGTTAACCCTCCGTTTGGGAATTTTCGTTTCAACTTACCAATTCTACCCTTAAACAGCTTAATAGTCTCTTCTAAGATAGCTTGTGCTAATAAAAAAAAGATGAGCAAAAGTTAAGGCTTTTTAAGTGGTGTTTGAATGATACATAAAAAATACTTTTTGATTTTATAAGAGCTTTTAAACTTGTTTTATTACATAAATTAAAAGTCTTTATTAAAATAAAAAACAGTGTAATTTAAAAATATGAATGAAATTTCCTTTTTTAACTAAAATGATTAGAAATATCACTTTTAAAAACTAATTGTAGTAAATATTAGGTTTTAAAAATAATTTATTTGTGTATTTGTTATAGTGTAAATAATTCTTATTTTCATAATAAATGGATTTATGTTGCGAATAATATATTTACTATCTTATTGTAAATAACTTATTTACCGTGTAAATAAATAATATTTGCATTGTAAATCTAATATTTACTGTAAATATTTTCAAAATCTGATAGTTATTTCAAAATGTTTCAAAAATCTTACATTTTTCTCATTCTTCTATTTTTAATTTGTTATTTTCAAATAGAGAGTCAAAAGTGTAAATTAAAAAGCTTTTCATAAGCACATTTGGCTTGTCTTTTCTAATAAGTGCTTATAAAAGCCATAAGCACTTTTTAATAGGTCATGTAGATAGGCTTATAAGTAGCTTTTGGATAGAATAAGCCATAAACAGCTTAAAATAAGACATTCTAAAAGAGTTTTAAAGCTCTCAGCAATCACAGTAAAAAACAAAAAGCAAAAAGTAGCTACTATATAAAACTATCACATGCTACAATTCTTAAACTTAAAACATATTTTCTAAATGATTATCTAAACGGCCTAATAATTAACAAAATATGAGAACTGAAAACGATATTCACCTTCAGGTATTTGTCTTTACGCTATCAGATTATAGAAAAATCATATTGACTAAATATAACGATTTTAAAACACACGCCATGAATAAAAATTCCTATCAAAGAAGTCCCCAACAAAATAATTATTTTTTAGAAACTAAGGCAAATGGTGTATTTTAGTCAATTTTTAAATTAAAGGTCCAAACTTTTTAAACATGCTAAATTTTATAAATTCTTCTTGAATTATATCACTCAGTTGTATCGACATACACTAAAAATGTACCTATTATGCCCCTGGAATCGTGATATTTCTTCATATTCATGGCTTAAACTTTGAAATGTATTATTTTTAAAAAAAATTATTGAATTTTCATTTGATTTAAGACTATATGTAATATTTAGGGGTCAAAATGAATGTATTATGCTCCAAAAAATTTAGTTTGGCCTTAAATTTTTATATAATTTGTCATTGGAGTAGCTAGCAATAAAGGAGAGAGGAAAACGAGAGAAAGAACTCTAGTTCAATTGGGTTCATTAAGGGTTTGAAGAAATTAGTGAATTTTGTCCTTTTAATGCACGTAAAAGTGTGTTTTGTCTTAAAAAAAACATGAGTCAAAGCTCACGGGTGAACATATTGTTCAATGACATAACATGTTGACATGAGTGACAGGGTTTAGGAGAAATTTTACAAGTCTGTCTTTTTTATATTAATACATCATTGATTAAGACCAATACAAAGTAATTCACTATAGCTTATCATGGATAAAACAAGTTTATCATGGATTTTATAAATGATTTATTATTGATAATTTGATAAATTATTGAGTGAAATTGGTTAATTACTAAATAATATTAGTAAATCATTGATAAATCAAATTAATCAATAATAAACTATCAAGTTAGTCAGTGATGAACCATAAATTAGTACATCATTGATTAATATTGGTATATAGTTGATTAACTATTTAAAGAAAAAATCATTTCTTTAATTTTAAAAAACTTTGGCCAAAAACTAAAAAAAGATTAAAAAGAGACATTTAAACACTATTTTTTTGCAACGTGCTCTAAGCACCCCAAAGATAGTCAACACCCCCACCATATTCTTTTTTAAATTCGACACTTCTACCTTGAATAACAAAAACCGTTCGACACCATTTCACCCTCATTGCTACGAATGATGACATGATATACCCTATCTATCGAATAATATCTTTTTGAAGGGCTACTAGATAATTTCTTGTGAGTAAAGGATCACATTTCTAATTAATTGGGAATTAAGATTATAATTATTGTTAAATTTTGTTTATATGAATATTTTGTCGTAAATAAAAGGTTGTTTGTTGAGAAAAACTATTATTACTCCTAACAACATCAACAAGGATAATACTTTCCTTCACTAAAATTATATATATATATTTTAATTACATTAGCAACAATTGACACTTTTTTATGTCCATTTAACATAACTGTTGCTAAACTTCACTAAAATTAGATTTTTTTTCTGTCCATTTGGCATAACTGTTGCTAAACATCACTAAAATTAGATTTTTTTTTTAATTACATTTGGAACAATTGACAGTTTTTTTGTCCATTTAACATAACAGTTGGTAAACTTGATTTCACAGTTTTCTATCTATTTAACATAACTATTTCACAGTTTACAATTTTTTTGTCCATTTAACATAACTGTTGGTAAACTTGATTTCACAGTTTTCTACCTATTTAACATAACTATTTCACAGTTTTCTATCTATTTAACATAACTATTTCACAGTTTACAACAAAACCTAATTGATTATATGTGATTCTTTCAACAACTAAACCTACTTGATTTTATGTTATTCTTTAGTGATAACTCAATTTCTGCCTGATTTTACAGCACCAACAAGTTCAACAATAAAATATAAAGTATCATAACAACAACAAAAAATGAAATACAAAACTAAAAATGAAATATGAAGTATGAGATTTAAAAGCAGACAAGGCTTATTTATTGATGTAGGGTTTAGACGGTAACAATTTCTGCTCAACAAGCAAAGGCAAAGCCAACCAAAACGCCAAGAATAACCCACTTTAATCTTTGTCTCTTTTTTCTTTTAAAACGCCATGTGATTATTTGTAGATTTGTTCTAATTTTGCCACCGCCAACCAGAATTCAAGAGTCAAGATGATGGTAACCATACCACTGCAGCCATCGAGATTCGAGAACAGAGTCAAATTGAACACGACGGAAGGATCAGGTGGGAAATATGACAATCCCTGTCAAGGAGAAATAATTGTTCTCAAAGTCACAGGTCTATCCACTTGGTTTTTTCAAACATCATGCTGACAGTCTCCACTCTCCCTCTCTCTTTTGCTTCAAGTGTCGGAGAAAGTCTCCTTACATGTATTACTACTACGCAAATCTTCTGATTCACTTGCTTACCAAGCCACAATTCATATTGAACAATTCTTATTCACAAGACAACATCAGGGCGTAAGACTCAAAGAATTATTGCACGACACATACCAAGGTCAACAACAAATGTTCCCTTTACTTTGTGCATTCTGATTAGTGTATTAAAGTCGAAATCTTTGGTATGACCGATTCCAATAATAGAGAAAATACCTTACTCTACCAAATTCAACGCCATACAAACGTGATAGCCACATCTACAACAAAATTGTGCCTTTAAACAACAAAATCCAACACCATAAGAACATGACAAGCACATTTTTTCCCTTGCCACTACATCAATGCATGCAAATAATTAATGCCCTTTTCATAACAATTATGAATCGGAAAATAGAAAAAAGAAAACTTCACTCTGCATATTGAATACAAGATAACTTTAATTGGTTATATGTACATCCTTCTCTTTAATTAGAGTTTATGTACTTAAAAGAAAAAAGTTACAAGTTACTCAAAAGAGAACAATTCACATTTAAGCAAAAAAGGCAGGCTTTACCACACTCCTTAGTGGCCGAAGCTATAAGCTCAATCACCACAAATGATCCACCTTGCAAGGTTCAAACGACCATCTCCCATGAGCCAAGATAGATACTCAAATGTAACAAAAAATTGAACCTTTGGGAGGATCACAAAAATGAACCTCATATTGTAATCTCAAAGTTCTTCCAATATACCTCAAAATTCCCAACATGTGTCATTCTTTGAAGTTCTTGACCAATTTTACATTGTGGGTGTGGAGGAAACTTTACCAACTTGGTCCAACACATCAAGCACCTCAGTCCTAGTCCTCACAACCTTATGAAACACCTCCCTTATCTGCTGCTGCAAAGGCACCAACCCTTCCTCCATCCTCCGGCAAGTCTCCGCCAGCTCCGCCACCTGCACCGCCACCTCCTCGAGCCTCTCGGCCTCGGCGGGGAACCGGAAAGAGTCAGCAAATTCGATCAACGACTGCCCCAACCTCTCCAGTTTCTGCATCTCCTCCAACACCCCAGCGGAGCAGCCTTTCTTCTCCTTCTTCTTCCACTCCTCCGCTATCTTCTCCTGCAGGCCGATTATGGGCTCGGCCCAGCCCAACTGCTTTGGGACCTGGAAATGGGTCGGCAATCCGGTCCTCTCCTGGCACGGAATCGCCGCCACCAGGGCCCACATAACGAATACCACAACCGTGCTCATAATATAAACCGGATGGGGCAAACCAGACAATTCGGCTCCACGTGGCGCCACCAGATTGGACGACATAGCCTGAATCTGTTTCGCCGCCGACCAGCCCTGGGCCATCCCCCACCACATCGACCGGGATTGACCGGCAGTCCGATCTTTACTCCCGGCGCCGGCGCTCCCTCTCCGGCCGAAAGACCAGGCCCTCTCCGTCGACTTGCTCCCGGTTCCCTCCCTGTCATCGATCGCCATCGCCGCGATCAGTGAATTCAACGCCTTCTTCGCCCGCCGGACCTGGCCGTCGCCCATGGGCCTCTGCTCCAAAGCCGAGACCGCGATCTCAGCGAGCTTCTGGCAATGGCGGACGGCCTCGACCCCGTGAGTCACCGCATTGCAGACGTCCAACGCCTTAACTGAGCGGTCGAGGAGCTCCGGGACGAGGCGATCGAGCGGCGGCTTTGAAACCTGGCAAGGCTCGCGGCCGATTATCAGGAGAGCCTTGAACTCGGCCTCGCAGCAGAGGAAGGTGTCGAGGAGTTTCCTCAGCCAGGCGATCGAGAGGATGGAATCGGAGGCCGGGGATTCCTCCGTCGTCGGAGGAGGAGACAACAGACAAGAGAATCGATCGGCGACATGCTTCTGAAACAGCTCGACGTCTTCGAGCTCTTGTTCATGGTTTCCGTCCATGGAGACCACCTGGTTTCTCCGTATGCTGATTCGGTTCAGGAACGAACTCTGGTTTTCCGTCGCTCTCATTTTTTTGCGCTTTTCTTTCTGTTTTTGATGAATCAGAAGGGGAAGGAAAAGCGGAGGGAAAATGGAATTGTGGAAGAAAAAGAGAAAAAAAAAAAAAAAAAAAACAGAGGAAAATGAGGAAGAAGAAAGAAGGGAAGGAAAAGGAGAGGTCTGCATAAAGATTCGGTTTGACAGTTATATATGTGAAACAGTGGCGAGTGAAATGGTCATACTTTGGCTTGTCCGAGACGACACCATTTCCTCCGTGGGCGCTGACCCGGTTTGGGCCTCTTGTTGTTTTACCATATTACCCCTCTATTGTCGAATGATTTTTATTTTTATT
Organism: Artocarpus heterophyllus; assembly: GCA_025403435.1. Taxonomy (NCBI): domain Eukaryota; kingdom Viridiplantae; phylum Streptophyta; class Magnoliopsida; order Rosales; family Moraceae; genus Artocarpus; species Artocarpus heterophyllus. Next base: position 4,488,804 of record CM046344.1, read on the forward strand.
TTTGGTGACGAATTTGTTTTTGTTTCACATTAATATCATATGTTTTGGAAATTGGTGGTTGGTAGGCCTAGATTTTTGTACAAAATGATTGGACATCTCAAATCAATGTCTTTGAAGCCGTGTGTATTCAACCACAAAAAAAAAAAAAAAAACTCTTTTTATGTAAAATAGAGAGATTCTTTTTTTGCAAATTATGCATAGAAATTGAGTTGTGTGAGGAGGAATTAAAAATCAATCAAGAATGATGATTTTGTTTTGTTAAAACTTCAATTAACAAAGATAATTGATTGGCTTAAGTCAACCGTTTTTAAATCACAAGAAAAGGTATGAGATCATGTTTATGCAAAAATGTGGTAATTATTGTAACAATATTAATAAATTCGATGAGGGAATTGAACAAAATTAAAGAGTTCAGGCCCACTTAAGGAATTTATAGAAGGCATGGAAATTCAATATTTAAAGAGCATGTAGGATAAAAAGATGTTTGGGATTTTTATCCTTTTTTGTAATGCAAGAAGCCAGATATATTCCCTTATAATTCAACATGTTTCGTAACAAGATGCTGCTCAATTGCCAAAACCTTTTAATAACTAAAATCCCCACAACCCAATTGTGCTTCAATATTAGAGTTAATTTCATAATTGTACCCGTAATTTTAACTATTTTTGAGAGAAACAAAAGAATAAGTTAAAAAATAATAAAAACTAAAAGGTAGAGTTATATAATTAACCTTTCAATATTATTTATACTCTGAATAAATTGCATTACAAAAATGTAATTAGTTCTAAGTGTGCAATGAATTAAGATCGCTTCTATATTTCACATGAATAAGTACATAAACTTCCTTTATCTTTTTTCCAAAAAAAAATCTCTTATTTTTTTTTTATTCAAATATCACGTTTAACCTTTTGTTTTACTGAACATCATTTATTTTTTTAATTTTATATTAAAAAACTCTCTTGATAAAATTTGATAAAACTCATAGGGTCTTTGGCATGGTAGTTAGAACCATTAGTTAAAATTATATATACTGTAGCATATGAAAGTTTTGCAGTATAGCAACTTTTTTTACCTTTACTGTAACATGTAAGAGCTTTAGACTGTTCTTAAATAAAAAATTAGTTATAACCAATTAATACTAAATGGCTTTTTAAAGTGTGGCAATGAATACTTTAACTGGTGGACATATGTTAAATGGTCTTAAACTTACACCTTAAAGTTGACCAATTATAAAACACAAAAGATGGCCATGATATTTTTGAAAACACATTATAAAGTGTGTACACATCTCATTTTCATATACAAGATTAACCTAAAATCTTTTTTGTTAACATTGTAGTGAAAGTAGGTTACATGAATATTCCATATGTATCCTAACATACTATATTCATAATTTGTTTCAGTGCAACAAGGACAAGATAAAGTAAATTCTCAAGATAAAGTAAATTCTCATTTGCACGCAAAGAATCCATACCTTCGAATTTTCACACTATTACCTTTATCATTCCTATATATTACGAGGTTTTCTTTTTTTTTTTTTTAATCTAAATTAATCTCAATCCTAAAATTTACAAGATATTTGAAAAGTTGTAGCATGTAAAAATTTTACACTATAACTCGTTTTTTTTTTCTTAATAACTATAAAATGTGAGAGCTTTACACTACAGTAATTAAAAGTTTTGTTAAAACTAATAGCATAATTTTTAAAATATTTAAGTATATAGTATTTTTGAAATCACATGTTCTTTTTAAACATTTAAATTTTCAATTTTATTTCTTTTTTTTTCTTCTTTTTTCTTCGTGTGTCTCTCTTTATGTTATTCTATACAAAAATAAATTTTATTTTACTTTAACTTGGCTTTTTAGCAAACGTTGTTACACTTTGGTCTAATCATTTTTATTCTCAATTAATGAGGGCCAAAAATTCCCTCACGTTTGTTTTATGAAAATGGCAAATTTGTGATTTACTCACAGACCAAGGGCAATATCAGGAAAAGAGGCCACGCGTTGTACTAAGCCAGATAGAGAGAGAGAGAGATTGTGTCGTCATCTCATTGGTTGGAATGCCAGTGTGCCTTAAAAGGAGGCAACAAAGAGAAAACCGTTGACTTGGTCATGGCTCTTATTGTGCCCTTCTCGATTCCCTTATGACGCCACCGCTTATGCATTGCACGATCGTTCCACGTTGATCCATTCCCTCTTTCTACGGCGCTACTTTAAGACCATTATATTTTCAATTCAATTCAATTGGGATACATCATCATTTTGCAAGCAAAACCCAGAAAATATAATCATAATAATAGAAGCTTAATAATTTGACCATTAATTATTACGTTATTCAATTATCTGAATTTAGGTGGCGCATGTCATAATAGAAAAATCAATGAAAAGAATTTCAACTCGTGATGATATATGTTGCTTGCCTCTTTAGTGATAGGTTTTTTTTCACAAATGGTTTCCACATTATAATTTTTATCTTAAATTGGCCCTTAGCTTTCAATTTTTAGTAAATTTGGATACTCCATTCCAAAAATCACTCTTTCGTTAGGTACTCATTAAAATGTGCAGACAAAAAAGGTCATGTGACCATCCTACCAGTATATAAGAATGTTTAGAACTTAGTTGAAACTATAATTTTGTAGTTTCAGCTAATTTTTTTATAGTGTTTTTTTTTTAGAAAAGTTTGTTGGAAATACATTTTGTAGTTTCAACTGCATTTTTGAATGTTTTAGTTAATATGATCATAAAACAACACAAAATATTGGGAAGAAAATGTTATTAGGGTTTGGTTGGACCTTTAATTTGGGATACTAAAGTGTATAAAAATGAAAGCTAGGACCATTTGTGAAAATTACAATGCTACTTAGGAGAATTATATTATTATAACTTTTTAAGTTTTAAAAATATTTTGTATTAGTAGTTGGAAGTTTAGTCTAGTGGTAATTTTGCGCACACCTCTAATATTAAGATATTGAGTTCAAATTCCCCAATCTAATTCCAAAAAATAAGGTATATGTTATCAATATGTGTACTATTAATAGGGTGTTTAGCAAAGTGAGTTTCAAATTATGAGTTTTAACTCAAACAGTATAAAGCTTCTAAGTGCTACAGTGTAAACTAAAAATATACTACAGTATAAAACTCTCATATATTACAGTACTTTCAGTTCTAACTCTTAGTTCCATCTCACTTCCTAAACACCCTATAAGTTTTTACTATAATATTTTAGTTACTTACATTCAGGAAAGAAATTAGATAAGAGAATTTTGAAAAAGGAAAGAGAATATAGGTTGTTTGGTATGATAGGAAATTGTGATGGAAAGAAACTATAAACATATTGTGACTGGCCGCCTTTTCGGATGGTCACTTTACTTTCTTAAACATATTTTTTTAAATAGTAATCTTACTTACTTAGTAAAAAAAAATACTGAAATAATTTTTTTAAACATTTTTTAAAACCGATGCGACCTCTGTCGCATTTCAAGTTGAGACTTCGCTCAATACTTGCTCTTAAAATCATTTCAAATCGTTTCTTAAAACTTAATAAGAAACATTTATTAAATCATAGCTTAAAACTTTACTTTATAATTATATAAAATAGTTCGTAAACTGTATCTTAGAACTTTGAATACAATTCTTAAAACTCTGATTTTCTTAAAACTTCGCAAACACTACATTAAACAATGAAAAACCTTTTCTTTGTGTAGCAGAATCAAACAGTAGTGGTATCCATACCCAAATCTTCGCATCTATCCTCCGCAGCACTCAGCTCTTCTAATAGATCCTACTGGTCACCCATAAAAAACCTACAGCATAAAGAAACTTTTTAATGAGCTTTCGCTCAATAAGTTCAAACATAAACTCACAAATCATTTAAACATGCTTAAAAACTTTTCTCATGAAAGACTTTCTCTTAAAACATATATCATTAATATTTTTCCATAGACATTTCTAAAAACAACTCTCCTAAACATTATTCATAAAACTTTTCTAGAACGTTTCTCATAAACGCTTTTTATAAAACATTTAACATGTAGCAATCCTTAGAATGCTTTTCGTAAAACATCATTTGGAAACCTTTTTCTTAAAACTTTTATCATAAACGCTTTTCATAAACATTTTTCATAAAATATTCCTAAAACGTTTCTCATAAACGTTTTCATAAAGTATTTCTGTAACATTTTTCATAAACGCTTTTCATTAAATATTTAACATAAAACAATCCTCAGATTGCTTTTCATAAACGTTATTTATGTTTTCATAAACACTTAATATAAAACATTCCTTAGAATGTTTTTCATAACATATAAATGTTTCATAACAAGCAAATCAAGTACAATCACAATGCATGTTTTCATTTATGCTCAATTATAAACTTTCGATCATGAGCATCTTATGAACATTCTTCCTTACTTTGACTTTCTATCCTTGTTCCTTATCTTTTGTTATCTTACACTTTAACTTTCCTTATCTGACTTTAACTTTCCACCTTTTGTTCCTTAACTTTCTTTATCTTATAACCTTTAATGTTCGCACCAACATCTTTAATCATGAGATCATAAACGTGATACTTCCCTTGTGGAAGGCTTAAGACCATCGAATTTTGAGGTCGTGTACCTCATATCTAGGAGGTTAAACTTTAACTTTACTTTTATTACCTCATAATGAGGAGGCTGGTACAACACTTTCTTTTTAACTTTACGTTACCTTTTTATTAACCTTAGTGAGCACATCAAATGCAACCACATTATATGCAAACACACTTGCAAATTATAACTTGTGCTATAAAATCTATTGCATAACAAATGCAATTTGAAACGTAAATACATTTTGCAAATCATAAATTATATTCTAAAATATATTGCATACGAATGCAATATATAACGCAATCACATATTGTAAATCATAACTTTTATTCTGAATCATATTGCATACAAATGCAACATATAACGCAATTACATATTGCAAATCATAACTTTTATTTTGAATCATATTGCATACAAATGCAACATATAACATAACAAATACTTCATAAAACTTATAACTTAAATTATAAAACATTATGCATTGTCGAAATGTAGGACTTATACTAATCCTATTTCGTATCTAGGTTGCACATCCGCATCTAGATCATAATCTAGTACATAAAAACTGGCCAGTAAGTTCATCTTTTTATTGTTCAGTATATAGGTCTTTTATCATCTAGTCATTCTAGACTAGTGATAATGATTATCTAAAACATGTTTACGTACTTGTTTGAAAACTTCTAAGGATCATAATAGAGCTTAACTTTTCATATATCTCTTGAACATGTCTAGCCTTTCCTTGGGGTGCGGAAAAAGGAAAAATTAGCTCTTGTCTTTTTTTGTATTCGTAGAGTCTCTCTCTTGGCTCTGCTCTTGTGACCTCTTTGTTGGTCAGGAGAAATTTTCTAAATTCTACTTGATTATCTAAATTGTTCTCACGATTTCTAATCGAAACGAGGGTGTCCTATAGTAGTTTTTCTAGTTTCCTATAGGCAAATTAGAGGTTATATCCTTAATGGGTGTCTTATGGACCTTATTGTGTATGTTCATTATGTACTACATGGTATTGTACTTATATACTATATCTTGTTATATTTTAGATAACAAGCATCAATCATAACATTCATATCCATATCATTCGCTTGTATAAGTATCATACTTACATATTATATTCATAAGCATATCATACATATACATGTTATTCATATCATACTTTCACATATCATGCTTTCACATATTACTCATACTCATGTCATTCATATCATACATACACTTGTCGTTCATACTTTCATATCGTAGAGTTGCTATACATTTTTCTTCTTTGGTTAGCAACTATTTCATATTATATTCATATAATACTTTAAATAATGTCACATTTATAATACATACACTAATCATAGTTCATAACATTTATGCATATCAATATGCAAATAGGCTTTAAACATAACGGTTGCAAATTCATTGCAAATCTTATTTTGTACTTTAGAACTGTTTTGCATAATAAATGCAAATATACTTTAAAAACAACTTGCATAACCATTGCAAACTCATTTACAAATGCATATGTAAGCATTTAAAAAACTATTTACTTCATGCTGTAGGTGAAGTCTGAACTTACTCGGATATGCCCTAGCGTTCTCTATTCCATTCCTTTCTCGTTCCTTTTTCTTCCATTGGTCGGCTTCTGTGTCCTGATCATACGACAGCCGACTCATTAATTAACTTTCTTTTATCAATCCACTTGATTGATAATAAAACGTAAACATTAACCATTCATTCCTTTTTCATAACTTGGTACACTATCAATCTACCGTTCTCTTTACTAAACCTTATAAACCATCAGTTTACCTTTCCTTCACCGAGTCTTGTAACCCACAAGGGTTACTTTTCCTTTAGTTAAACATCCCTTATTAAATCTCTCGTCACACATGACGGTTACGTTACTTAACATATTACAGAATATTTTTTGTCTAAGAACGTTATGCTAAATTGGAGTGTTTGACTCCGTTCTAGCCGATTTCGTAAAAATGAGGTTTTTTACCCTTTTTGGGTTTTTCATCAACTTCGTAATTCTATAAAACTCATTGCTTAACTTTAATGTTTCATTACTTACATATTACGAAAAAATCCCCACTAAGGAGTGTTTTGTGACATCAGGCGTTTCGAGTCCGTTTTAACCACTTTCGCAAAATAACCATTTTGCCCTTAACTCTTTTTCTTTCATTCATTCCTCGACTAAATTTTAAATCCTTAAAACTCAGCATCTATAATACTGATTACCTACAGCAGTATAGAAAACCAACGTTCTCTAGTGAAAATCCAGTTTTCACATAATTTACAGTTTTGGCCCCAATACAAAAATATTTGTATTTTTGCCCCTAGAACCAAAAATAATTTTTTTACACCATTAGTCCCCATTTTTCATGAGGAACATTTTTGCTTAAAGTACCATATTCAAAATCCTTTAAAAAAAGACATTTTTACCCTTTTAAAAATTTTCTCAATTTTAAAAATTATTGTAAATTTGAAATCTCACAAACAGTAGAGATTTTTGACAAATTGTCGTGATGTCTAACAGTTTTATCGAGATCTATAACTTTTGTATTATAACTTTTTCTAAATTCTCACTGTACAAGGGTGTCTTCAAGTTCCGTACCCATTTTGGAGGCAAAAAATCGACTGGGTTTGGCTTGATTTATGATACAATGGAGAATGCAAAAAAGTATGAATCAAAGTACAGGCTAATCAAGGTATGCTATCCAATGCTTTGCCTCTTCGTAGTCATTTTTGTATTTCATGCATTCAGTCAGTGCATCCCGAAAAAATTAAGGCAATTCTTAACATTTTGTTTTAAAGCATTTTAAATGGTTGCTATCCTAACTTCCATGTGATTGGAGATGTGAAACAGCTAAGTAGAGTGTTATATATTAAAACTCTATTCTGATTTTAAAACAATCCAAAACAACAGAGTTTTATTTTGATCATCAATGAATGATCTGTTTTCTTTGATACCCTGCTGACGGGTTTCTTTTTGTGGTATATAGTTCATTTGTACGATTTTCACAAGGTTAATTTTAATCTGCTTTCCACTTGTATCATTAAACAAGATATTTGTGTAAAACTTGATAAGCCATAAGTGCTCTAGGAAAACAGCAAAATGGCAACTTTTTTTTAGCTTGCTGTTGAGACATAATTCTGCATGTTTTTAACATATGCAAGATATCACTTAGTATATGAAATGGTGAATTAGTATGCCATGATGTAATTTGAACTTAATTTAACTATTTTGTGATATTTTTAAATTAATGTTACTTCTAATTATTTTTAATCACTGTTAATTTGTTTATTGTTATTTTGAATTTTTATACAAAACAATATGTCAAATGTCTAATATGTCCCCATGGGAGAGACATGGTTTTCATTTTGAAAACTGCTCTCTCCCTCTCTATTTATTTCACTCTTCCTCTGACTTATTCTCTCACTCTCCCTTTCTTCCCTCTCTCACGCTGTCTTCTCTGTTTCTCTCTTCCCTCTCAAATTTGTTTCAAAATTTTGGAGCTCAAGGCCTAAATCTTAGTTGGATCGGAAGCTTGGAGACTCAAATGAGCATCCACAAACCCCTTTTAAGATCAAATTCGAGGTTAGTTACTCTATTTTTCAAAACTTTAAACTTTTCTTAAATTTCTAAATTTTATTAGAATGTTGAGATTCGAGTTTTATGAGCTTAAGAAATCTTCAATCTAAGTTAGTACAACTCAAATCATCCAAAATCTAGGCTTGATTTGATGAAAAATAGATTAAACCAAGTTTTTTTCTTTTTTTCTATTTTTGGATTTCTTTGAAAATTTTTATGTAAATCTGTGACACCCGTTATTCTTCTAACGGGTATTGAGGTAATTAAATTAATTTTTAATGTATAAAAAAAATTGCTTCATTTAAATTTATTTTATAATATTTATTTTTATCTATTTTTAAATTTTCTAAAATTCTCCTATATTTATTTAGTATGATTACTAAAAAGCCTTAGAACTTCTAATAAATCTCAAAAATGTCATATTGGCATTATGTGTGTTAAAGTCTTTAGATGAGACATAAGGATATCTTTTCCAACTACTCTTGACCCTCATTTTCTTTATTTCCTCCGTGACATGCTTCAACATGTCTCCTCTATAATTGTTTCCATCACTTCTCTTCAAAGACTTCATCTTTTCTTCCTTTCTCTTCCACGGTTCCCACACTCTTCTTCATATTTCTTTGCTGAAGCAAAATACTTAGAGAACTTCTTCAAGGCAGCCATAAAAATCAGCCACCATCATCTCCATTTGAGCAAGAATTTCAGTCATACCGAAGTAAAGGAACCTATTTTGAAGCCATTTCAAGCTTCCAACTAACCATAATCCGAGGTTAGAATCTTATGAACAAATTTAGTCTTTCATTTATAAATTTTCTTTTATACTAAAGGATTATTCAAATTTGCGTTCTTAAACCTAAGTATATGTTTGTTGCTATTTTGGAGCATATGTATGAAGTCTAAGTGTATATGCCCTAGACAGAAAATTTATATTGTTAAACTTTGTAATACCTCTATGGGCAGTGGTTATTTCTTGAAATTCTAAGATTAAATTAAAATAAATTTTATGAATGTAGTTGTATGTTGTGCTTTAGTTTTAATTGTCCTTATGCACGCCTTAGGATCAAGGGAGTATGGAGCTAACGTTAACTGATTCCAGGATTAAAAGATTGTTGATAAGCTTGAAAGGTAGGGATTCTATTACTCATCTTTTGTGAGGTTTTTATAGAATTAAAATTGATTGTTTTGCCGCAATATATATATATATCTATGTTGAACTGATATTATATGATTATCACATATGAAACTATGACATGGACTCGTCTTGTATTGTACGGCGAGGAACATAATGAATTGACACATGTTATAAATTGAGAAGCATGGTTAGGAAAACTAACTCTATTGATAATGATTCAATATAGAGAAATTGTGAGACATGAAGAGGGCGACGGTTACGTCCTTGGGCATGAATACCCTAAAAGGTAAAATAGGGGGAAGGCGATGACGCTTCCTTGGGTTGAAAGTCCCAGAACACACTGTACAGGAATCGATTTGGTGAGGACTCGGGGCTTGATGTCCCCTCACCGGAACACCCTTGGAATGTTTATAGGGTGATCAAGTGCGCCCATTTGGGTCTCGATGAGTTGAGTGATACTCAATTTAACATGGATACCTAGGAACAATGATGATTGGTAATATTTGTATAAATGTGTAATTATGACACTTGGTAATGATTAACTACGGTATCCATAAGATGTGATCATAATAAACCTCATAATCTGAAATATGATGTGACTTACTAACCATGCAGATTTTAATGTGGTAATGATAAAAACCTAAAGGTGGGTAATGGCTTTCTCTACTGAGCATAGTGTTGCTCATTCCCTTATGTTTATATCTTTTTAGGACTCACTAAGTGTGAGGTGGCTACGAGAAATATAGTTGAGGACGTGATGTAGCTATATTACATTGGGACTGCTTCAATCGTTGAGAATGTTCTTCATGATAATGTAAGCATCAATTGTTACTTCTGTGACTGTATTATAATGTGTTGAGGGTTAAAATGATGATGACAACAGTTTATATTATTAAATTTAAGGTGCTACATTAAAACTGTGGTTTATTTATCGTTTATATTTTTATTTTTGAGTTGAGAGTTTTCATTTAAGTCCCGGGCAAATTTTATTTTTAAGGTTTTACTTTTATTATTTATTTTTATTTTATCTCATTAAAAACTGTTAACCCCCATATAGGGGCGTTACAGAATTTTTGGTATCAGAGCCTAGGTTCGGTTAACCTAGGGAGTGTAGCATCACTTTAAAAAAATATATTTTTGAGATGGTTTTGAAGCTGAATTTTCATTGTCATCATCAAAATGAACCTTCACATTGATTTATACAGTCTAGAAGGATGTAACATGGAAAGGCCATAGAATGAAAATACTAATAGTTTATGAGTACAATAATTATATAGAAGGAAAGTATTAATAGTTATAAGGGAATGATAATTATATGGAATGAGTTTATAAGTAGAATGCTTATGAGAGATTCGTATAATATTTGGATCTATAAGCATATCTAATTCGTATAAACGATGAGAAATTCGTATAGATAAGAGGATTTAAGAGCCTTTTGTCTCGTGAAAAACAATAAAAAAAAAAATATAAGGCTTGATTTATTGATTTTAAAGTTTGGCATAGATATGCCAAATTTTTCGTAATTGATTCAAACCTAAGTAATGATTATGTGTGGATTCGATGGAGCACATAAGTGTCAATAACTTTTCTTGAAAGTTCTATTTATTTGAGGAATATGATATAAGTTGGGAATCATGGTATTGAATCTTGAGAGAGATAAATGTTAGACTTTTGGTCTGTTGAGACTGTGTAAAGTCTAGAATGCATGAATCTCAAAATTGGAATATTTTGTTACGTATATTGTATTTAAGTGTATCAGTGAATCTTTTGGTTACCTAAGGTTTTGTTATATGAGGAAATTATATATTGTATGAGTAGAATTGTGGGGATTGTAGATGTTCTTAAGTAGTAACATCAAGTGTCTTTGTTCATTGATATGGTCTACGTTGGAAGACGTAAATCGTATTGATTTCAAGGTTAGTCGCATTCTAAACCCTTGGTAGTAATGATGATGAATCCATTGATAGATGTTAAGTATTATGAATAACATATGGGTGTATGTATTGTTCAATAAAGTTTTGATTAAAACAAAATCATTTGAGTTGCTGGAAGATTGTGTTGTTATGAAATGATTTTAAATATCATTCAGGAAGATCCTTGTTGTCGTTAAATTAGATTTGTTGTTTATAGTTAACTTTATCTATAGTGGGCTTTGAATTGGGTTTAAGATTCATACGAATTGGTTTTCAATTTTATGTTTGTTATTTAACTTGTTCTAAATGTGTTAAGGCCCGAAACAACTTGACCATTTTCAACTTAGAACATTTGGGCCTAGTTCAAATCTTAAATCAGTTTGATTCACACTGTCTCTCCCACGTGGTCTCTATACGTGTCATATACAGTGGTTTAATCATTGTTTATATATACGTTTACTGTGCATAGGAGCTTATTTCTCCGAGTTCACTTTTTCTCTCTTAATTTGTTATTTTCTCTCTAAATCGCAAATCCTCTTCTTTTTCATTAAAAATTCTTCTTTTTCTCTAAAAGAAGAAGGAATTCTAGGATTCTGCAATTTACTATCTTAATTTTTCCTTTCTATTTACTCTTCTTTCATCTCATCATGGACCCAAAGTACCAACATCTGAGAAAGTATTTCCCATCACTCTCCCAAAAGATTCTCAAAAAGAAATACAAGGCTAGAATTACTCGGTTGTGGATTCTTATGCGTTTTGGTATCCCTTGTGATGTGAGAATGTTGATAGAGGGGAAAATCCGTCCGAGTGACTTTAGTCAAGATGTCGGTTTACCAGGAACAGGTACCAGTCGTAGTGCAATGAAAAGAAGAGCTCGTGCCATCGTGGTCACTTGTAACAAATGTGGAAGACAAAATTGTAACGGTAAATGTACTTCACCTGGTTATATGTCTACGAATAGAGAGGATAAAATAAGGTTTTGTAGGGATGGACTTTCAAAGGAGAACTTGGATAGCATCCATCCTCCTCTCCACGGTCACCCTAGTGGATATGTTCAAGGAGCTATTTTTAAACTCTGGCCTAAATTTTATACAGAAAGACAACGCCTCAGGAATATGGTATTTCTAGATCCTGTTTGCCAAGCCATAAGAAAACTGGATGGGGAATAAGTCATCGCTCTATAAAGGTTATTTAGTCTTTACTTATTTGAAGCAGTTTTAGCTGATGTTCAACAGTTTGTGTTTTTCTTTTACTCAGAATATTTGCTTTTGTGTTTGAAATAATTGTGATTATTAGATTGATACAGTAAGTGTTAATATCTTATTTAATTTATGATTTTCTTAAATATATATATAATAAAATATATTATCTTATCAGACATGTTACATACGGTACAGTAATATGTTTGAATTTTGAAAAGCTTATCCGGATATTTCAAGATTTGTGTCTCAAATTTCAAAAGTTCTACAGTATTTGTCGTTTATATTAAATTTCTAGACTTGGTGTATATTTGTCAAAAAGTCTACAGTTGTGTCATGAGGGTCTTCTGTCGAATTGTTCTCAATTGTCAAAAGTTATACAATTAGAGTCTAATCTTTTTCAAAAAGTGAATCAGATTTTCTGTAAACTATCAATCACCTTATCTTACTTTCTTATCCGCACAAGATTTTGTTTAAATCTTTGGATTACCTTTTCATTACCTACTCGTCTATCTCTTTAGCCCTTTTTGTATATTTCTCATCTTTAAAATCTCATGTAGAACCCGAAGTCTAAGTGGAGCAGACATTAAGCAACCACTTCTATAAACCAAATATGTCTACCTCCCAGTCCACGAAGAAAATAAAGAATGTCTGTGTCTTTTGTGGTTCCAGCTTTGGAAAAGATAAAGCTTATTTAGAAGCTGCAAATCACTTAGGGCAAGTCCTAGCACACAAGAAGATTAACATAATCTATGGGGGTGGTAGTATAAAAATGATGGTAAATATGGCACTAGCAGCTAGGTCTAGCGACGCTACTGATGTAAGAATTTGGCCTCATATTCCAGTTGAAGGAAACCTTTGTAAGGAAGCCATAGGTAAGGGAGAAGGAGTCAGGAGTATCCCTAAAAATTTTAAAGACATAATCTATAATTCTGATGCTTTTATAGCATTACCTGGTGGTCTAGGTACTCTTGAGGAAATATTTATAGTTGCTTGTGGGCAATTGTTGGGCTTTTATTCCAAACCTTTGGGACTGCTGAACGTAAAGGGTTTTTATGACGGTCTTTTGAAATTTCTAGATTACGCTGTGGAAGAAAACATCACTACAGAATCGGAGAGACAAATCTTTGTTACTGCTTCAACAGCTGAGGAATTGATAGATAAAATGCAAATCATACATCCAGAATCCGACACTGCAACATCCAAGCTTGAATGGGAAAGGGAAAGCCGGGAGCGGCCAATTGATTTGAATCTCCATCTGTAATCTTTTTGTTTTATCTTTGGCATGTAGGCATGTGTGTCCGTATTTCGTGTGTTACGAATAACCGTTTGCCTTGTATTCTGTGTTTCTTATGGTACGTTGTTGTTCAATCTTTTAGATTCATTGAGCCTAATGCCGGGATGGCTGGATACGGAGTACTTGATGCTCTCGAAACGCATCCTTCTTAAGGTCCTATCTTTTGTTTATCGATGTTTTTGTATCCTCTAAGCATGCATGATATGGATAGCTGGTATACGGAGTGCCTTGTACTCTCGAAACGTATCCGTATTATATTTGTAATGTGTAATATTCTGTTAATATTATATGGAAGTACCAGAGTCAGTTATGGGGATATTCCATATGAAATATGAGTATATTATTTGGATTGAATGTTTGTGTCATGAGGATAGCTGTTTAATGAAAAATATGTCGGGTATGTTTGCAACCAGAGATTCCGTTTAATATCTCTATGAATAAGTTTAATGTATGGTTTTGAATATAAGTGTTTGTGATATATGTTTTATGATTATGTTTTAGTTTATTAGTTGAGGTATGAAATCAAATATATTTGACTTTTCCTTACTCAAAAAGGAAAAGGAACCTAAAGATGAAGTATATAAAATTTCTCTGGCAATCTCCTTAAATGTGATTGTAAATCACAGTCCATGGACAATGAAGGACTGGAATCATGGTATGGTCAATATGTAGGCCTGATCAGATTCTTAGACTATTATACGGTGTTATAAGTTGAAACTTGTCAGAAATACTCTCATTGAGGGATTTAGGAGTAAGATTTATTATGCAAGTAAATAAGTGGAGATACGATAACTTAAATTTGGAGGACAAACAACATTAACGGTTTAGACTTAGAATTGGAATCATAGTGGAATCATAATTTTTACTAGTATTGCTAGAATTGAAATTTCGAGGACGAAATTTCTTTAAGGGGGGTAGAGCTGTGACACCCGTTATTCTTCTAACGGGTATTGAGGTAATTAAATTAATTTTTAATGTATAAAAAAAATTGCTTCATTTAAATTTATTTTATAATATTTATTTTTATCTATTTTTAAATTTTCTAAAATTCTCCTATATTTATTTAGTATGATTACTAAAAAGCCTTAGAACTTCTAATAAATCTCAAAAATGTCATATTGGCATTATGTGTGTTAAAGTCTTTAGATGAGACATAAGGATATCTTTTCCAACTACTCTTGACCCTCATTTTCTTTATTTCCTCCGTGACATGCTTCAACATGTCTCCTCTATAATTGTTTCCATCACTTCTCTTCAAAGACTTCATCTTTTCTTCCTTTCTCTTCCACGGTTCCCACACTCTTCTTCATATTTCTTTGCTGAAGCAAAATACTTAGAGAACTTCTTCAAGGCAGCCATAAAAATCAGCCACCATCATCTCCATTTGAGCAAGAATTTCAGTCATACCGAAGTAAAGGAACCTATTTTGAAGCCATTTCAAGCTTCCAACTAACCATAATCCGAGGTTAGAATCTTATGAACAAATTTAGTCTTTCATTTATAAATTTTCTTTTATACTAAAGGATTATTCAAATTTGCGTTCTTAAACCTAAGTATATGTTTGTTGCTATTTTGGAGCATATGTATGAAGTCTAAGTGTATATGCCCTAGACAGAAAATTTATATTGTTAAACTTTGTAATACCTCTATGGGCAGTGGTTATTTCTTGAAATTCTAAGATTAAATTAAAATAAATTTTATGAATGTAGTTGTATGTTGTGCTTTAGTTTTAATTGTCCTTATGCACGCCTTAGGATCAAGGGAGTATGGAGCTAACGTTAACTGATTCCAGGATTAAAAGATTGTTGATAAGCTTGAAAGGTAGGGATTCTATTACTCATCTTTTGTGAGGTTTTTATAGAATTAAAATTGATTGTTTTGCCGCAATATATATATATATCTATGTTGAACTGATATTATATGATTATCACATATGAAACTATGACATGGACTCGTCTTGTATTGTACGGCGAGGAACATAATGAATTGACACATGTTATAAATTGAGAAGCATGGTTAGGAAAACTAACTCTATTGATAATGATTCAATATAGAGAAATTGTGAGACATGAAGAGGGCGACGGTTACGTCCTTGGGCATGAATACCCTAAAAGGTAAAATAGGGGGAAGGCGATGACGCTTCCTTGGGTTGAAAGTCCCAGAACACACTGTACAGGAATCGATTTGGTGAGGACTCGGGGCTTGATGTCCCCTCACCGGAACACCCTTGGAATGTTTATAGGGTGATCAAGTGCGCCCATTTGGGTCTCGATGAGTTGAGTGATACTCAATTTAACATGGATACCTAGGAACAATGATGATTGGTAATATTTGTATAAATGTGTAATTATGACACTTGGTAATGATTAACTACGGTATCCATAAGATGTGATCATAATAAACCTCATAATCTGAAATATGATGTGACTTACTAACCATGCAGATTTTAATGTGGTAATGATAAAAACCTAAAGGTGGGTAATGGCTTTCTCTACTGAGCATAGTGTTGCTCATTCCCTTATGTTTATATCTTTTTAGGACTCACTAAGTGTGAGGTGGCTACGAGAAATATAGTTGAGGACGTGATGTAGCTATATTACATTGGGACTGCTTCAATCGTTGAGAATGTTCTTCATGATAATGTAAGCATCAATTGTTACTTCTGTGACTGTATTATAATGTGTTGAGGGTTAAAATGATGATGACAACAGTTTATATTATTAAATTTAAGGTGCTACATTAAAACTGTGGTTTATTTATCGTTTATATTTTTATTTTTGAGTTGAGAGTTTTCATTTAAGTCCCGGGCAAATTTTATTTTTAAGGTTTTACTTTTATTATTTATTTTTATTTTATCTCATTAAAAACTGTTAACCCCCATATAGGGGCGTTACAAAATCTTGTTCAAATGTGTTTAAAAGTGTTCTAGTATATTTTTCTATCATTTAAGATCATTATGCGTGCTCTAGGAATTGGAAAAAGATTTGAACTTGGGGAGGCTGAAGCTCGAATCTGAAAATTTTCAGATTTTTTCCAATTTGGTAAGCTGATATTAAGCATCGGCAGGCCAGACTCATGAGTTCGGCATGCCAGACTCATTGCATCGGCAGGCTAACTGGGCTCCATAAAATTTGATGTTTTTCACCTATTTTCATTGTTTTAAACTTAGTTAAAGACTTTGATCCTGTAGAATGATTTTTTTTTTGTGAACTTCAATGCCACACTAAGACACTATAAGATAGCTTAGCAGTATAGAATACCCTAAGCTAGATATTGATAAACTTGGTTTATATTTAAGGTTGTTCGTGGTTTCGTGGAGCTAACATATAGTGGATCGGGACTACGATGCTGAGTCACTGTGCCAGATATTGAGGTAGAACTTCTACCCCCTTCTTTGGTAGCCCAGTTTTTAAATAGTTTTGGCTTCAAAATGAATTCTTTCAAAATTTTTTCAATGAATGATTGAAAAAGATTTTTATCAGTTGTTTTCATAAACTGTTGAATGAGGTGATATTCATAATGAACCGCATAATGAATATAAATGAATACACTTGGTAAAATTGAGATTTGGATAATTATAAGAAATGCACAAATGGGCATGATGCCATACTCAGAGATAGGGTCATGTAGAGTGCGACCTTAGAGGCAGGTCCCGAAACCTAGCTGGGCCACTACGGTGGTAATATCTATGGTTTGCTCAAGAAAAGATAATGAGATCATTTCTGGACGAACAATGAATTATTTTTGGTAAGAATGATTTAACTGGATTTATTTATTTATTGTATTTTTTTTAAATCTTTCCTGAAATGATAAATTTCATATTAAAATTAAATAATTTTAAATTTTAGTCCTACTGGGCTTTTTGTTTACATTTTATTTGTTTTTAAACTTTTTTCTCTTAGTGGAATTCAACTTAAGACCGACTGGGAGTCCACTGATTGGACTCGCGAGCAGTAGAAGATCTCGTATAGGTTGTTTGTATTTTTTTAATCAAGGCATGCATCATTTTAATTTCCTTTTCTTATCTTGGATTGTGGTTGTAATTTGAATTATTGTCGCTTCTGTGTGTATACACTAATGTGGGTCCGGTGAGGTCCAATTCATATTTATTTGCTTTTACTGTTTTATTTTGTCTTATCTGCTTTTATTATTTCGATAAGAAATTCAAAAATTTTTAAATTTATCACATTTTTCATAACCAACTAAATTCTTTAATTGGTAATTTTTAACTAAAATTTGCTTAATTAAATTAATTATTTTGCTACATCACATTCCGAATTTCAAGGCGTGATAGCCATACATTACTCTAAGGCAAATGGTGATTAAAAAAAAGGAGATATGACAACAATTTATAAAAGGAAAAAGAGGGAAAGTAGAGACTAGGAGAGCGTTTGGTAAACGCAGTTAAAAAAATGTCATTTCAACTACTATAGTATAAAACTTTCACATGTTATAGTATAAAATACAAGTATGTTACAATATAAAGCTCTCTACTATAGTAAAATTGTTCTAACTTTTGGTTCCAACTACGTTGCCAAACACGCTATACACTTGAGAGTTGATTAAAGATAATGACTGTATAAGCAAGCTGGGTTTAGTATTCAAATAATTTTTTTCTATGATTTTACACATGACAATGATTCATCATGGAGTTTAATTGAGTGATTAGGTCAACGTTATAAGTCTTATCTGCCTTGATAATCAGATGGAAATTATGACCCTGATTAGAGACTTTTGGCAACGTCTTTAGCTATGAAAATTTCACGCTTTGATGGTATTTTATATTATGTTAAAACTCAAACGTGTAAATAATTTTTAAAAAAAAAAAAATTATCATCCCTAACGGTTAAACTTCATTTCAGCTCCAAAAACCCCAGAAACGTTTTTGGCCGTCTGATTGTTTATCACATGCATCTTTGTTTTTCACCATTGTAGTGGCTGATAATAGTAATCAGAAAATGCTATACTTAACAGACACATGCACGACTTGTCGTTTTCTTTTTCTTCTTCTTTTTTGCTTTTGACTGAAATGAAAATTCTATTGAAGATGATCAAAGGAAGGAAACAGATAAACAAAGCAAAGAATATGAAAGGGCAAAAAAGTGAGCACATAAAGCTAATTACAAAATCCTTTAGGTACTGAAAAGGTAACTTACAAGTATATATCTATTTTTCAGTCATCAAATTTACAAAAAACATAATTTTAAGCATATTTAATTGTTGAAAAAAAAATCCTACCGTTATCAAAGGACCTAATTTCTTATAATCAAAAGGTGTTTAAAAATCTTGATTTGATCAACTAATTAGTTCAAAACATTATAATAATAAAAAGCTTTACACTAACACTCACCATTTGTAGCAATAAAACTATTATATTGTTTAAATTCAAATCAATTAACTTGGATCAATTTTTTAAACACACGCTAAACCTATATTCCAACAGTGGAGCAATATAACACCACTACTAAAATCTCCACCACATCTTATTTTGAACATGTTTTTTTCTATAATATCTTTAATTTGAACTTGGTTTTAGGAATTTCCACGTGTGGAATGATATTCTTTCAATCTTATGACGTGGAATTATTAAATTTACCAGAAGAATGCTAACGCGCTTTCGGGGTGAGATTTTTAGTCAAGAATTTCAACCAACTGTAGGACTTCTTTTGTCTTTATCTGTAACATATAACAAATATAATGCTGACAAATTCCCTTTGTATGTGTGTATCTTAGCCTTGTTGATCCCATTGAGTCATGCCAAACACCAACTTCATAGACCACCATTTTCTTTCACCTTTCAATGCTTTTTTTGGCAATAATATTGAAATGTGTGAGTCAAAATTGACCAAGAGGAGCAAAAGCATGTATTATGCTATTAGACGACATATTAGCAGCTAATGCAGTAATTAGTCAATTATAATATAGGTTTAATTTGTATGGATTTGAGTCCAAAGCAGTCTAAATGGTGAGATCTTTAATGATCATGTGGCAGAGATTCGACTTTTCTTGAGCCAATTAAGGGCATGTAGGCACTTTAGCTATGCGGCTTCACATGACATCATGACATTATACACATATACATGATATAGAAATTCACACATATATATATATATATATGTATATACACTAGCGCAAACAACGTGTGCTTCGCATGTGGGAGTTTCATGTGAATGTTATACATATATTTTTTTTTCTTATTTTTAAATGTTTGAGTTTTTGTTTTGATTTGTATTTAAATTTTATTTAGAAGTATTTTTAACTTTCATCGATAATTTTATTCAAAAAATTATTTCAGTTTAGAAAAAAATTAAAGAAAAAACATTTTAACAAAACACATTTAAAATGTAATATTTTGGCAAGGAAAAAATAGGAAAAAAAGGTGAACAAAAGATAGGAAAAACTTTAATACAAAAAATACAAAAAATACAAAACAACAAAATAAATAAAGAAAATGAATGAATAATAAAATAAAAAATTCTCTTTTATATTCAAGTAAAAGTTATCGGAGGTAAACTTGAGAAAAGTTACTTGGAAGTATATACACAAAAATAAAAGTATATACATAGGTTATGATGAAAAGAATAATGTTTCAGAGCTTTTTTTTTTTTTTGTAAAATTATAAAGTTTAGGAGTAAGAAAAGTTTTAAAAAAGAGGGAGAGAGAGAGAGTTAGCTAAGGTAAAAATGAAAAAAAAAAAAAGAACAAATAAAGGGCAAAATAATCTAACCATGTTTTAAACGGTTCAACAAAAGAATTCTCATTTTAATATAGTTATAATTATAAATTGTAGATGTAAATAGATTATGGATTATAAAAACTGATAAGTTGATGAAAAGGAAATATGTAATTGAAAAACAAAAAGACAAAAACACAAAAAGACAAAATAGAGGAACTATTTTTTGAACAGTGCCTTAAAAAGTCTCACTTATATAATAGTGATAGAATTGCTTTAAAGTATATACACAAAAATAATATTTTAGATTTTTTTTTTTGTAAAAATATATAACTTTAGGGTTAATGAAAGTTAAAAAAAAAAACAGAAAAAGTTAGCTAAAGTAAAAAAAAAAAAAAAATCACAAGAGGGCAAAATTATTTGATCATTTTTTAAATAGTTTCATGCTTTAATATATTAATAGTTATCAATTGTAAATATAAATAGATTATGGGTAAAAAAACTGATAAGTTGATAAAAAGGAAGGATATAATTGAAAATAAAAAAGAGGAGAAAAAGATAAAATAGATGAACCATTTTTTGAATAGTACTTCAGAAAACTGCCTCTTATATCATAGTAGTAGATATATACAAATATGTACAAATACATGATATAATCTCCAAGAAGGAGAGTAATTTATTGTACTTAAATAAATAGTCTAGTCGAGTTTTGTCTTTATTCTGGCAGATGGGTAAAGGGAAAGACCTTTGTAGCATGCGGAGTAACTGCTCACTTCCCAAGTCAGTATATAGAAGGCTAGTAGCTTTGGGTTGCATGTGGGTGATGCCTGCAATTAATATTTGTAGTTAGTAACTTTATTGCACGTTTACAGACAAATTAAAACTGAAAATATTAATTTAAAAATTATAAAATATAAAAGTTTTATATTATAATATTTTTTATTTTTATTTTTGTTTTTATTTTCTTACAATAATTATTAAAAATTTTACGTTGTTTATGGATTGAAATCAATAGCTCTAATCAAGATACTAAACAACTCATTGTTGCTTGGGTCATCTTCTTCTTCTTCTTCTTCTTCTTCTTTTTTTTTTTTTTTTTTTTTTTTTTTTTTGTGGTAAGAGGCTCTGCTTGCTACTTCTCCCATGTTATATGCGGTGGATTTGGGCCTAAAAGGGGATATGGTTACATAGACAGAGAGAAAAAAGTTAGCTATCATTGCAAATTATTTTCTCCTTTTTAGAGAATAACTTGGGTCGGAGAATAATATGGACAGATGCACTTTATTGGTGATGAAAAGAGAGGCCCACATATCACCACTTATTTGGTGAGGGTTCTGAGTTTGATCGGTCTCATTGCAACAAGGGCCATTTTGACAAACACTATTTATATGGTACAACTTTTGATTCATATTATTTCTATAAAAAAATTTGAAACATACCATTTTTAAAAAATAAAAAAAAGACAATGTGGCATAGGGGAGAGGGAAGAGCATAAAACATAAAGTAAGGGAAGAGAGAGAGAAAGAGTTAGGTAATAAGATTTTTTATAAAGTAATTTGGATATATTATATGTTAAAAGTGCTATAAATTAAAGGTTTTAAAAAAATAAAATAAAACATTAGTGATGTTAAATAAGTATTATGAGACCTAATTTTCTCTTGTTAAAAAAAAGAGTACATACGAACAACCTAGTTCGTGAAGAACACATATGTCATGCAAAAATATATTGTTTTTTCGAAATTAATTAGATACAAAGAAAAAACTTTCGCTCCTTTTTTTTTAATTTTTTTTCGTACGGATGACGACTGTATGAAGAACACGTACGGATGGCGTTTGGTATGGGGTTTTATAGGCATGGGAATGGGAATGTTTTAAGATGCCTATGTTTGGTATTAGTTTTAGACTTTTTAAAACCTGGGAATTTTAAACCCAGGGTAATCAAATTACTCAAAAACAAGGTAAAATGAATACCTCACAAAACGTGGGTTTCATATTCCCTAGCAATCCCTTCATCTCCTTCACAGAGGAAGCCGCCCCTCCCCTCTCTTCCCTGAGTTCATCTCCATCTCTCCACAGAGGAAGCCGCCCCTCTCTTGCAATCCCTGCTCCATCTCTCCACAGAGGAAGCCGCCCCTCTCTTGCAATCCCTGCAGAGGAAGCCGCCCCTCTCTTGCAATCCCTGCTCCATCTCTCCACAGAGGAAGCCGCCCCTCTCCTGCAATCCCTGCTCCATCTCTCCACAGTACAGGTCCAAATCTTTCCTCCTCTCTTTGCTTTTCATTTGATTTTCTTTTGTCTTTGTGTTTTTGATTTATTCCTTCCATGAATCTAAAGATTGAAACCCTATTTTTGTGATAATTTTTTTCTTTCTTGTCAAAAATCTGAGAATTTTTGTGCTATTTGACTATGACATTGATGAAATTTAAGAGCTAAAGAGATTGAATGGAAAACCCATCAATCGTAAGCCTCAGATTTAGAACACAAACATGTTATATATATATATGTGGAAGAAAGAAATAAGAACATGGCCTTGTCTTTATTTTTCTTTTTATTATTTTCTTATATCTCGTAGGTGGATGGGTTAATATATATGAAATGAAAATGAAAGTGTGTATGTAATGCATATTCGTTCTGGGTGTGCAAGTGTTCCTTTTTGTTGGATTTCAAAGCATGCAATAATAAGTCCAAGAATATTTTTCCTTTTTTGTGCTGGGCAATAGGATGAAGAATGTGCGTGTTGAGAACTCTAGCCCAAAGAGTGCAGAACGAGAAGGGAAAAATAAATAAATAAATAAGAAAGATTAATTTTCTACTCAAGCTATGAGTGCACATATTTGGGCCTATATATTTGTATGTGCTTATGAGCAGAATTGCTATGGAAAATTCGTTTATACTTAAATTTTTATAGACGCGACATAAGTTTGAAACTAATTATGTCATTATAAAATATTGTGACAGATGAGAGGGTAAGAGGAAAAAGGATTGAACAATAGTTGGGGTTTATCCATTCAAATTGATTAAAAAAATTTAAACAACTCACACTAATTATTTTTTGAAGATAAAACTTCATTTAACTAAAAAGGGTTCTTCTCTAAAGGGCACAGGTTTTTTTTAAGGAAAAAGAAACTTTTGGTTTATTGCAAGTCATGAAACTGTTGTTCCATTATAAGAAAATGAAAGCTACTGGTAATTTAACGGCTCTAATAGCCAAAAGTGGGTAGAATTCACTGATGGTCCAATGTTAATTGATGTTTGGTTTTTTGTTCTTGACTGGTTTTGTTGCCAACTTTCATATGATCGTGGAGACTGGGGATTGATCTTAAGATTGACTTCAAAATAAATGCAAGCTTATGTCATGGGGGAATGGGGAGTCTGTAGTAGTATGGTAATAGCATTGCCCTGCGATTTTTTGTTGGCGTTCATTCACGGGGTTGGCGAGGAAGCTTTATGTACCTTTGGTAGCGCAGCTTAGCTTATGAGAACCATGACTTGAGAAGGCAACTTTTGTTTCATATCAAATGCAATATTGGGTTGATGTTGTTATTACTTTGTGAATATGATGGCCTCGTTTAAAAGTAGCTAAATTTTGTTGCCACCTTTTAAGTTGTTTATCCTTTTTCTTTTATTTATTTGTATATGCAGATATGGCTCGTCTTTCATTGGCTGTAAAAAAAAGAATTGTGACAATATTGCTTCAATATATAGAGTCATTGCATAAGATGACAATATTGTTCATCTTGATGATATTTATCATCCTTACTAAGAGACATACCAGTACAAATAGATTGGGTGAAACTTCATATCATAGGCATCATATACGTCATCTTAATTTTTATAGAATGATACATGCTAGTGACCTAGCATGCATCGAGAGTACTCGAATGGATAGGAGAACATTTGCCATTTTATGTCATCACCTTAAAACAATTGGAGGTCTAAAAGGAACCAAAAACATGGATGTGGAAGAAATGGTAGCTATATTTTTACATATTATATCTCATGATGTTAAAAATAGAATTATGCGGCGTCAATTTGCACGTTCAGGGGAAACTGTTAGTAGACAGTTCAATGTTGTCTTAGGTGCTTTGTTACGTCTTCATGAGTTATTACTAAAAAAGCCAGAACCAATTCCTGATAATTCCACTGATGAAAGATGGAAATGGTTTAAGAATTGCTTAGGTGCACTAGATGGTACATATATTAAGGTCAACGTTCTTATGAAAGATAGGCCTAGATACCGAAGTAGAAAAAACAAAATTGTCACCAATGTATTAGGAGTAGTCTCACCAGATATGCAATTCATTTATGTCTTGCCTGGATGGGAAGGTTCAGCTGCTGACTCTAGAGTGCTGCGGGATGCTATATCTAGGCGGAATGGGTTAAAAGTTCCAAGAGGTAATTGTATAAATTATTAATTATATAGTTTTGTATTAGAAAAATGTAATTACTTTTCACCATTTTGCTATTTAATTTGTAGGACATTACTACTTATGTGATGCTGGATATCCTAACGGTGAAGGCTTTTTAGCACCTTATAGAGGACAACGCTACCATTTAAATGAATGGACGGAACCTCCTAATACTCCTGCAGAATTTTTCAATATGAAACATTCTTCTGCTAGGAATATAATAGAGAGGGCATTTGGATTGTTGAAAGCACGATGGGCAATTCTTAGAAATCGATCATATTATCCTGTTAAAGTACAATGTCGGATTATTCTCGCGTGTTGCCTTCTTCACAACTTGATTAGAAGAGAAATGTTTGTAGACCCTTTAGAGCAAACGCCAGAGGAAAATGATGACAATGATCATGGTGATCAAATTGATGACCCAATTCATGTTGATCATGGTGTTCAAATTGATGAAGAAACTGATGATGATGGAAATGATTATTATAGGCATATTGAAACATCACATGCTTGGACAACTTGGAGAGACAACTTGGCTATAGAAATGTTTGCACAATGACAGCAAAATCGGCATTCATAGATTGTAATTGTATTGGCGTGATTGAATTTCTGATTGTGTTTGTGTTTGTGACTGGTTTATTGTTGATTGTTCATTGTAGATCGAATTTATTGTTATGAGTTGTAATAACATTGGCGGCTTCAATTTTTAAAGAAATTTGATCAGTTTTTATTACATTCTTAAAACTTGAGGCTAATATGTTTATGTCTATCTATTTTACCATTTGCAAAAAAACTTCATGTTTCATAATTTCTTTATGAACAGAATGGAAGCTATAGATCAGTCAACCTCAGTTGTTGCAAAGAAACATCAATGGACTTCCATTGAGGATTCAAAGTTGGTAGAATGTTTGTTGGAGATATCCAATAGTGGAAAATGGAGAGCAGACAATGGTACATTCAAGCCTGGCTACTTGCAACAGTTAGAGAGAATGATGTATGAAAAGCTTCCTCATTGTGGAGTTAGAGCACAACCACATATTGACTCTCGTATTAAGGTATTGAAAAGACAATATCATGCTATTTCTGAAATGTTGAGCGATTCTGCTAGTGGCTTTGGTTGGAATGACAATATGAAGTGTGTAGATGTTGATCAGAGTGTTTTTGACAATTGGGTAAACGTTAGTTTCCTCATATAATGTTTATCAATTGTTATTTTATTTTTTTAAACTAAATTTTTTTCTCAACTTTTTAATATTTGATAAGTGTTATCTTATTTGTTATAGAGCCATCCAACAGCAAAAGGCTTAAAAAACAAACCATTTCCTCATTATGATGAGCTTGGAATTGTGTTTGGGAAGGATCGTGCTACTGGAAAGGGTGCAATGGGATTTACTGACGTGGTTGAAGAGATTGATAAGGAATTAGAAAATGATCATGATAATGTTGAATTTGATCCTTTTACTCCATTAGATGAGCTCAATAGTAATGCAAGCATCAACCATATAAGCACACCATCTTCAACACAAGCAGGTACAAAAACTAGAAAGCGGTCCAGGAGTGCAGACGTTTTGGTTGATTTATTGAGTGACACAGTTAAAGAATTCAACAACCAACAAGCTACTGCTAATGACAACATTAAAAAACTTGTTGATTGTTTTCAATATGAGGCTGATGGTGCTGCTCGAAGGATGCAAGTGTTTGAGGAAATAAAAAAATTTGAAGGACTGACAAATGCACAACGAGTCAAAGTTGGACGTCTTCTAGTAAACAATCAAGCTGAAACAGATTATTTCTTCACCTTAGATGAAGAATCCAAGCTTGAGTTCCTTATGCAGATGTTGGAATGAGTTAGCTTGAATTCTTTATATTTTTGGGTATGGTAGCATTATATCATTGTATAAAAATTTGTAGGTAATTTTGCATACATCTTTTTGATGTAAAGATGTGACTTTTAAAACTATTTTTTGGAAATAGGAATCTCATATAATGCTTTATTTTAATCTTTAGTATTCATTAAACAATACTTAATATGTGATAACTCTAGTTTAGAGAGTTATTTGGCCACTTTTAATTAACAAATATTACTATGTTTTTGAGAAAAATTACATGAAACATCCAACTTTTTCATAAAAGCATGATTTTATTGATGTAGGTTGAGGAAGGAAAGAAAACAAAACAAAAGGGAACAAATGCACAAGAAATCCGAGACCAACCTTGTTGGCAGAGCTGAAGCGCCGCGGCGCCCAAGGGAAGTGCAAGAAACGCTTGGCAGAAACTCAGCGCCGCGGCGCTGGGAAAGGAGCGCCGCGGCGCCCAAGGGAAGTGCAAGAAACGCTTGGCAGAAACTCAGCGCCGTGGCGCTGGGAAAGGAGTGCCGCGGCGCTCAAGGGAAGTGCAAGAAACGCTTGGCAGAAACTCAGCGCCGCGGCGCTACGGCGAAAAAGAAGATTCCCATGTGTAACCAAACACAGTAATCTAACATTCCCAGGAATCAGACAATAGATTCCCATGCATAACCAAACACAGTAATGCAGATTCCTAAGTAATCAGATTACCCTCCTTCACATTCCCAGTAATCTAAAAACTTGGATTACTGCATACTAAACGCCCCCTAAGAGTAACCAAATTGTTTTGCAAATACATGCTTGGTTGGCATGTGTATTGGATAAGAACGCAAGGACAGACTTTATCACGATGCATAACTTTGCTCAACTTTCCAAAACTATTGCCTTTAAAGGAAAAGTCCGAAGACTTCTTCTCACGTTATAAAGTGGCTATAAAAAGCCTATAAAAAGAAGTGGCAGATAAAAACCCACCAATAGCAGGCGAAAATGCCAACTTATTCTAGTGTTGCTCAACTTATTAATTGGATGCCAAGTTTTGATGGGATTTCCTTTCGAAACCTAACTTTTCAAACTTATTTATGTTTCCAATTCTCCAAGCAAATATATCTATTTAATTTGTCGTCACAGAAGTGATCACGTATTAGGTAGCTGTCATGCCTGAAATACATAAGGTAATGGATTATTTAAATTAATTAAAAGAAAAATTTAATTAAAATAAAAAATTTTAGGGGTTAAATTAAATAATAAAAATGTAAAAGTCTCAAAACAACATTTTATAAAAGAATTCATAAACATTAGGCAGGTGAAATCATTAAGCGAATAATAAAATAATAAAGAACCATGAGTATGGGTCATACTGACCCACAACTTGTACACACACATAGTACTGACAATATAATAATACAACCACAGTCCAAGCATAAGAAAAATTTAAAAACATTACATGCCTTGTTCAATTAATATAAATAATCTACTAGTCCTCCTACTGCTCCTGAATTATGTCTGTTGAGTCCTCTATGAACCTAAATGGGAATCCACCTAGCGGGAAAAATTTAAAAACAAACAAAATGTGAGCGAAAGGCTCAGTAGGATTATATCTTATTAAACCATTTACTTTAAAGAAAAATCTCATTATTCAGGAAATTATTTAAAAGAAACTTTGAATAAATAAATAAATTTAAATAAAACCGTTCTTACCAAGACAGTTTATTCGATCGACCAGAAATACATTATTTTCTTTTCCTAGGCAAACCACATGAATATTACCACCATAGTGGCCCAGCTGGGTTTCAGGACCTGCCCTCAAGGTCGATCGCTACACGACCCGATCTCTGATATGGCATCATGCCCATATATCTATTTATAATATTATTCAAAGTCCTTTACCAGATACTTCATTATTATTCATTATGAAGTTCATTTGGACCACTGTTCAAAGAAACATAACCAATAAATCTCATTTTCAATCAACCGTTGAAAACATTTTTATAGAAACCCTTTTTAAAGTCAAATCATTTTGAAACTGGGTTACCAAAGATATGGTAGAAGTCCTACCTCGATACTCGTGTCGGTGCCCCACACCGTAATCCTGGTCCACTATACGTTAGCTCTGCGAAACCACGAACGATCCTAGATACACACTAAGTCGATCAATATCTAGTTTGAGACATTCTATATTACTGAACTATTTCATGATGTCCTAGTGTGCCATTTGTATCTTTAAAATCATTTTATAGGGTTGAAATTTCGATCATGGTTCAAAACAGTGAAAATGGGTGAAAAATCACAAAATTTTCCCATGCCCTACCGGCCTGCTGGACGCTCTGCTTCGGTCGGCCAAACTGCTGCTGGAAATCAAGTCTGGTCGGCCAGGCATTTTCTAGATTTGGCCTGCTAGACAGATGAATCCGGGCTGCCGATCCTTTGAATCCGGCCTGCCGAACTGGAAAAACCCAGAATTTCCAGCCATGGGTTTTGGGTTTCCCAAAGCTCAAATCTTCATTTTAACATGTTTTTCTCAAATCTCAGACATAGAAAACAATCATAGATGATAGAAAAGCATAATAGAACACCTTTAAACTCATTTAAACAATATTTAAACACAAAAATCCCAAAAATCCAAAAATGGGAGAAAATGAGGAAAAATGAAAAATCTTGAATCAAATCCATTTTTCTTCAATCCAAGCTTAGATTCTAGGTGTTCTAAGTTCCTTTAACTCAAATCAAGGGTTTTCTAAACTCAAACAAACTTAGATTTCAAAAATGCACGAAAATTGAAAATTTTAAAAAAGTTTAGAAATTTCAAAACTAACCTCGAATTCAAGCTCCAATCCACGTTCTTGGTTGCCAAATCACGTTCCCGAGCTTTCTTCTTGCTAACCCGAAGCTTGGACTCGAATTTTGTTTCAAAAATTTGAGAGAAAAATGAGAGAGAATGAGGGAAACCGAGAGAGAGAGAGAGAGAGTGAGAGTCAGAGTGGGCCAAAGAGAGGGAGAGAAGAGAGAATAAATAGAGAGAAACGGTGGGCGGTTTTACTGTACGGAAACCATGTGCCGCCCATGTTTTTGTAAAACGGAATATTTTTAACATTTTACAAACTGTTGTGTTTTAAAAACTCAAAATAATATTTTAAAATAATAAGGAATCGTTAGAATTTATTAAATTAACAAAACAACTTAAAATTCAAAATCTAACCAAATGATCAAATTAATGTTGAAACATTAATTATGGTACACTAATTCATCATTTTACATTACAATAACATTAAATTAATTTCAGGGTGTTACAGTA
The DNA here is from genome assembly GCA_025403435.1 of Artocarpus heterophyllus. Classification (NCBI taxonomy): domain Eukaryota; kingdom Viridiplantae; phylum Streptophyta; class Magnoliopsida; order Rosales; family Moraceae; genus Artocarpus; species Artocarpus heterophyllus. Next base: position 4,518,723 of record CM046344.1, read on the forward strand.
GCACATGCATGTTAAAGAAAAATTAGATCCCTTCATTTTTGCCCCCCCCTTTATGCACATATTTGTCTATCAATTTATGTACAATGTTTAATAAGCCATGTCTAAGAACGTAATTGATCCAATAGTTTAAACTAAAATTGATTTAAAATTTAATTTTTGTGAAAAAAAATGTTATAATAAAGTTAGTTTGAACTATAATTTTATGATTTGAATTACATAGTCAAACGTACTATAAATTTCTATATATTAGTGCCATAATGAATGCCTAGCTTAAAAATTTTTTTACGTGTAATCTCAGGCTGAAAAATGAGCATTATTTCTAATTTACACAACACAGTAATTAATTCTCTATTTGTGTAATTTAAGAATACTTGAGCACTTTTCTTTATAACTCCTTAATTCAGTTAATCAATAACTAATCATGCCTAGTTGGCTTTCTAGGGTTTTTATGGATCGAGCAACTCTATTTTGGTTCGTAGACCTACTTATTTTTCACCAATAATAGAGCAAAAAGCTCTAATTAATCTAGTATTACTCTTATCTTTTTCTTAAATCTCTTATTTCTCATTTTTAATTATTTTTTATTTTTTGGTTATTCCCTTTTCAGAGGTATACTCCAATCTTTATGTTTTATTTGACAATGTCATTAGAATTTATTTAGTTTCAACTGCTACAATATAAAACAAAAATATACTACAGTGTAAGGCTCTTGTATATTACAATATTTTAATTCTAATTAAATACGTTGGGAAAGTTATTGTAAATTTGGCTACCTATATGCTCCTCAGGCTGCGCAGCATATATACAGTTAATGTTCTCTATGTAATAGACTATAGGGCAAGAATTATTGTTCTTGTAAAGAAACGACGTTGGATAAATTAGGATCTGATCACGTATAAGCCTTGTACTAAATAAGTTGTCATAGATTGTCGTACACACACATATAAATATATAATATAATATGATCCTATATTATTGGACAGCCTTGCTATATGGTCAAAATTAGCACTATATATCTATGGCACTATATGATCACGTGGTCAGCAAATATCCATACATAGTACACATAAAAAATAAATATGACGAGTTTTTGATGATTATGCTTTTTTTAGATCAGATTATATAATTAAGTGGGTATCTTAATTATTAATGATATTTTATAATTGTTTGATTTATATCACAAGATTAAAATAGTGATACCTAATAATAGATATATATTAAGATAACCATTAAAATCACACATACATTTACGTGTGTATATAGAAATTCACCAAACACTTAATAAATAATGCTTTGTGGGAGTTGATATTTTTGGGACAAGATTTCTTATTACATGTAATTAAGGATATCAATTTTTGAGGAGTGGATGTGTGTGTATATATACATGTATTCATATGGATAAATGATTAAAATAGGGGACAAAGTAGTGTAAACATATATCAAGATCATCCAAAAAGTTGTCCAAGTGATGCCCACATGGAATCAGAATCAGACTTTATGACTGGTTTGTCTTCTTTCTTTTTTCAGCAAAGAAGTAATTAGCCTTCTCATTTATCTTTCTATATATGCTCTAAAAAAAAGAATAAGCAAATTAAAACAAAATGCAATAATGTAACATTCCATTTATCTTTCTGTAATTAGTGGATGTTTTAATTGGATGATGTGTCATAAACATATTGGAGGGACCGAGTGAAGACAGAAAATGGGGACAGCCAATCTCACTCCATCGAGCACATGTACAAAGTATGTACCATGGATTGTCAACATTGGGTGATTGGATGGAAACGTACGCATCCCTTACATGTTGAAAAGTCGATTTACATACTTCGCTTTATTTGTTTTATGAGTCTTATGCTTTACGTTGTTATTTTATTATTGATTAGGCTTTTTTGTGGGTGAATTTTTAAATTTTCTGTCTAAGTTAAATCGATAAAATCCTTAATTCGGCTGCATCACTATTAAAGTGCCAAAAAAGAAAATATATTATTTTGGATAAATGAAACGGCTAAGCTTCAAAAATCAACCTCTTGTGTGTGGGGACTACAAAAAGAAACAAACAGCTAAGGCTAAGCCCAAAACAGGGCAAGATTGATAGGATGTATGCTTGCTATTGTTGGAGCAAATGGGTTCTCTTGCTGGTTGATGGCTAATCTATCATTTGTCAACCTGGACAGCAGAAAATTTTCGACCTAAGACAAGATCAATAGGGTGTTTGAAAGGGTGGTAGAAACCACTTTTACTGTAGCATTTGAGAATTTTATGCTGTAGCATTTTTTTGTTGTTGTTACTGTAACATGTGAGAGCTTCACACTCTTCATAACTAAGCTTGTAGTGAGAACTGAATGGTGAGAACCACTACCAAACACCCCCAAATAGTACCAAACATAATATTGGAGCGGTTCACTGTCTCTGCTAGTAATTTTTTGTCTCTCAATGTCATATTTTATGAAATTCATATTATAACTAAATAACATGAAGATCTAATAGATTCTCTTATAAAAACACGTCAAGCTGTATATTTGTGGCCGCAATAATGGCACAGCCCTCTTTATGATACCAAAAGAAACACTTCTTTGTTTGCAATCATAGCTTCTATTTTCAGGATGAGTACTCTAAGACGGAGCTAAATAAATAAGTTAAGAGGGACGGAGCTTTTTTTAATTCATTAATAAGACAAATACAAAATTTAAGAACTTTACGATGGCGAATTACAAATTTCATGATATATCGTACTTATGATTAAAAAAATTCTAAATAGGACGGCCTCCCATCTTTGATTGTATGTGGCTTATCAGATTTCATAAAAAAAAAAAAAAAAAAGAAACGAAACAAAACAGAAAAAAAAAAATCTAAAATGGGGCAGTCTCCTATGTTTGATTCTATTCAACTCCTCCCCCCTCTACAAAGATGCAATATTACTACTCACCCAAGCTTTAAATGAAAATAAACAGTAAAAAACTTTCATATATTATAATAAAAAGCTAAAATTGTTGCAATAAAAACCTCTCAAGTGTTACAATAGTTTTAACTAAAATTGGTTTCAAATATTAATTATAAACATACTTTTTAAGCATCCTATTGATTTTTTTAAAGAAAAAGCTCTTCAAGGAAAAAGGAAGATAATTATAGAGGCAGTGAAGAAAAAAAAAGGCAAATCTCTCGGAGATTTGGTACTTGAAGAGTTCTCAAAGGGGAATGTCTTCAAAAGAAATATTAAAACTACAAACTTATGTTTTTACTGTGTGTTTTTTTTTTTTTTTCAATACTTGTTTTTAACCCCTCTTAAAATTTTCTTAAGTTGACAAAACTACAGCAAAAAGCGCATCTTTAATTTGAGCTTTTGTGGGAAGCAATTAAAGGACCAATTATTTGCATGCTCATATCCACAATATTTTGTTTCGATCCCAAAAGAGATCAAGTAATCAACAGAGGGTCCATAAATAGTAAAAAGGTTCAATTTTGGATTAAAAAAAAATTATGTAACCTCTCCCAATGAGGGAAAAAGGGTCCCTAAGAAGATTCATGTAGGGTAGGAGAGCGACCAAAATTATCATATGCATGTCCTATTACGTTATTATTAATTAGAGAGAGAGATTATAGTAAAGAGACATTTCATCCATGACTTAATAAGTTAACCAACCATGCTTATAAAGGCAAAGTCCCAAAATTATTTTTCTTTCCCCTCTCTCTTGCTAATATAAGTAAAGTATACTACTCAAAAACCACTTTTTTTCCACAAAAAAAAAAAAAGAAAAATTCCACAACACAAAACCATGGTAGGCCCAAAATGCCCACTCCATTGCTCCTCCTTAAAGCTAAGAAAAATCATTTCCCCTTTTCAATTCCTCTTAAAGGGTCTCTTTTAAAAATGATTTAAATGCTACTTTCAAAGTTTTAGCTTGCTATCCATCCAAGCAAAAGTCACTTCTCAGCATCTTCACATCCGGTGTGGTTGGATTATTTCCATCAATCCACAGAAAACAAAACCCTCGCTTTCATCTCCATCACTCCATCAAAATCTATATTTTTGTCTTTAATTAATTGTTTCATTTTTCTACGTATTTGTAGGGCATTTTAAACACCATAACTAAACTATATATACACATTGAAATGAAATTATTGATACCAATCTTTGTGTTACTAACTAATCCGTGAATCCGTCGCAAGCTAGAAAAAGACCTTGTTTCGTTAACACGCTTGCATGAAATGAAATTATATAGGAAAAAGCGTTTAGAAGATAGTTTTTTAATATTATATATTATTTCATACACTTGACGTCGGAGAATCAATGACCAAATTTTTCCTTGTGCTTTTCATTATACGTCAAAATACGAATGATGAGTGATGACATCAACAAAATAAAGGGTGCATGAACCGGCCGTGTATGGATCAAAACTATATGTTTGTGTGTGTGTGTAAATATACATACATATATATATATATATATGTTTATAAAATACATATTAGTTTCTGTTTGTTTTTCTTTTGTGCAATTTTTCTTTATCCTAAGCGAAGTAGCCTAATAAAATGGCGATTATAGTCTCATCAAATTGCTCAAATAGTTTGTAATATGAGATAATATTTTTAGGCAGTACTTTAAGGTTGTATCAATATTACATTGAAATGCACTAGAATACTTAATATATTTGCACATGATTATATTATATTCTAACATTAAGATAAAGGCCTTTAAATATATGGCAATACTTAAAAAAGAGAGAAAATTGCATGTCTACACTTTAAAAAAATTGTTTATTCTTGCTATACTTAAAAAAGTTTATGACATCTTACCACTCATATTACATGTTTAAATTATGTCACACTTAAACATACTCTGTGGTATTTATAAAAAGTAAGTGTCAAAAGATGGTGTTTATAAAAATTCATCTTAAAAAATAATATAAAATTTAGTCTTAGTATATCTACTCAAAAAATATTATTAGGGTATGTATAGTATATTACATTTATTTGCGGTAAGTATGAATCCTGTGAAAAGTAAAAATGAGAGATTATATAAGTGTGGGGTAATCAAGAAGTTATGATGTAGATGAATCAACCAATTGGACGACATTGTTACGTATAACATAGATGTTTTATATATATATATATATTCATACACAAAGAGCAACTAATTTGTATTAATTAAGCAAAGAATAAAATTGAGTCAAACGGATTAAGCGGGATTTAGTTCCCTGTATTTATTTTAATTAAATAAAATTAGAGCAACAAACTAAACTTTTGTCCTTTTCAATGTCCCAAGGGAAATATTCCTTTGGAAGCATAAGCAACTGAAATGACACAAAATATGATTGATTTGAAATTTCACGAATTATATGTGATGCAAGCAACCGTCACAAATATATATTAGTTATACTGAAATTATGGTTTCAAAGACTATTGAAACGACACAATGCCTTGATCAATAGTTTACATGATGGAAAATGTTATAATTAAGTATAATTTAAGGAAAAACGAAATTTGAGTCGTTTTCATGAAGTGTCCAAATGTTCCCTAACTAAATGAAATATTTGATGCTTATACAATTATATTATTAACGAGTTCTTATCACTTCGTTTACACACACACACATATATAATAGATCTGCATATATATACACATATATATATATATAATATATGAGAGTAACATGTACTATTAATTTCTAAATGGGCCTTTCTAAAAGACTAATCACATCCATATGAGTAACATGTACAATAAATTTCTAAATGGGCCTTTCTCAAAGACTAATCAGATATAAACAAATTACCTAGAACTTACACAACGAAAGGACATAAAGTGTTTTCTTCATCGGCATAACAATTTTAGACAATAAATTTTTGTTGGTAACAGATTTTGGTGGTGATTCTGTGTTGTAGTATCCATGTAGATAAACAAATTATTAAAAAGGTAAAACATTATGTATGTGATCATGGACAAGAAACAACTCAATTAGGTTGCTTAGGAACGTATTTCAAACTAAGATTTTTAAGTAAAATTGGTTTAAAATTTAAATTTTTATGAGAGAAAATATTATAATAAAATTTGTTTGAATCACAACCTTATCATTTTAACGTTCTTAAAGGATCTCAAAATTGTTTTATGAACTTTTGACATCAATTCTTCTCTCTCCTCATTCATTAAAAAAAGTCTCAAGAATGTTTAATTTATTAATAACCGAGTAAAATGTTTATAACATGTTTCGGATTCTGTTAATTTGTTAAGTGAACATCAGAAAAAGCTCGGAACTATAAGTATAAGCTATCTAGTACTTATTAATCCACATTCATTTTATATACCTCAAGTAAATATTGGTTGGCCATCGAATTTTTATATATAATATTGTATTGGTTATACGTAGGAATGTTTATATATAATAATAATAATAATAATAATATTCACCCGGAATAACTAGATATATATACACACACATACAATCTGTTGAGAGTTACAGATATAGAACCTAAATCTTCACTCAATCAGTAAATGAAATTTATGGAAGAGAAAAATCACGGTAGACCCACAAAAGGAAGAGAAAAATCACGGTAGACCCACAAAAGGATCCTGAAAGTGGATATATATATATATATATATATATATATATATATATCTAGATTATAATGTCTGATGAGACCCAATAACCACCCAAGTTATTACCAAAAGTTACAAGTGCAATTCACAATGAGATCACTGCAATCTTCTCGAGATAATTTCATGATCATCTTTACTTTCCACACCTCAATAAATATTGCAATGAAAAAAGTACTCAAGTGGATACATATATATATATATACACTATTAGAGCATATATAGTACTTATGTGGTAAAAGGGAAAAAAAAAGTGCTGGAACAATTTTTTAATAAACCGATTTGATTAATTAGAGTACAAAAATCTAACACAGTCTCATAATTAATGGCTTATGTGAACATTTAAGGTGATTTGATTCGTGTGTATGATTTAAAAAATTGAAAATAAAAGAAAGAGAATTTTTCTAGATTTGGTGTCATTTTTTTGCTCATCAAATCAAAGGTTCAAACAAAACTTCACCTTTCTTTTCTTAACAAATGTCATTTGATGTCATTTGTTTAGTAAGAAATTTTGTTCGAACCACCTGAACCATTGAACAAACCGGCTCTTTATTATATGTCTGCTTGTTTTATAAGTTTGAAACATAATGATTTGAACCTTTTGGTTTGAAATAAAAAGTTTAAAATGTGTGGTTTGAAAAATAAGTTTAAAATCTTGAAATAAAATAGAAATAAATTGAATTTAGAGAAATTTTGTGTTTAAAATGTCACATTATGGTTTGAAAATAGATTCTTGATTATTAAAAGCTAAATCAAGGAGATTTTGGGTTCAAACCTTAACTACCGGGACTCTATATTGTTTCTTTTTTTTGTATGTATATAACGGTAAATTTTTCAGGTTTTTTGCCACAGTTATATTTTTGTCCGATTATGTCCATAAAACGTGTCGCAATGTGACTGGTGTGGGGACAAAATGTGTGAAACCCACTGGCACGAGGCTTTGAGGTACGTGGAGAGTTGGGTACGTAATACAAATGTACGTAGAAAATAGTAACTTTGTAAGAGAAGTTGATGAACTGTCGTTTTAGGGTTAGATGGAGATCTGGGTCCCGTCGTTTGTGGACCCCGTGTTGCCGGTTGTAAAATGTCGGCTCACAAATTTTTTTTTTTAATTGTACTTGTGATTATTTTTAAAGAAGGGGAGTGAGAAAGAAAGAGAGAGAGAAGGAAGCCCAAAACTACTCTTTGCAAAAGCTGTTTATAAATTTGATGATCAGTTCTGTTCCTCACACGACTATACCCAGATCAAGATATTTCAACTGAAGAAATTGGAGAGAGTTTCACTTGAAACTCATAAGGTATATTATTTTCGATACTTAGCCCTAGAGTCAACATGGGTCACCACTCTTGCTGCAACCAACAGAAGGTTAAGAGAGGACTTTGGTCCCCTGAAGAAGATGAGAAGCTCATAAGATACATCACCACCCATGGCTATGGCTGCTGGAGTGAAGTTCCCGAGAAAGCAGGTAATTACTCCTCCAGTCCATAGGTTTAAACAAAAAATTCAAATTTTTGTAAGAAAAAACGCTATTCAGCAAAAAAATATATATATATTTGAATCGTTATTCAAACTGCAAACTAAACGGAGCTTTGGACGCACACCTGTGTATATCTGTGTTCATATATATCTATATGTCTATTAGTTTTGGCTTTATATATGAACTTATAGTTATTGACTTTCTTTTTTTTTTTTTTGTTTATGAATGTTTTTAGGGCTTCAAAGGTGTGGTAAGAGTTGTCGTTTGAGATGGATTAATTATTTGAGGCCTGATATTAGAAGAGGCAGATTCACACCAGAGGAGGAGAAGTTGATTATTAGCCTTCATGGGGTTGTAGGGAACAGGTTTAAAAAACTACATACTCTTAATTACTACTTATTCAGTCTATTAATTCTTGGTTAATATAATATGAAAAGTATAGCTCCAAAATGAATCACGTGGATTGGTTTTTTTAATTGATTAATGGCAAAGATCAAGAGGTGTTTAGAAGCAATCGTCAATGAAAATGGACTTCTAGCTAACTGATTAGTACTTTTTTTTTTCTTCCAAATTAATAAACTTTCTTATTAAGTTTTGGCGCTATTAGTGTCATGATTAGCTATAAACCTAGCTTAATATCAATAACCGGCCGGCCCGCAGGCTGAAACAGTCTCAATCACTCTTTCATAATTAATAAAATGAATAATTAACTCGATTAGGAATTAATTTCATGTAAATTTCAAGTGAAAAGTTCTACATCTTGCCCTCACTTAGCACCTTGTTCTTAGTCATTAAAGCATCAAGATCTCCTTAATTGGTTTTTCTTCCTTTGAGAGCATATGTATGGTATCATTAATCATCACTACGATAGTTTTCTCCATATTATTTTCCTATATTTCTACTATTAATGGTCCAATAATTCAAATAACAATGTTACACATCATTATTGAAATTTTTAACAAAAAACATGAACCAGTAAATGTGGTCAATTTTGATATTTTTGCTTTATATTTTTTATATCTCAAGTCCTAACAATGTGTGTATAAATTTGGTTATGTTTTATAGATGGGCTCACATAGCCAGTCACCTACCCGGTAGAACAGACAATGAGATAAAGAACTACTGGAACTCATGGATCAAAAAGAAGATAAGAAAGCCATCTTCCACACCTTCAACCACCAACAATATTAACACAACACCACCTAGTACCTCAGATCATCATCCTCAAATGTGTTTCAACACAAGCCAACTAGACTTCCTAACACAAGATTTGACCAAACCTAATACCGCTGTCCAAGACCACCAAGCCCTTTTCTCGTCTGCATGCCCTCTCTTCATGTTTGACACTGCGGCCGTTGAAGGAGCCGCGGATAGTACTACTGCTACTACCACTGCCACTACTAATTCGTTGCGGGGAGAGGCGCTCTTCCAAGACATTCTAACCATGGGAAATTTGAGCTCCGACGCAACTACATTGTCGTCGTCGACTTCATGGAATCTCAACCAGCACCAAGTCCAAGCCCTCCCTTCTAATTCACTAGTAGTGCCTTCATTTTCAACCACTACTATGAACATTAGCTACTTGCCTCCATTGATAGAGAACATGGATAACATGGTTCACGTCGAAGAAGGCGATCAAATCGCCTTGGATTGCTTGCAGAGGCAGGAATTGATGAACGAGTGGGTTGAGTCCCAACAAGTTCAATGCTCAAACAATTTCCTTTTTTGGGAAAATGTTGTGGTGGAATCAGCAGGGTCACTAGGCCCGGGAGAAAGTAACATTATTAATGCACCAACTTCTTCTTCCAATATGGGAGTGTCTTCTTTTCCTTCATCTCTATAAGTTATTAACCAAAACAAAAACAAAAACAGTTAGTTGATTTGTTTTGTTTTTTGTTACTTTTTTTTTTTGAAGGGTGGTGAGGGATTGTGATGACGTGATTATCATGTATATGTTAATGTATGAGAGAGAAAACTGTGCATATGAAATATATGCATGGCGATTAATATATGTTTATTAATTTGGTGGTGTTCGGAAACAGCTGATCATGATGAGGAACCCAAGAATAAAAGGGTAGCAATGCGGCAAGGTGCAGCAAAAGCATCTATGAAAGTTGATGGAATACCCGCTGATGATCGATCTATTATTCATTTATTATTTTGTTTGTCGTGGTGATGATTAAATTGTAGTAAAAACTTTTCTGATATTTTGGCCCTTTTTTTTGACTTAGTAGTGCTTAGTGCTTAAGAGGTCTCATGATCAGTTGGCCCTTTTAATTAAATTATTTTATTATACCATATTGTGCATACAGTATTGCTTGTTGGCATTTACTTAACCTTTAGCCCCGTTTGGAGATTATAACAAGTAACAACAAAACTAAAAAGAAGAATGAGGACAAATTTCATATATGCCTCCCTTGAAATGTTATAGCACTAGATAGTTTCAATTTCCCGGCTGAAGTATAACTATTGTTTTAAACTCAGATCACATATCTAATTTTAGTTGTAAAAAGATATTTAACCAACCATATTATGCAATTTTATTTAAAATAATTGAAATTCTTTTCAACTATCGATCTTTGAGTTCATCAAATTACAAGACAAAATATGATTCGTTAAATATCATTTGAGACATACAAAATTAGACATGTGATCTGAGTCCTATTGTTCCCAAGGTATTTATAGGATTGAGATTATATTTTCAATTATTAGGATATGAAATAGTATCTAACAAATTATATTACGATATGTTGTCTAATATAAAGCATGTAAAAGTCCATTAAACATCTTTTCAAATTTTTTAGACTGCATGGTATGATGCGGTTGCTGTAGGCCACCATTTGTAGTACTAAAATTGGACAAAATTACGAGTGCCTGTTTGGTAGCATTTTTATTTTTGAAAAAAATTGAAAGTGAAAATATTTTGAAAAATATACTAATATTGTTTTTGAAATTGTATTTGGTTGTATACAATAGAGTGGTTTTTAAAATAGAACATTTTTTAATAAAAAGATTTAATATAAACAATGGCAAATTTAATTTTAAAAACACTAATGATTAAAGTTATTCTAATTAATAATCCTAATTAAAACAATTTCTAGAAAATTAAATTAGAGAAAAAAGGAATAAACATTAATGCTAATTAATATTGCTTAGACGAAAAAAACCCAAGGCCAAACAGGCACTCCTTTTTTTGCGGTGACCCCTTGCTGCCATCCCTCCCCCTCCCCACACAACGGCGAGCACATCGCCCCCCATCACATGACCCTATCCAACCCGTCAACTCAACTAACCTTCCCCGACCCAGAGCGAAAGGAGAGTTCATGAGGTGGTCTCGTTACGTTTTCAGGTGGTGGGCATGGGGGTGCGACAGTGAGGCGATGGGCTTTGCTTTGCTATGGTTTGCATGACAGTCGGCAGCTTCAGCTCATGTTGATGGCGGCCGCTTCGGTTCACGTTGATGAGGGTCGATCTAAGGAAGGACCTGGGTCGGACAGTTAGGGTCGTTCGGGTGGGGTGGCTTGGGTTCGCTGGAGAGAGGATAGGTTGGAAGAAGGAGGGGGGAGTGGGGGTCTTGGGATAGTCGGCTGTGCAAGGAAAGAAGGGAAGAAAAAAATTGAAAACATGCTTCTTCTTTTTTCTAAAAAAAGTGGGGTTTTGTAGAAAATGTTTTCATTTTCGTTTTTTCACAATTGCTAACAAACACTATTTCAAAACTATCTTCATGTTTTGTGTTTTGAAAAATGGCAAAAAACATTTTGAAAATGGAACCAAACGAGGTTTTTCTTTTTTGAGGTTAAAGATGGTGAGATATTGAACTCTACGTCTTGTGGTAAAGTCAGGTGTAGAATTATTATTAGGCTATCCATATATGATATAAACATGGACTGATACCACTTCAGAGTCCATGTTTATATCATATTTCAAACTAAATATACCTTCTATTCTGACCAAAAAAATTATGTTAGAAAAACCTGATTGTGTTTCAAAATGGCCCTTCTATAATTATGACTACATGTACTCCATGTATTTAAGACAACGATTCAAATGTCTTTTCTATATTCTGCAGGTTTCGTAGAAAAAACATCCAAAATACATGCAAAACATTTAAACATGCATATACAATATCCTTCAATATATATCCACCTGATGTTAACAAGTTCTCATAGTCATAGACATGTAAAACTGGATTTAGAATACATATAAGTACAAGACATAGTTTGTGAAGTAGTATAAATGCTTGTTTTTAGTTACCTTTTAACTTTTTTCTCCCCCTCAAGAAAGGGCTAAAACATATATGCATTAGGACACTTTCGAATATGTTTTAGCCATTTTATTGACATGTCATAGGTACAAGGAACATTTTAACGTACACAGTCATAAAAATACAGGACATATTGTTGACATGCATAAGTCAACTTCGTCATATATTTTTATGCCAATATCAAAGAGTTATAAGGACCGAGTAGCTATGAAACCTTGATTCCAATTGAAATCCAAGGGTCTCACCAAACCTGAATATTTGTAACCATTACGAAAATAGTACAATAGAAACAAATAACAAAAACACAAGCAGGTTTACATGAAAATCTAACACAGGAAAAAACCACAATCAAAGAAGAAGAAAATCACTAAACACGAAAAAGAGAATATAAGGTAGCAACAATTAGGGAGACTAAAAGTTGATAATATCAAACCTTAATGCAATACATCATATATAGGCATAAACAAAACTCTAATATGTGATATAACCTAATGAGTCTAAAACATAAACTAAATAGTTCAAAACGCAAAGGTCTTATTTACTCGATCCTTCCACTGCCATCAACAGATCTCATAAAAAAATCCCACATTTGTTCTTTCACTATAATTGTTGCACCGCGAACTTTCGGGTCGAGCCTAACTAAATTCTTGTCACCGAACTCTTACAGGAACTATCTTTCGCCGAAAAGAGCACTCCCTTCACAGCAACTTTGCAGGCTTCTCCACGTTATACCCACAAATCTTGAGCCAGTGACCCACCACCAAGAAGGGACGCAAAATGTCCATACTTGGGCGCCTTATGAAATTTTACTCGTAGATTATCTGAATTCAATTCAAAATCCGATGCCAATTTAGGCAATATTGTCACGTTTAAGTCCGTAAAATGACAAACCTCAAGCCTTCACCTTGACGAGGTTTACATACATACTACTATTTCGGCTTGATCAAGGCTAAGTATGTGTTCTTCTACATGTCTTGAGTCTACCAAAAAGGGCCTCGCTATGAATTCTATTTAAAAATGGACACTAAATAAAAGAGTAAAAGCTTGGACTACAAACTTAATCAACGTTGCCTCTTTAGCTTCAGATAAACATTTTGCATGCCACCCTCGAGCCTTTTAGAAAATGAAAAGTGATGACCAAGGTAACTTAATCTGGTATATCTTGTTTTGGTCACGGGATAACTTTGATAGATCTCAAATTTACCAAACCATGCAATTTAATAACTTCCTAAAAAAATTAGTTATTTTTTTAAGAAAAGGACGGCTTTACCCCATTCAACCTTTTTTTTTTTGGTAATTATAGCAAGGGAAATAACATATTTTTTATTTTTTTTTTGGTTTTGATAGTACGTTTTTTAAGGGGAAGAAAATAGTATATTTTAAAATAGTTGAAGTAGATAATATATTTACTACTAAGTGATATATTTATCCGGCGTAAGTAATTATTTATTGAAGAATGAAGGAAATATCACTTTTTAAAAATTTATTGAGGAAAATAACAAGTTTTGAAAATATTTGTAACAAATAAAAAATTTACTCAATAAATTTAAATTTTTTATTATCTCTTATTCACTAGAAATATTTTGACAGACTTTGCTTGAGCAAGTGCTATTTTATTTTACTAATATATTGTTTCCTTTATATCCCTCCATCAATATATGGGCCTCACCCACAAAGCCACGCACATGTTCATCAGCCCAACTTTTAGGGGCCTATTTCAGGCCCATATTCTCGTAGGATTTAAGGGTTTTTAAGACAATTGACCTAATTATGTTTATTGAATTAAAATATGATTATAATTTACAAAAATTTTATAAATATCTCATAATAATATCATTAAAATTATTTATATATAATTATATAATACAATATATAATATCATTAAGATAATTACTATATTATTAAGGTTTTTTAAGATATTTTAAATATTGTGTTAGATTTTAAATTTATAACAATAATTTTGACACGTATTATAATTTTTTCGGATTTAATAGCCTCAGGCCCAAAAAAAATGTGGACCGAAAGAAAACCAAGCCCAATGTTCCACGCACGTAGCCTAGAAAAGCCAATTATAAATTGAGCCATCAGCGAATTAGGGTTTTTCTTCAGCAAACGATAAGAGGGGTTTCTTTGAGAGAGAGCTAACCGGTCCCCGCTTGCCGCCGAAAACCCTAATCGCCATTTTCGATCTTGGCTCGCAATCATGGTATAACCTTCTAAAATTCAATTTGCTGTCCAATTCTCATTCGTTGTTCAGATTAATGGCTGTTATTTGCCTGTCATTATCCGATGTTTTCTCGGCTGTCAAACAGAGTCCTTATGTCAACGAGATTTGTCTAATCACTCTTTCTTTTGATTCAGATCATTCCGGAGAAGAACCGCCGCGAGATCTCCAAGTACCTCTTCCAAGGTAGATGAACAAAGAAAAACTAAAGATTTCATTCGGTTTTAAGTCTTTCTTCTGATTTTACCGGTCAAAATTTTGATTTGTTTCCCATTTTTGATTTTTTTCAGAGGGAGTTTGTTATGCGAAGAAGGACTATAACCTGGCGAAGCACCCTGAGATCGATGTGCCGAACTTGCAGGTGATAAAGCTGATGCAGAGCTTCAAGTCGAAGGAGTACGTGCGCGAGACATTCGCCTGGATGCACTACTACTGGTACCTCACCAACGATGGCATCGAGTTCTTGCGGAACTACCTCAACCTTCCTTCTGAGATTGTCCCTGCTACCTTGAAGAAGCAGGCCAAGCCCGCCGGCAGGCCCTTGGGCGGCCCACAGGGCGATCGCCCACGGTAATTCTCATGCTTCTTGTGTTTAACTTGTTTTGATTTGGATTAGATTTTTTTTTAAGTTATTGAGATTTCTGTTCCTTTTGTAAGTGTTATTGGCTTGGTGATGGTTTGGATGGATTTATTGATTTATGTTTTGACCTCGTTATTTTAGCTTAATTAGTATTCTTGGCCTATGTGTTAGTATTGTTGGGTTTGTGGTAATGCTTAGCTTTTGGGTCTTGTTAGTGGAGGTTTGAATCAGTAGTTCTATAAAGTTAAGCTTGTTATCAGTTATTTTAGCTGAATTAATTTTGTTGACCCGTTTGATTAAATTGCTGGATTTGTTTGTCCTAGATCTTTCGTCTATATGTGGTTTGTAATATGAACTTATCTTGCGTTTATAATCTGAACTTGTTGGTTTATATACTATGCATATTTATGTGGTGGTAATTTGAACTTGTTGGTTTATGTTGTTGGACTTGTTATTTTAGCTGAATAAATGTTCTTGACATGTATGTTTGATGTGCATAGGTTTGTGCATTTCTGTTAGATCCTCTTAATTTATGTCGTCTGATTTGGCTTTTTTGTTTGTAATTGTGAATCAGTGGTCCACCTCGCTTTGATGGAGAGCGCAGGTTTGGTGACCGTGATGGGTACCGTGGAGGTCCTCGTGGTCCTGGTGGTGACTTTGGTGACAAGAGTGGAGCCCCGGCCGACTACAGGCCTTCTTTCGGGGTAAGTTTAGGTATTTTTTATAGATTTGACTTGTGATTCATCTTGGAAGCTTTTTATAAATGTGTCATCACAATTTTACCAACACAAGTACAATGAGGCCCGATTTAGTGTCCGTATTGAATGTCAAACTGATAATGAATAGATTAGACTTAGAGCAGTTGAATAAACTATAGTGTATTTACGATTCGGTAGAACTTATGAGGTTGTTTGGTGGGAGAAAATAGTGGGAGAAGGGAGAGTGGTGGGTTTAGGGGAAGGATTTTGGGACCTATAGGTGTTTGGTAGGAGAGAAAAAAGGAGGGAATGGATTGGATGAGGAATCTTATATTCTTTAAAGAGCCCTAATTTTAATCTCTTCATTTCAACTTCTCCAATTTTCTCACATAGGACATGTCTTTGCATCCTTCCTGTTTTCTTTTCCTCTTACCAAACACAACCTTTTATATCAACGCTTTCAGTTGTTCCTTTCATTTTAATAGTCTTAACAGAGAATGTGTTTTTTCTGTTGGTCCATGATTGTTTACTTGTTAGGACGTTATTCCTAAAATGAGTCCGTTCCTTTTGCGATCCCCAAATTCAATTTTATACTTGTTGACTAAAAATGTTCTGTCGAAGAGTTTATGCCCAACATTAGTTTTACTCTTTAAAATACTAGATGATCTTAATGCAATGCTCTTCTTCTCATATTTGAAATGTGTTTCAAAAACCTGCAGGGACCTGGTGGAAGACCTGGCTTTGGCCGTGGAGCAGGTGGTTATGGTGCGGGGCCAGCCAGCTCAAATCTCTCTTAAGTTAGAGAAATGTTGTCTATCTTGCAGGATTTAAGAGTTGAGACTTGAAGGAGGGATATATAGCATTGCCTTAGGCTTTATTGAATAGCAGTTTTGTTTTTCTTGTTACAATGTCTGAGATG
Organism: Artocarpus heterophyllus; assembly: GCA_025403435.1. Classification (NCBI taxonomy): domain Eukaryota; kingdom Viridiplantae; phylum Streptophyta; class Magnoliopsida; order Rosales; family Moraceae; genus Artocarpus; species Artocarpus heterophyllus. Next base: position 4,535,471 of record CM046344.1, read on the forward strand.
ATTGTCGGATTCTATTAGATTTTTTAGTCTACTTGGTTTTCTTGAGTTGAACTCCTCTTTAATCAGTCTCCTATGTATCTTATCAATTGTCTTGCTTTATGTGTGTTTCAAGGGGGACTTTGAGCTTTGAAGAGTGTGTTGTCTGAATTTTTTTTTACCAAGCCCCGGTGCGTGTGTAAAAGGACCCTTGTATCACACATTTGGAATGCTCCAAATTCCAGTTGAGCATGCAAATCCGGGTTTCCAGCACCATGCCACATGTGTCCGAAGAAGAGCAGAGCAAACGAAGCATTCAAAAGTAAAGCAACCCCTCAGACTGTTGGGAAAAATACTTTTTTATTCAAAGTCGCACTGGATCAATATAACTGAATTGAGTTCTCCACCATAGAACTCAATTGCCCTTTTAAACGGAATATCAGCTCAATTGAAGTGATGAGCATGTACTTTAACAATAGGGTTCTTATACTTGAATTGGAGATACAAAAATGTTGCAACTAAAATTAAAATAATAAGCAAGATCTCACCTTCACTTGAAACCATTATCTTGCTATACACGGAGATTGCTTGTAAAAACTAATCTGCGGTTGCTTGCTGTCTTCAAAAACTAGTGCTTTTGGAAATGTTATTCTTTGGCGAAATGATAATTAATCATAAATGCTGTTAAACAAATGCAGATCATGTGTTCAGTGTTTTTTTGGTACTCGTTGCAGTTGGATAGGATGACCAAAAAAAAAAAGGACAAAGGAGTCTCCATTTAGGCGTTGCCTTTCCCTTACTGCATACGTTAACTACTTTTTTACCTTGTGTTTAGCAAAACGGTGCAAAGTGATAAGTTCAAACTGTCCAAGTGTAAAATGTAAGTTCATACTCACATGTTATAATATAAAGTTTTCACAATCTATAATCTTTAAGCTTATTTTTTTAAGTTTAAACTCATTTGTCAAACACTTTGTCAAATGATCTTCTCTGGCCATTCCTAAGCATGTTGATGTTGAGTTTTGCAGAATTCCTCGCACAGTATTGGTGTTGGCTGATAGAGTAGCTCGTTCTGCTTTACTTTATGCTTTTGTTTCTAAGCAATTTCCTATAGAAGTGGCTCCCTTCGCGCCCACTGTTGTTTAGCCGGTTTAGCATCTTATTAAAGTCTTTTCAGTAGCAAAAAGAGAAAAAAGAAAAAAAAAACTAATAGTTAAAAAAAACTAATAGTTATATTTTATGGTGCTTTTATCTTTTCTATAGTATTAGTTTATACAACAATACTGAAACATCCTATAAGTCATTTGAGAACATGATTGAAACCAAGAGTGTGAATTTAAGTAGGTTTGAAATTTAATAATTTTCAAAAATCAAATTTTATAAAAAGACTCGCTGTGATAGAGTTAGTTTAAACTACAATATAATCGTTCAAACTGAATCTCGTAGCATCAGCCAAGTCACATTATATCTGGAGCATTGTTTCGAACAAACATGACTAGTGTTTGCTGCTATTTGCAAAGAAAAACATTAGATTAAAAGTACTACAGAGTCCAAATACAGACTTCATATTGATATTTATGAATGTTTGTAATCACGACGGGTTACAATGAAAGGCAAGCAGATGCCAAACTTAGACTCTCAATACAACCCAAGAAAGTGAAAAAAAAAAAAAAGAAAAGGACAAGACTCCACGAGAAGCGATCAACAAAAAACCTATAAATGACTAGAAGACCATCACAGGCATGACTGTTCACATTTCTGAACGATCTTGAGGTGTCCTTGCAGTGCCTCTAAGTTCTTAATCAACTTCCTCCATTTTGCTCTCCTCATCTCCGGCGTCCTCCAGTGGGGGCATGTCTGTGTCGTCAGCCCCTGCTTCATCCTCGTCAATGCTTAGACCCAGCTTCAGCATTCTGTGAATTCTTGAGGCAAATGTGTTGGGATCGTCAAGGCTAAAACCAGAGGTCAACAGGGCTGTTTCAAAAAGCAGGAGCACCAAGTCCTTAACTGACTTGTCATTCTTGTCGACCTCAGCCCTCTTCCTTAGCTCCTCCATAATACCATTGTCAGGGTTGATCTCCATCGTCTTCTTGCTGGACATGTAGGAGCCCATGCTGTTGTCCCTTAAAGCCTGAGCCTTCATGATTCTCTCCATATTGGCCGTCCATCCATATTCTCCTGTAACCAAGCAGCAGGGTGAATCCACAATTCTGTCAGACACCACAACCTTCTCCACCTTGTCTCCTAGAATGTCCTTGATTGTCTTGCACAAGTTCTCAAACGACTTCTTTTTCTCCTCCTTTGTCTTCTTTTCTTCCTCAGTCTCATCATCCAACTTAAGTCCCTCCTTTGTTGCAGACACGAGCTTCTTCCCATCGTATTCCTTCAACTGGCCAACCGCGTACTCATCAATGGCATCAACCATGTAAAGAACTTCATAGCCTTTCTTCTTCAGCCTCTCCAAGAATGGAGAATTCTCGACGGCCTTCTTGCTTTCACCAGTGATGTAGTAGATGTCCTTTTGGCCTTCCTTCATCCTTGTAACGTAGTCTTTCAAGCTGGTCATCTCGTCACCACTCTTGGTCGAGTGGTACCTGAGCAAGTCCGCCAACTTGGCCCTGTTCTGGCTGTCCTCGTGAATACCCAGCTTCAAGTTCTTTGAGAAAGCATCATAGAACTTAGCATAGTCTTCTTTGTTCTCGGCAATCTCATTGAACATCTCAATGCATGTCTTGACGAGATTCTTCCTGATAACCTTGCGAATCTTGTTCTGCTGCAACATTTCACGGAGAGATGTTGAGTGGCAGATCATCAGAATCCACCACTGCCTTCACGAATCCTAGGTACTCAGGAATGAGCTCCTCGCAATTGTCCATAATGAACACTCTGCGGACATAGAGCTTGATGTTGTTCATCTTCTTCCTAGTGTCAAACAGATCGAATGGGGCTCTCTTGGGAACGAAAAGGATAGCCTTGAATTCTAACTGCCCTTCAACAGAAAAGTGCTTAACAGCGAGATGGTCTTCCCAATCATTGGTGAGGCTCTTGTAGAACGAAGCATACTCGTCCTTTGTGATTTCCTCAGGCTTCCTCAGCCAAATCGGTTTCTGCTTGTTAATCAGTTGCCACTCATGGCTCACCTCCTTAACCTTCTTCTTCTTGGATTTCTCTTCTTTCTCCTCGTCAACATCCTCGACATCTCCTTCCTCTTCCTTCTTGGTCTCCTCTTCCTCATCATCACTGATCTCCTTCTCGGTGGTCTTCTCAGTCCAAAGGTAAATGGGGTAGCTGATAAACTCAGAGTGCTTCTTCACAAGGTCCTTCAGCCTCCTCTCTTCCAAGTACTCCAACTGCAACAAGAAAAAGAAGATGCACAGAGTACTCAAAACCAGGCTCCAAAATCTGACAATCGAAGTGATCTCTATATAACATCTTAGAATTTAAAACCAATTAATTATATCTGGTCATTCTCACCTGATCTTCCTTGAGGAAGAGGGTGATCTTGGTTCCTCTGCCCAATTGTTCTCCATCGGTGTCCCTGGTGACTGTGAAAGACCCACCAGCCTGAGACTCCCAGATGCACTGCTCGTCGTCGTTGTGCTTAGTTGTCACAATGACTTTCTCAGCAACCAAGTAAGCTGAGTAGAACCCAACACCAAACTGGCCAATCATACTCACATCAGCACCAGCCTGCAACGCCTCCATGAACTCTTTCGTTCCAGACCTTGCAATGGACCCAAATTGTTAACCAAATCTAACGAAGAAAAAAAAAAGGATCATTCAGTTAATTTAAGTCATTATAAAGATATCAATAATAAATAAATAATACCAAAAATGAAAAGGAAGCTTTTAGAGTTATACTACAATGGAAAACCGAATTACATACCAGCTTTGGTCATGCCAATACCACTGTCGATAATGGAGAGGGTTTTGTTGGCCTTGTCAGGAACAAGCCTAATGAAGAGCTCAGGCTGAGCATCAAGCTTGCTCTTGTCTGTCAAGCTCTCAAATCTGATCTTGTCCAATGCCTGTTAAAAATCAAGTCCAACCTCAACATTAATACCTGAATTATACAATTCCCAAATTGTACATCTCAGTTTCTTCCAGGCTTCTCTCTCTCTCCCTCTCTCTCCAAATGATTTCCAGAGAACTATGCTAACATGAGACTCCAATTGTAATAATAAAAGCTTCCACACATTAAGTTTCGATTCTTCTCCAATTTACACATTTCAGTCTCTCTCTCTCAAGTATTCGAAAAACTAACGCAATAATTTGCAAGTAATTATGCTAATACGAGATTCATTTGGATTCAGAATAAAACAGTAACAATAGAAATTCTCACAAAATTAAGTTTCGCTTCTAATCTCGAAGCAAGAGTATGATTAATCGGGACTAAAACCAGCACACAGAGAGCAAGAACAGAAAAATATGAAAGCGTCAAAATTGGAGAAAGAGAAAGAAGACGTACATCAGAGGCATTGCTGATGAGCTCACGAAGGAAGATCTCCTTGTTGCTGTAGAAAGTGTTGATGATCAAGCTGAGAAGCTGGTTGATCTCAGCCTGGAAAGCAAACGTCTCAGTCTCTCCCATCTGAACTTCCGCCATGGATTCCGACCAAGCTTTTCTCCCAAACCAGAAAATTCAACACAAAAACAGAGAAATTACTTATCAGAAGAAGACGAAGAAGAACAACCGAAAAGCGGAATTGGAATTGAGATTCAGGAAAATGCGATTTCTTTCTTGTGTCTCAGAAAAGGGAATGAAGAGAGTGGGTCTTTATAGTGGAAGAAGTTCTAGAGGCTTCTTTCGTCGGGACAGGAGGGAGTCGTTCAGATCAGTTTTCGCGGGTTCTAGACACTTCTCTATTGGGCAATTTCTTCTTTATTGCGCTTTTTTAAATAATAATAATTTTTGTTTTGTTATTTGAGTTGGAGTGGTTCTCACGCGCGGTTTGATTTGTAGAGACGGCCGTTCGTGTTTCACGCTGGTCATGGACGACGTTTTTTTTGTCCTTTTTTTATCTTCACTGTTGGAGAATGGAGTGACGTCCCATTAAAATAGTTATCTTTTAAAACTTTTGTTATCTATTTTAAGTTAATTTAAAAATATATTTTTAATTTTTAATTTTATTAAATATATATCTTTATATTAAATTTAATACATAATTTATACGTTACTTCAGTTAATACTTATTTTTGACCTTTAAAATGACTAAATTATATTTAAGTCAAATAGAGAAAAATTAAAACTTTTAAAAATAAAAAGAAAATAAAAACAAACAAAACACTTATTTTGTAGGTATTTTATACATTCTTAAAGTCAAAAACTTTAGTATAAAGTTTCTTTTAAAGGTGTAAAGTTTTTTATTTTTCAATTTGAGGGTATTTTGAGCAATTTCTTAGATCAATTTTGAATATTGATTGGAAAAAAGTATAAATTTGTGTATTAAATCTAATCTGAAGATATAAATTTGATGAGATTTAAAACCAAAAGTATAGTGTTTGAATAAATCTAAAATACAAGGTATGAAAAGGCAAATAACCTAAAAAAGGATATAGAGGTAAATGGTTTTTTTTTTAAAAGTACTTTTAAAAAAAATAACCACAATTTTTTTAAATTAGACAAATGGTTATTTATATAAACTCACTGATAAACTCAAGTTTATCAAGTTTAACATAGATAAACTTAATAAACTCGAGTTTATCACTAATCAACTATCGAGTTTGTCAAAGTTTATCATTGATTAATGGTCATTTGTCTAATTTTAAAAAGTTATCTTCATTTATCTTAAAGAGGCCATCAAAAAGGCTACTCAACCCAATTTCTCAAAAAAAAAAGGAGGACTATTAGAGGAAAAGTAGTTTTTTAAATTATAAAGAGAATAAGAAAAAAATGGGTAATAGAAAGAAACAAAAAGGTGCTTGGCAGGCCTAGCATAACAGTAAAAATATACCGACTTCATCTAAAGGTGTAGAATTCGAATGCCCCATCCTTAAAGTTAAAAAATAGGATTAATTTTATTAATGGTCCTTAAGGTTTACTTCTTGTCCTATTTTAGTCCCTCACTTTTGAAAAGTTTCATTTTGGTTCCTAACCTATTACTTTGTCCTAATTTTAGTCATTTCCTTAGTTGGCTGTTAAGTTTTTTATGAAAAAAATCATGTGTTGACCATGTGATTGACGGTCCAATTAATAAAATTTAAGGTAAATGCCCTTGGGGTTAAAACTAAAAAGAACGTAAAGTTTAAGGACCAAATTTGAAAAGTAAATAAAATTAAGAGACCAAAACCAAAAAACATATAAAGTTCAAGGACTATTTGTGGACATTATTATTTTTATTATATTTTGTATTAGTTCAATTGCTTAAACCTATTATATTTTGTGTTAGTTTAATTGCTTAAACCTGTTCAACATCAACCTTTTTTTGCCATTTTGATAGGAAAAACACAGGAAAATTTTTTTAATATAATTTGTTTTAAGCTAAAACCCTTATACAAATAAAAAAAGACGTTGAGTGATTAGGGTTATAATAATATTACACCTCATTTATATGTCAAATTTTTTTCATGTTCTTTTCTTAAAAGTTGAAACCATAGATTTATAGCTTCCTTCGTTCCCATTTCCTCTATGCCAAATTAGCCAAGATATTATAATATAAAATATAATAAAGATAATAATGTCTACAAGTGGCCTTAAGCTTTATATTTTTTCTAGTTTTGATCCTTAAACTTTGGATATTTTTCAGATTTGGTCATTGAACTTTACATTCTTCTCGGTTTTAGTCCCAAGGGCATCTACATTGAATTTTATTAATTTAACTGCCTATCGCATAGAGAGCACATGATTTTTTCCGTCCAAAACTTAACGGTCAACTAATAAAGGACCAAAATTGGGACAAAGTAATAGGTTATGGACCAAAAGGGGACTTTTTAAAAGTGAGGGACTAAAATGAGATAAGAGGTAAATGTTAAGGACCATTAATGAAATTAACCAAAAAGAAAAGCAACAATAGACGGTAACTAAGCAAGAAATTTTTAGAAAGATGTGAGATAAACTGAAATTTTAATAAAAATCTAAAAATTTTATTATCTCTTGCTTTTGATATATATTATCTTTTTTATTAATTTTTATTCTAGAAATTTAAAGGGTGTTTGCGAAGTGTGGTTAGAATTGAAAATCATAGAAAGTAAGAGTTTTATATTGTAGCTTACTTTTTTTTAAATTATTGTAGCATGTGAGAACTTTACAGTATAACAATTAAAAGTTTTACTTAGAATTGATTTTTCGAAACATCACATTAAATAAAGAGTATTGTATCTCAAATTTTATTTATTTAGGTTCATAAATTTAAGACAAAGTAGGGATGGAAATAGAAAGAAAGAAAAAGTAAAACACCTAAGTCAATGAAGTAAAATATTAGAAGGGAGATTTTTTTATTTTTTTCATGTTGTTTAGCAGCAAATAAAAACACAGGAAAAAAATTTTAATATAATTTGTTTTAAGTTAATACCCTTATACAAATAAAAAAAGATGTTGAGTGATTAGGGTTATAATAATATTACACCTCATTTATATATCAATTTTTTTTCATGTTCTTTTCTTAAAAGTTGAAACCATAGATTCACAGCTTCCTTCGTTCCCATTTCCTCTAATTTCTTTTCTTAAAAGTTGAAACCATAGATTCACAGCCAAGATATTTTTTTTCTCTCCAAAATTTTTCTCTAATTTCTTTGCAATCTCATTCTCCATTATGCCGAATGTAGGCTAATAGGTTACTTAAAAGAGTAGTTTAAACCATCAGTTTGGGTTTGAGAACTGTAATATGTGAAAACTTTACACTATAACTTTTTACTATAACATGAAAGAGTTTTACACTATCCACATATTGGTTTGAACTACTTTTCCAAAACACACTAAGAGAAACAACAAAAAATATCCTCAAAAAGGAGGAAAAAACTAGAAAAGATATACGACATGAACGTAAAATAACACACATTAATCTCATAACCACTAATAATACGAGAACAATTTAAGAGCAACATAAAAATAAAACGACTATTTTCCCTTTTTTTTTGTTTTTATTAAATGAAACGACATCCAGTTCAGGTCAACTTTCACAGTTCTAGACTCTTCCTCTTTGGCTTATTGTCGTTTTTTTTTTTAATCTCTTAATTTCTTAGGCGGGAGTGTTGACATGGGCACATAGATTGGCAGAGATAGATTATGTTACTCGGTTGTTGACGTACTTCAAGAAAATGAATTTTCAAAGGAGAAGTAGAGACCATTGAGTTCGATCAACTTTACCCCCTTTCCGCTTCACTCTCCATCTTTCCCGGTTCCCACCTCGGACCAGTCCATTTCTAGCGCTAAGAAAATAAACCAAAACTGACATAAAATGTATTTGAGAACACAGTTAGAACTAATAAGTTAGATCTAAAATACAACACTATATGAGAGTTTTATATTGTACTTTACCTTTGCTTTTACATTGTAGCATGTGAGAGCTTTATATATTGCAGTTAGAAATAATAAAAGTTGAAATGACGTTCTCAAACATACTAATAATATTGCGTCAAATATTTGGTAATATTACACTAGTTTAGAATTGGTTTTTGTTGTTTTTAGAAATATTTTTGTATGTCTTTTGAGATAAAAATTTCAAAAATACTCAACACAATTGTCCAAAAGAGAAGTTCTAGTTGTATTTTCTTTCTTACTCTCTTTTACACTCTTTGTGGAATCCAATAACATTATAAATTCTAATTTAAACTGAAAAGAAGATAGCGAAGTCCATATGTCAGACATTGAATAAAGTATAAAATAGAGTAAGAAAAAAATACTGCTAGCACTCCTCTCTCTATTTTTCATTTCTTAAAACAAAACCTTTTTGACAAAACTATTAAACGAGATTACGCAATTGCTTGTTTTCCTTTTGTCTTTTTCTTTTCCTTTTTTTTTAATGACCAGATGACGGGAATGTCTAAAAAACAAGGGTAATACATGTCGTTTTTCTGTGTTTCCTTTCGTTATTTTGTGCTGGTCTTTAGTTGTTGTCGTTTTAGGTTTGGTATCGTTTTATTTCTATTATTCTTTGTACACCATTTTCAAGCTTATCGTCGTTTTCGATGCATGACGTTTTCTTGTCCACACCATTTGTAGATTTTGTCTTGGCCGTTTCCACATATCGAAAGCTTCAAAATGCATTATTGCACACTACCCTTACTAAAAGAGAAGGAACCTTAAAACGATTAAGTTTATATTAACCAAAATCAAAACCAGAAGGTGAATGACAACAACATAAACACTACAACGATGGAAAACGACTTCAACATTGAATGACAACAATACAAACTACCGTTAGAAAACGACATCAAATAAATACTGACAGACATAAATAAAAAAAATATTCTACCAAAAAAAATCAATAAAAAACGACAACCAAAAATAGAAGCGAGAAAATATCCAAAAACAATTACGTAACAACGACTTTGTATGAACAAGACATCAACAGAAAACAAGGAAAGAAAACGACGAAAACATAAGACCCTATAAAATCATGTGACCGGCAAAAAAAATACAAAAGGATACAATCTAAATACGACACCAACGAAATATAGGCAGCAACCTTAAAAAAACTATGACCTATAAAATGATATGACAAGCAAGAATAACAACGCGAACATTTGTTGATTTTCAATCATAGGCAGTGTCCGTCCAATTTGCTTCAGAGAATGCATAAAGCAAAAGAGACGAGTCTCGCCGAGACGGTGTTAAATGAAAACGACATTGACATAACATTTTAGCGACAACATGGAAACTTCAAAATAAACATTCAAACGACAATAACCTGACACTGGTATCGACATAATAATGGCTGGAAGCTGAGAAAACAACATCCATATTAAATAAAGATTTATAGAAAACGACATTGGCTAACCAAAAAAAATCAAGATTTCTTCATTAATAAGAACAGCATCCACGTAGAAACGACATATATATATATATATATATATATATATATAAATATATAAGCCAGCAGGAAGAAAATTGTAACACGGCCTCACTGAACGACAACAATGCAGATACAACATGAAATGAATGTGTTGTTTGGTACGTTGGTTTTGACCACTTCAAATCATATAGGTAGTTTAAACTAAAGTTCGGTAAAGTAATAATTGAAGTCAAAGTTTGTTTCTTCCTCCGGTCAAGTTTACACAGTTTAAAACATTATTTGTAACAAAAACCGTTCACATTCTTGTTCTTCATCAAAATCATAGTTTTTAAAACCAATAACTCTTGTTTTCAAACTTAATATGATTTTTTATTCTCGTTTTAAACCTTTTATATCCGAACACCAATTCAAAACTATCGTTTAAATCACACAATTGAAAACTCACAACTAAAACTATAAAGTTTTAAACTACACTGTTTTAAACTTATGCATCAAACAAATCGTCAGTGTCGAAAGAAAAAGAAATGAAAATCAGAAGACAACCTCACTATCCAACGACGTTAAAATTTTAATAAACACACACGAACGTCGACAAACACATTTTTGGAACGCGACCCTGGAGAACAAATGAATCCGGTAACCAAAAAGATTGGCTTCTCTTCACAGAAAACCTATACTTTAATCAGATGCATTTGGTGCGCAAGATTGGGTCTTTTGCTCAGAAATTAAATTAAATTGAACTGTGTTTATTATTATTTTATTGACGTAGTACTTGTTTGAATTACATTATGTAATTTTTCTTTTCAAAGGAATACATTATGTAAATTTAAAACTAACATCTAATTCAAATTAATATTTTCATAATAGTATTTATAGAGTGTTTGATACATTAGTAGAATTTTTTTTTAAAAAGAGATACAGTATAAAGCTCTCACATATTATTATATTTGAACTAATTTTTTTAGTTCAAACCAGTTAGCTAAACATCTTATTAGTTTTAGGTTTTAGCATGATACACAAAAAGTACAAGGACGCTTTTCATATTAGAAGATCGGTTGTACCACAACGCTCACCAAATCATGCAAAATCAAACAAGGCAGAACTAAAAGTGGAAGTACATATAGACTATAGCGAACGATCGCCCCACTTGAATCTTTTCCATCTAAATCTATACATGAACATTGATGAAATTTATTGTTTGCCCCCTATAAACTTCTGACTTATTTATTTACCCCTTCATATAGCATGTAAAATCTCTTACTTGATTTATACCTAGAATTTGATCAAACTATTAGAATACAACACCACTCCCCCTTATTTATAATTCTGACTCCATTCGAGGGCACAACAATCTTACCATACAACCTCAACCTAAAACGGTAAAATTTTCTGTTTTTGCTTGATATTTTATATTAATAAATTGTACTCAGTGTATTTTTACTTTTTGCAACCTATTTGTATTTGTTATTAGAATTTTTAAAGATGTTTTCATATGTTTTTCGAGATAAAAATTTTAAAAATTCTCTTAACACAATTCCTAAAATATTTTCATTTTTCAAAACAAAAATATTTTAACATATTTTAAAAACAATAACAAATAACCTCCGCTATCTTCCCTTCCGTTTTTGGTGGAATATTATATAACTGTTCTTGCAAATCTCAATACATACGAGATTTTTGAAGATTTCGATAAGACGGGCGTCATATAAGTTAGTTTTGATCAGCAGAAATTTAGGAAACATATTAGAATAGAGGCTTATAATAAATCACAATGCAAAGTGGAGAAGATGATAGAAAAGTGTAATCCTAAGTGTTATATACATATAAGAAGTATCTGTTATTGTAGATTTTCATGTTTTGACAAAAGACTACAAGCAAGAACACGAGCAAAGGCATTCACAAGGACCCCTAAAAGATTTGCAAAACTCAAAAACCAAAACTAAACATAGGACACTCCAAAAGCAGCAGGCACCTTAAAACACACAGAAAAGGACATTTTTGGCAGATTATGTACTCATCAGGTGCGGCAACAGAGTTTTCTCATCTAAGCTTAGTCAACCTCCTCCATCTTGCTCTCCTCGTTTCCATCCTCCTCTAATGCAGGCATGTCTGGGTCGTCTCCCGCGGTTTCCTCCTCATCAATGCTAAGACCAAGCTTCAACATCCTGTGGATTCTTGAGGCAAATGTGTTGGGGTCGTCGAGGCTGAAACCGGAGGTCAAAAGGGCGGTCTCGTAAAGGAGGAGAACCAAGTCCTTCACCGACTTGTCATTCTTATCGACCTCTGCCCTCTTTCTCAGCTCCTCCATGATGCCATTGTCGGGGTTGATCTCCATTGTCTTCTTGCTAGACATGTAAGAGCTCATGCTGCTATCCCTTAAAGCTTGAGCCTTCATGATTCTCTCCATATTGGCAGTCCATCCGTATTCCCCTGTGACCAAACAGCAAGGCGAGTCCACGATTCTGTCAGATACTACCACCTTCTCCACCTTGTCACCTAGAATTTCTTTGATGGTCTTACACAAGTTCTCAAATGACTTCTTTTTCTCCTCTTTTTTCCGTTTCTCTTCCTCCGATTCATCCTCCAGTTTAAGTCCCTCTTTTGTTGCAGAAACAAGCTTCTTTCCATTATACTCCTTCAATTGCCCAATAGCGTACTCATCAATGGCATCAACCATGAATAGTACTTCATAGCCTTTTTTCTTGAGCCTCTCCAAGAATGGAGAATTCTCAACAGCCTTCTTGCTTTCACCAGTGATGTAATAGATGTCTTTCTGGCCTTCCTTCATCCTCGTAACGTAGTCCTTCAAGCTGGTCATCGCATCGCCGCTCTTGGTTGAGTAGTACCTCAACAGGTCAGCCAACTTGGCCCTGTTCTGACTGTCCTCATGGATACCCAACTTGATGTTCTTGGAGAATGCATCATAGAACTCTGCATAGTCCTCTTTGTTCTCGGCGATCTCATTGAACATCTCAATACATTTCTTAACCAGATTCTTCCTGATTACTTTGAGAATCTTGTTCTGTTGTAGCATCTCACGAGAGATGTTGAGCGGCAGATCATCCGAGTCCACCACACCCTTCACGAATCCAAGATACTCAGGAATTAGCTCCTCACAGTTGTCCATAATGAACACCCTGCGGACATAGAGCTTGATGTTGTTCATCTTCTTCCTGGTGTCAAACAGATCAAATGGAGCTCTCTTGGGAACGAAAAGGATAGCCTTGAATTCGAGCTGCCCTTCAACAGAAAAGTGCTTAACTGCAAGGTGGTCCTCCCAGTCATTGGTAAGACTCTTGTAGAAGGAAGCATACTCCTCCCTTGTGATCTCTTCAGGTTTCCTTAGCCAAATTGGTTTCTGCTTGTTGATGAGTTGCCACTCATGGCTCACCTCCTTCACCTTCTTTTTCTTTGACTTCTTCTCTTTCTCCTCATCAACTTCCTCGACATCTCCTTCCTCTTCCTTCTTGGTATCCTCATCCTCATCATCACTGATTTCCTTCTCAGTGGTCTTCTCAGTCCAAAGATAAATGGGATAGCTAATGAACTCTGAGTGCTTCTTCACAAGGTCCTTCAATCTTCTCTCCTCCAGGTATTCCAACTGCAAAAGGAAAGCAAAAGAAGACGAACTTGGTCAAGACAGCATCATCAACGCAAATTTGTCTAAAGTTTCAAACAACAAAAATTATATCTCAAATTACAAGCATTGATTGAATTCCATTCTTCCCTGGTCATCCTTCGGGAAGAGGGTGATCTTAGTACCTCTCCCCAGTGGCTCACCATTTACATCCCTAGTTACTGTGAAAGACCCACCAGCCTGTGACTCCCACACGTATTGCTCATCGTCATTGTGTTTGGTCGTCACAATGACTTTCTCAGCAACCAAGTAAGCCGAGTAAAACCCAACACCAAACTGACCAATCATGCTCACATCAGCACCAGCCTGCAATGCCTCCATGAACTCCTTGGTACCAGACCTTGCAATGGTACCCAAATTGTTCACCAAATCTAAACACAAATCAACCAACCCAATTTCAATTAGAACCTTAGAACTTGAAAACTTCAACATTACTACAATTGTTCTATAAAACAATTAGGTGACTAATAACATACCAGCTTTGGTCATGCCAATACCACTGTCAATGATGGAGAGAGTCTTGTTAGCCTTGTCAGGGACAATCCTGATGAACAGCTCAGGCTGGGAATCCAGCTTGCTCTTGTCCGTCAAGCTCTCGAACCTGATCTTATCCAATGCCTAAACAGAACAATAACCAAGATACCAATGAACAATAATTCCAAAACTCAAACCGTATCGGCTTCATAAACTTATTTCTCTATTTATTTTAACAATTTTGGCTTGAAACAGAGGGAATTTTCAATGAACAATAATTCCAAAACTCAAATCGTATCTGCTTCATAAACTTATTTCTCTGTTTATTTTAACAATTTTTTGCTTGAAACAGAAAGAATATAGAAAATTAAATCGAATCATTTTTCTTACAAAGAAGTTTTAACTCGATCTGACAAGAAAATCATTTCTCCAAGCTCTCGAAGCAGAAACACATTAAAGCTCTGCTAAACTTCTCCTCTATTTCCTAGTTTTGTTTGTCTCCCTCGTGCTCTGCAAAAATTCTTCTCTATTTTCATATGGAAAATATCTCATCCTCCAGATTCCTTTCACCAAACAAAACTTCCTCAGATAAAAAATAAAAAAATATAAAAAAAAAACAAAACATCGTCAAAGCTTCTCAAATCCTATTGTTCGTTTCATTTTCATTTCCATTGTTCCTTTCACCAGAGTCCTATAATTCGAAACTTAGAAATTCAAAGCAATCCGCACTACTACATCTCTAATGACAATTTCTCACAATTATCTAACCTACGGTCCTACATATGATCCATTTCGTTTCAAAAATTTTCTCGGTAACCAAACACTGCACAGAAAAACAAACACCGATTCCATATTCATTCACAACTCGAAGAAACAGAAAACGAAAACAGAGAGAGTGAGAGACTTACATCAGAAGCATTGCTGATGATCTCACGAAGGAAAATCTCCTTGTTGCTGTAGAAAGTGTTGATGATCAAGCTAAGAAGCTGGTTGATCTCAGCCTGGAAAGCAAAAGTCTCAGTCTCTCCCATGTGAACGTCCGCCATGGATTCCGATCACCAACTCCGAAAACCAAACCACCGAAATTGAAATCCAAAAAAAGGAGCAAGAAGCTTTTATCAGCAAAAACGAGAGTGAAAGCGAAAGCGAATGCAGTTGAGACGTTTTTCGTAATTTCCGAACTGAGAAAAAGGGGTAGTTCTGGTATTAAGATTTATAGGAGTGAGGGACCAAATGTATCATCGCGAGGAATTTCCAGTAGGTTCTGGTGGCTTCTTCTATTTGCAGTTCCCAGCGAGTCGCGAGATGTTTTCGCGGTTCCAGTGTCTTCCACCTTTTTTGATTTCTAATATGATACCCTATATTTTTTAATATTATTAAAACGAGATCTTGATGGTTATTTGTTTTTTTTTTTTTTTTAGGAAAAAAGCAAAAGTTATGATCGGATAAACTTTTTAATATTACTATAGATAGTGCAGCTTTTGGGGAATATACACCATTCAAATTTTATTATCGTGTAATTTTCTTTTAATTTTTAACTTTTGTATTGATATTTTAATGGTCTAGCATATTACAAGCAATTCTAAGTAATGTCTACTCTATGAATTTTTGACATAGACATTTGAACATGAGACGATTAAAATGTTAATCGAATGATTAAAATAACAATACATATTGATAGGACAAAAATGTTTGTCTTATCGTAAAAGCTTCTTTAAAAAATTGTCATTTTAATGCCTTAAAGTGGTTTTCAATATTTTTTGAAAACTACTTTTAAAACATTTAAACCAAAGCTAAACAATCTACATCTATCCTTAATTGAAAAACAAATGTAATCCAGATATTTTAGTTTGATTTTTTTGAGTTCTTCTTTAGAGCACCAAAATGAAAATTTTTAAATTGTCAAGATTCATATTAATATTATTAAAAACATAGGGTTTAAAAGTTGATTTTTTTTTTTTCCAAAAATGCAAAGTACCAAAGTTATTTTTCCTTTTCAATAGACCAGGGTGTCATTTCCCACATTTTAAAATTTGTTTGCCCAAACGGGACAAGGTGATAGCTTGGGGATAACCTTGAGATAAGCTTGAATTGCATGTGTTTACGGTTTTGCCCTTTCATGATTTTTAAATACTCCCCCTTGGTCGAGAGTTTTCTTCACATTTGCGTTGCTTTCTGGAATGTTCTCACAATTAGGCGGGACCCTTTCGTTTTCCCGGTACCAAAGGAGTCTGGCTGTTGTCTAAGTTGGGCTTGAATCGTGGAGACATATTGGGCTAGGCAGACCCTAAATTACAAGCCCGACAAGTTCTTAGTTTTGAGTTTCAAAGGGTGAGTTCGACAAAATTCAACTTCTGTGGTGCTGGAACTGTTTTTCAATTTCACCGCTTCAACGTTTAAAACATTCGTTTGTCTCACTGTTTCATGGGTTTCGAACTCATATTCTCTTGTGAGAAAACGACAAAGACAACAAGTTGAAAACCCATTTCAAATTATAATTTCACAGTTTAAACTTAAACTTTCCTATAAATTTAAGAATACTTTCTCTTTATTTTTAAGATTTCAAGCCTAATTTTTAAATCATAATTTTTGAACTTTTTTATTTCAAACCATTATGTTTTGAACTCAATGGACCCCCTATAAGAATGTAAAGATGGAATTGACCGAGATCTATCATTCATTTCCTATTTTCCTCTCTTCGTCCATCATTAACGTCTTTGTTGGAAGCCAATTTCCTCCCTCCTCTCTGGCCATCGTCGATCACAGTGTCGTCGTGACCGAGTTGTTTGTATGCTTTTTAAGTTTCTTAGCAATCTTTGTAACGTTCAGCCAAAATTAGGGTAAAATCATCTTTTTACTATAGAAAAGGATCTGTTTTAAATGTGCTATAGCAAGTGCTATGTTTGTTTAGTGTATATCAGAAGTGGTATGGTTACTAATTGGCTCACTTTCATACGCAAAAAAGTAAGGAAAAAAAAAACAAGAAAAGATAAACGACATTCATCTCGACAGAAAGCAGCAATATTTTGCAAACGACATAACAACAAAACGACAACAAGGTGCCCATAAAACGACATAACACTTAGCTATCCACGTCGATGTAAAAATGGAACGACATCATTCACGAAACAAAATAACGATAAACGACAAAAATAGAAACAGCGTAAATCTTTGAAAGTTATTGAAACAAGAAGGATCTACTCAAACTCGAAATGAAATATCAGTAAACGAAAAAAATGAGAACAGCGTAAATCTTTGACAAGGATCTACCCAATCAATACGAACAACTTGATGTAGGGGAATTTCAAAGTTCTAGCCAATAGGAGTTAAGGCCTGTTGTGTTGTCGTTTCTGCAGAATGCCAATCAGCTTAAGTTCTTGTCGTTCAGTTTTGTTTCTTTGTCGTTGACTTCTTAATTAGCTTATGGTTTGTCGTTTTTATTCCATAGACAAACTGGTGTCGTTTGGTTTTAGACAGTAGAATGATTTTATTGTAGCATGTGAGAGAGCTTGTAACAGTTGGAACGACATTTTTTTGGGTTTTATCAAATTTTTATCTTTCTTCTTGGTTCTATCGAACTGAAATTTGTAGCCTATTTCTTTGGTGATCAAAATGTTAGACAAATTCTACAAAGGAATATGTACATAATTAAGGTGTTGAAGGACCAAATATCTTAAGATTTTAAGATTAGAAGATCCTTCACAAAGGTCTATGTTTTGTAGGAATGTGACATGTAAGCAAAACCAATTTGAGAGCCATTCAGAAGACCTTTTTTGGCAGGGTTTGTACTAATGAAAATAAGCACATACCCAACACTCGTTGAAAGGTCGGATACAGAAGGTCTTAAAGCTCTTTTATCTGTAACTTTTTAGCCCGTTGTTATTAAAAAACAAAATTTATTATCCAATTAAAAGAAAAAAATTCAATCAACTTTTGATTTACACAAATATAAAAGTACGATCCACATTAATATAGAGTATGTTTGGTA
This sequence comes from Artocarpus heterophyllus, assembly GCA_025403435.1. Taxonomy (NCBI): domain Eukaryota; kingdom Viridiplantae; phylum Streptophyta; class Magnoliopsida; order Rosales; family Moraceae; genus Artocarpus; species Artocarpus heterophyllus. The sequence goes on from CM046344.1 coordinate 4,553,499, forward strand.
ACGTAGTTAGAACAAAAAATTAGAACAAATTTATTATAACATGTAAAAGCTTTACAGTATAGCATGTGAGAACTTTATAATGTAGAGAGTATTTGAAAACAAAGTTGAAATTTAAACATTATAGCAAACTTTTGCTTTTCATTGTAGCATGTGAGAGCTTTATACTGTAGTAGTTAGAACTTACACTAGTTCCAATTAGGTTACTAAACAAAGCTGTAGCAGTTGAAACTATACGGTTGGAATGATGTTAACAAACGAAGCCATATTTGGTGGAATAAATCATGGATTCACTAGGAACTTGTGATTTACAGTACAAATGATCTACTTTTGGTGTCCAAGCAGGCTGTCTTGGCTATTGTATGCCTCTTAAAGATTTTCCAAAATTTTAAAGAAAAAGCCACCAAGCACAATTAGGGATGGCACTAAGCATTAAGGTATCGCTCTTGATGTCGTCGAATGCCTAGACAGTGGATACCAAGTATCAACGCACAATGAAAGCCTTTTTAGGACGCAACCACTATGCTTACAACTCTCTTTGTGCCTTGGTGCTGTCAAAGATCCAGAGAGAGATAGATCAATAAGATACTCCAAAATGAAAAACCTTTTTCATCCTTGAGGTTAAAACCTTACTACTTATAAAAACTGTAGGACTCTGTCTAATATATAATGTACTTTTTAAACTAAGACCTGCAGCTTTATTAATAGTGTTTCGTAACTCCACTACTCCTCCAAAATACATCTTTTTTTCCTTTAATATAATGTGGGATTGAACTTGTGCCCTCCAGAACTCAAGCCCAACACTGCCCTACTCTATCTTGTTTGATCTATGATCATTTTATAAAATACCTCTATCTAAATGAAAAAAAAAAAAGGAAAATCGCTTAGAATATGTTTGATTGGAGAACAAAATTACTAGTTAAGTTATCATGTTTAATTCATTAAGTAGAAATAGAATGATTGAAGGTGGAATTTCCTCCCTCCAACCAAATAAATTCATCGTCCAAGTCCATCGGCATAATATTTCATCAATTCATGAGCAACTTTTCAACTTTTCAAAGAATTGTTAGCCATTTTGTTAGCCATTTTGGTATCAACTTTTCAAGTACTTTCAACTTTTCAAAGAATTGTTAGCCATTTTGTAAGGCAAACAGATTAAAGCAACTATCTCGTGACAAGAACTACCACACCCTGAGAGGAAATCTAACATTAAAACATCTCACAAAAGGGGGAAAAAAAACTATGCATCAGTAATTTGTTGTCTTATAGCCATTACTAGTTCAAAACTTTATCAAAAGTGGCATTTTGAAATGAAAAACAACTTATCCCATAACAACAAATATTTCCCACTTGCCTCAAAAACAAAGAATCCATACCAAGATGGGTTCATTCATAGATTTCAAGCAACAAAATTTAAGGCAAATTTTTACTCAACATAGAAACACAAAAGTTAGCAAGTACTATGAAGTTCATATGAAAGAAAAGATGATTAAAAGCAGTTAAAAGACATGGAAATGCTGTGAAAAATCACTGAATTGATGGGGACTTTTATCAGGTGAGTTGAATGGAGGAGGGAGATGCATAAAGTTTTTATTAAAAGATTAAAGGGTGAGAAGGACCCGTGAGAGGAAATTTTGTCAAAAAAGTGCTTTATTAATAAAACAAAATGGGTGGTTGTAGAAAAAATAAAATATAGATAAATGCTTTTGAGAAAGATCCTTCAGAGCTAACTCATCATAACAATTAATTGGAGTAGTTGGGCAAGTCTTACCCAAGGAGAAGATTATGAAAAGGTTATAATTTCTATCTTCTATAAGAGCCGTAATATTTGAATATAATATAGTCAATTGATGAATATGAAAATCTAGAAATATTCCCACTTGAGCTTTTTTTTTTTAATTATTTTTCTGATGAACTAGCATTCTTATTAAGTTTTCATGGAGTATTATAGAATAATGGCCATTATTTCTTTCTTCTTTTCACAGAACTTATCTTACATTTGTTTGTATTAAAAAAAAAAAGTCAAAATGCACCGTCAACATAGTTGAAACTTTCAGCAATGAGAAAACATTAACGCTTAAAGAAATTAAAATAAAAAAAATGTTAACGTGACTTGTAGAAATAATACCAAAGCTTGGCTAATAAGGTGTTTGATATATGGTTAAAATCATTTGTTAGAATTATAAACATTGTAGCATGTAAGAGTTTTACATTGTAACAATTTTTTTTTCTTTTGTTATAGCATGTAAGATTTTTATACTATTTTTAATTAAAAAATTAATTAGAACCAACTTTCGTACCACCTCCTGTGTGAAATGGGAATTATCGTTTTTTTTTTTCAATGTTAATGTTTTATGTGGTAGACAGGAGAACAGAACGTGATTGTTAATAGAGTCAAACGGTAATTCTCCAATACGTTGCATTCCAATGTCCAAATCATGGAGAAAATTAACAGCTATAAACAAACAATCAATCGCAGCCGTCCGTTGGAAAACAAGAAGAAAATGAAAGGGCCAATTCTTCTCTCTCTCCCTCTCTCTCTCTCTCTATAATGAGACTCAGATATTAATAGGCCTGCCCAAGCCTTTGTTGGATAGGCTCCACCGCAATAAATTACAATGTTGGATCATCTCTATTTTTTTTTTAAGGATATTTAGATAATTTCCAATTGACCATATGTAATACAATAAAAATACATAATGCAAAATATTGAGCATATGTTATAATATTAGGCCATATAAGGACTTTCCTGACTGATTATCAATTTGGGTCAATTTAGTAGTGCTCTGAAAATATGTCTAAATCATAAATTAGATTTAGAATCTCTCACAAATGACTTTAAGAATATTTAAGAACGTACTAATCTAAATGGAGAAAAAATGGGGAACAACAGAATAATAAATAGCGTTAAAAATAGCATAAAAAATAGAGAAAAAGGCTAATTGGCTTAAAAGAGAGAAGTTTTCTTCAAAATGTTTTTTTCTTTGCTGACTGAAATACCTATTTATTTAAAAAACAAATACAGTTATATTCCCCCCCCCCCCCAAAACAGTACCCTTATTATCGTGTACGTATTTTTTTTAAAACAAAGCCATAATATTATGTAATAATGTTATATTTAACATAATTATGGAGAACCATGTTGTATCGAATGAGACACGTATCCTACACAAGTTTAGAATTTTGATTTTTTCTTAATTTTTTTTTAAACTTCAACATATAAGGTATATTATTCTTTGATGATTTTAATAGAAGGAATTTTTCATCAATATTTTATATTTTTAATATTAAATTATATTATAATCATATCAAACTTAAAAGAATACAAAGATTTAACACTTCAAAAGTTATGGCGTAGCCCACTTTTTAGCCTCTCGTGGGTTATCTTCTTCTTTTTTTTTTTTTAAAAAAAAAAGGACGTGGGCTATCTTTTTGGGTTAATTATATTCTTTGTTTTTGAGTTTGCTTGTGAAACCTGATTTATTATGTGATTAAGAAATTTAGTTTAAATTTAAATAATATATAATTTTTATATGTTATAATATAAAATAAAATGAACTATAAACTTTTATAAGCTGTGTTTTGAACCGAAGTGATTCAAATTTATAGGTAACTATTAATGGGTGATTAATAAAGGCATACCAGTTTTCCTAAAAATATTAATAAAAAAATCGTACTCCATAAATTTATCTCTCTTTTATTAATATTTCAATCATTTTTTCTGCAAATAATAACAGTTGTTTGAATTATTGGATTAATTTCTTTTCAACCTTCGGTTTTGGTTAGCGTGAAGGTTGACGTTTAACGCGTGTTGATATAACGGCTCTGCAAATGATGCAAGTACGTAACAATAATCCCTGATAAAAAGCTCTTCATCTCCAATATATTGCTATTAACAGGTGTTCATAGGATAATCAAAGCCATTTATTGAAATTATTTTTATTATAGTATATAAAAATTTTATACTATTTAATAGATAAATTTAAACTACTCCAAACAGCTTTTAATTATTATTTTTAAAACCTTATTAATTATTATTCTTATTATTATTATCATCATTTAATTCATCGATTTTTCAAAGGAAGAAAAGTCCGCTTCATTTCACGGATTCTGAGGCCGTTTTCGGATCAAAAAGCTTTGGCAACCAAAATAAATCAATAAATAAATAAAGAGGAGAGAGGGAGACAGAGAAGAGAGAGAAAGTAGTAGTGGCATGGGCATTCACAGCTTTACACGAAACCCATTAATGGCTATCAAAAATTATTATTGAGCATGGTCCTTTAGCTCAAATTTGAACCAAATTTCGCATAACAAACTCAAACAACAAACGACTCTGAACTCAACCCAAGTCCCAAAAAAAAAAAGAGCTTCTTCATTTTGGTTTTATTGGGTTGTTATTATTAATTTTTTTTTAATTTTTGGTTAATCTTGAGAGAATATGGCGGCTACGAAAGAGTCGAGCTCTGGTTCGTCGACGGAGAGTGCGAGTAAAATCAAAGGAGTGCTGACTCATGGTGGTCGGTACGTGCAGTACAATGTGTACGGAAACTTTTTTGAGGTTTCCAGCAAGTATGTTCCCCCAATTCGCCCTATTGGTAGAGGTGCTTATGGCATTGTCTGGTATGTTTTTCTTCATCCCTCAATACATTTTTTTGTTTTTTCAATGTTTCTTTTTTCTGGGGTTTTCTTTTTATTTTTGTTTTTATCATCTTTTGTTTTTGTTTTTGTGTGTAGATTTCTGGGTTAGTTTTGCTTATTGGTATTTAGGAAGTTGCTCAAGATTCAGTTTGGGATTATTTATTTTTTTCTTAGAAAAACACAAATTTTTATTCATTTCTTGATATATGATGCAGTTGGGATTAGATTTAGCTTTCCAGTGATAAACTGCAGGTTATGTGATATATTTTGGTGTTATCATGCAGAAAGTAGAGGAATTTTGTTGTGTTATTGAGCTTATTTGATATTTTGTGTAAACGGTGAATAGGATGCTTAGTTTAGCATAAAAAAATTAAAAAGAAGATAAAAAGCTTTGGATAGAAATAGATTTCGATATTTTTAACCCAAAAAAAAAAAGATTTCAATAGTTAATAAATTATGATTTCATTTTATAATATCAATAAGATTTTTTGTTTTCTTTTTCTTGTTTGAGCAAATATATGGTTCTAATGTTCTATATCAGCAAAGGTTTCTGAGTTTAAATTATGCTTTATGGTGGCTTGTTTTTTTTCTTGGGATAATGAAACATGTGGATTCTAAGTCTAGATAAGCCTAAAGAGCAAATTCAAGTTAAATTGCAAAAAGATCAGTGTAGTTTGTTAAGGTGGATAACATAACACGATTGCTTTTGTTTTTTAGCGCTGCTGTTAATTCAGAGACACACGAGGAAGTTGCAATTAAGAAGATTGGTAATGCTTTTGACAATAGAATAGATGCCAAAAGGACTTTGAGAGAAATCAAGCTCCTTCGCCACATGGAGCACGAAAATGTAAGTTTTAGGCTGTTAAGAATAACTTATAATATCACCCTTTTTGATTGCCATAGTTTTTTTTTTTCGTCGAACAAAAATGGGACTATTGGTTCCATCCTGCCTCTCATCCGAATCGCCTATATAAAGGGAAAAAAACTTCCTAGAGTCTACTTATAAAGTGGAAAAAGCCTGATCCAATTCTTCTAGAAGGATGGGTCCCGTTTTACTAGCACCACCATGAGTCCGACGCTGCACAGCCCATTGGCCTAGCAGGACTTCTGATTGGAGCTACTGAGTATCGAACCTAGGCATATCCTGAGAGGAGAAGAAGGAAATGCATCCTTACCGTTGCATCACCCCATTGGTGGTTGATTGCCATAGTCTTACCACTGGATTGTGCATTAACATTTTAACTAAATTCTTCACACAAATGCCTTTTAATGTGCATTTATGGCTGTTTATAGGGAAAAAGTGCAGTGCTCTTGCATGGTGAAGGGCTTGGACAATGATACGTCCAGTGAAATTCTATGTTAAGGATCACTACTTTTATATCACACACTTTCAAGTCTAAATATAATTGCCAATAATGTGATTTTGATGGCTATGTTTCAATGTATTACTTGGTTGATCAATCCATTGTTTTGACTCTGCTGGAAGCATTGCATCTTTTTTTCTCCTTCCCCAGGTCATAGCCATCAAGGACATCATCCGACCACCAAGAAAAGAGACCTTCAATGATGTGTACATTGTTTATGAATTAATGGACACTGATCTTCATCAAATCATTCGTTCTGACCAACCAATAACAGACGATCACTGTCAGGTTTGCCCGACCAAAACATAAACTGTCTCTTTGAACTTTTTGCTGTGAACATTTAGTTCCCATGCTCAACTAATCTGCTTCTCTTTCTCTTTATTTTTCTTGTCATATCATGATGAGTCATCTGATAAGACATTAGTCATATCATCTTCATAACTTCATTTCCAGGCTTAGTGGATCTATGAATGTTCCTTCTTTTATTGCAGACTAGTGTTGAGAGAAATCAATCTCGTTGTTCTTAAAGCATCTGTTTTCTACTAAAAGTGCAATTTAATTATGCTTGCGTTTGTTATTCTGCATAAGATTTATATTCCGGAGAACATCTTTTGCAGTACTTTCTGTATCAGCTGCTACGTGGACTGAAGTATGTACACTCTGCCAACGTGTTGCACCGTGATCTTAAGCCCAGTAATTTGCTTCTAAATGCTAATTGCGACCTCAAAATTGGCGATTTTGGATTGGCAAGAACGACGTCTGAGACAGATTTCATGACTGAGTATGTTGTCACCCGTTGGTACCGAGCACCAGAGTTGCTCCTTAATTGTTCAGAGTACACTGCTGCCATTGATATATGGTCTGTTGGTTGCATTCTTGGTGAAATTATGACTCGGGAGCCATTATTCCCAGGGAAAGATTATGTTCATCAGCTCAGGCTTATCACAGAGGTATGAATTCTTGGACTTTCAGCAACATCTACTTTGTGTCTGCCACTTGCAACTTCCTTCCAATAGCGTGAGTCTTTGTTCTATATGTGCTTGTTGGATGTGACATCATTCTTGTGCTACCACTCCCTTTTTTTTTTTTTGGTGTGAAGTTACTAGGTTCTCCTGATGATGCTAGCCTTGGATTTCTTCGAAGCGACAATGCACGAAGATATATGAAACAATTTCCTCAATGTCGAAAGCAACAATTCGCTGCTAGATTCCCCAACATGTCTCCTGGGGCTGTGGATCTGCTCGAGAAAATGCTTGTGTTCGATCCCAACAAACGCATTACTGGTATAACAAGAAAAGGAAAATGTCCATGCTCGGCATCATTACGTGCGGGATTAGATGTTTTATTTGCATCACCACATTTTCCTTTTCTAACTTATGATTTCTGCATCTATTTTGCAGTCGAAGAGGCGCTTTGTCACCCATACTTGTCAGCCCTTCATGATATCAATGATGAGCCTGTCTGCCCCAGGCCTTTCAGTTTTGATTTCGAGCATCCATCGTGCAGCGAAGAGCACATCAAAGAGCTCATCTGGAAAGAATCAGTGAAGTTCAACCCAGACTCAACCCACTAAGATATCATGCTTTGCTTATGGTGTAGAAATATATGGTGAAAGAACTTTTCCCCTGTACATGGTATATATCGTTCCCAGATGATAGGAAATAGCTCTAGAGATTGTTTTTACTCGTAACTTGAGATCAACTGATTATGCAATGAGAGGGGCAATTTACTGTTGACTGGCTATCAGCAGGCTCCAAAGTGGATGGTCATTTTGGTTAATGGGTTTTTGTATGAGCTATTAAGTCTCCAAGGCAAAAGTTTCAAGGTTAGGAACAATAAAATGGTGCCAACTTTCTATTACATATGACATAAAACCAGGACTTAAGATTGTGCTATCGCATTTCTCATACTTTTTTTTCCTTCATGTTAACGATCAAATAAGACCAGTATATTGATGAGGAAAGCTGCTTTTGCCTCTTCTATGTGTTAAAGTTTATGTTTTTTTTTTTTTTTTTTAATTTAACATGGTCTGCTGATTTCTGGTGGCTTTTACTGTAAGATGTTTGCAACCTATAATGACACAAAAGTTTATTCATTAACTGATGTAATGACTTGCAAAAATACAAAGATTGCCAAAAATATTTTGCTTATCGCTTTTAATTAACAATTTTCTGGTCGTGTACCCAAAATCTGCATGCTTGATAGTCAAGAAGCCAGTTCTACTATTGCTAGTAGTTTGTCTTTTTTTGCCTGTTCATTTTTGTTTTCCTTTGTCTTGGTTCTAAAATGATTTATGAAACCCTACATTCCCAAAGAGCACTTCTTGAGTTGAACATCTTCGGTAGGCAAAATGTCCTCTGGGGAATCACATGTTCTCTTCTCCGGACCCTGGTCAGGTAGCTGCTGACGGGTCGAAGGGACCATGCCACTTGAAATATCAGAAACGTCGGCACAACTCCATTGCAATTTCTCTGCCTTGTCTGCCAATCCAATTGTAACATCGGAAATGCACATTCCGGTAAACATGCCGCCAAGAATTCCCTCTAACAGAGCTGCCAGGGTCAAATATTTGGCAACCAGAGTTTATGGTTGTTATCAGGATGAGATCCGTAATCTCCTATCATCATCATCCTAAACACCAATCTCATTATGTGCAATGGCATCCCTCTTTCATGTATGTCCTTCACAAAACCGCTTCCTCTGCCAGTTTTGATCTTGGCTCCTGCCTATTAGTTGATGGAAATGTTTTCTGCAATCACAAAAATTGAGACAAAAAAATTTTAGAATATAATTTTTTTAATAATCAAGAATATTTACGTAACATGGATCCTAAAGATATTACAACAATATTATATATGAATTTTCTCTCGGTTAGTACTCAAGTGTGATTTTCTATACAAGATCAGAAAACTAACCTGATGTTGCCTGTTTGTTTCAAATAGAAATATTTGACTTGTATTTATATATATATATATATATATATATATATATGTATGTATGTATGTAGATTTACACAAACAAAATGGCAACTAAAATATTAATTAAAAAATGTGCTTTGTGCGCCAAAATTAAAGAAAATTATATTGCAACAGCATTCTTGTACCGAACATATAACTGGTTTGAATCATCACGAATTTCCAAATCTGGGAGAGAAGATATGTTATTTCAATATATAATTACTTAAGTGGTAGAATTAACCGCCTAATCAAAAGCACGTAATTAAAAGATTCTTTGCACATGATAGATAGTAGTAGATTATGATATATTAATCTGATTTAAAAGCACATCTTGATTTTGAATTTCTTTGATAATATATCCAAAAAAAATTCGTACCCTTCAAATTGCTAAGATAAACATGTACTACCAATCAAGAGCAGAGCCAGAAAAATTAGTAAGGGAAGACAGTGGTGTGACTGAATTAATGAGGTGAGGGGCAAAATTGATTTTAGAGAGGGTAAAATACAATTTTAAGATAGGCAAAATATAATTTTGAAGGGATAGAAGACGAAATACAATTTTTTAAAAAAATTTCATATACAAAAATATAAGGAAAAAAATTTAAGAAGGGGCATGCCCGTATATGGCTCCGCCCTTGCTACCAATATTTTTTCATGACTCCTTGGAAAAAGTTCCTCAAAGTTGATGTTTAATGCCGTGTGTTCTTAAACTGAAAGTAACACATAAGTAAAACAAAAGGATCTCGTTATTCTATATATTAATAACATTGCATTTGATGTGTCCAAAATATGCAAGCTTCAAGTCTAGCAATACTTCACTTTCCGGTGTATTTTGAATGATTTTTCACAAGCACTAATTACTTCTAAAACAGAATTTATTGAATTTAACTTCTTCAATATGCAAGATGTCTTCCGAGAAATCACATGTCCTCTTCTCTGGATGCTGGTCTGGAAGCAGCTCACATGTCTAAGGAACCACACCACTTAAAAACCCTCAACGTCCGTACAATTCCACTGCAATTTCTTTGCCGTCTCCGCCAGTCCAATTGTGACATTGGAAATGCATATTCCGGTCCAGGAATTCCCTCTAACGAAGCTGCCATGGTCACGTTTTTGGCGACCATGTCGTGGTAATTGATGTTCTGGACCAGGAAGAGCATTGTCTGCATCCAAAAGACCCATCTCATTGTGTTCATTATCATGTCTCTGACATATATGTCCTTCACAAAGCCTCCTCTTCCTCTGGCGGTTTTGATCCTAACTGCTGACTCCGAACTTATGGCGACAATGGGCCCGTTATAGCATAGTTTCTGTTTGTGCTTTTAGTCAATAAAAAAATAAAAGTAAAACCTATAGTTTTTTAATAAGTGTTTGAAACTATATTTTTAAAAGAAATTTAATAGGTCAAAATTGTTTAAATTTTTTATAAGTTATAAAAATATTATATTTAAGCTTATAATATATTATTGATACTCGGGTACAAGTTTCAAAGTCTATTTTAAAAGTACTTTTTTATGAAGCTACATTTTGTGGCTTTGATAGGAAGCACTTCTGACAGTTCATCCAAACACTTTTAGAAGCAGCTTGTGGACTCAAAAAACCAAAAATAGCTTTTAAAAAGCCCTTCCAAACAGCCTAACGTCTTCTGCCCTCACATCTTGAATCCCACCAGACATCTTACTTCCCAATGCAATCACAGCACTTGTTGGACATATGCATGTGAGGGGTCTGATTACAAGGTGTTTTGTTGGCATACCAAATGCAATGCCATACTGATCTAAGCCACTCTTGACTGCTACACAATCATCTCCCGAGACAATGTAACAGTCCTCAAATCTGGTGTTTGTGCAGGAGTCTGCGCCACATGCATAAATTCTGGTTTATCAATTGAAAACGATAAAGGGAATCACAAGTATTTGGGTTATTTATTCCCCTATATCGTTTTCAGAATTTGAATATGAGATTTTTCCTTTATCCCATTCTATTCACACACCAACTGGACTAGCACAACTGGCTTTCTCTAGAGTGGTGATACATCACATACATGTGGCAAGAAAATAAATTTGTTATATAGTGAAAAGTATTATGACCTAGGAGACGATTTTGTGATATTGTTACACATATGGATGCATTACCTAGTGATAAATAACGTTTTTCATTTAGTTCAAGTACCAATATATTCACTAAATTTTGGCTACGATAGTACAACTAAAATAGCTTGGAAAATTATATGTCGTTTGGTGGATAAGTTTTAAACCACGAAGGTGGTTTGACGGTTCAAACTGGAGTTTGGTGGAATAATAGTTAAGACGATTTTATACTTATCTAAACAGCTAAAATTCAAACTTTGTCCCCTTCAAGTTTATGTAGTTTTGAATCATTTTCTACAGTAAAATTATTCTTATTTTTGTTTTCTTTCATAAACCATAGTTTTTCAAATACCATTTTCGTTTAAACTATTATTTTTATTTTAAACCTTTAGATTTCAAACATCAATTTAAAACCACTGTTTAAACTATACAATTTAGAACTCAAACCATACAATTTCAAATAATATAGTTCTAAACCAAACCTTTCCAAACCTGCTAACCCTTATCAATTTTTAGTGTTTAAATACAATGTATGCATGAGTCATGACTAAGTTAACAATATTTTATCAATTGTGGCACAGAAAATGAATTCTTCAGCGTCAATAGCTGCAGAACCTAGTGGGAAAAAAAAAAAGAAATTGAAAGCATGGTTTGCTTAGAACGCAAGAAATCATTAGGATATATGAAATCCTAACCTAGGTTGATCCCATCAGTGTTTGGAGATGTAATAGGAGCAAGGATCGTAATTCCTTGAACAATACTTCCATTTTCATAGTTGAGCAGACCCGAAAAGGATCCAAAAATAGAACAATTTGAATGCAAAACAAAATTAAAAAAAGTAGACAAATACAGTTGAATGAGATGAGACCTGCAATAAACAGGGTGGATGTTCCAATTTGGAGAGTTGACCAGAGTGAGATTAGATATTTGTACATTGTCAGTGTATGAGATTTCTATAAGGAACGGCCGGGTGTACTTTAGCTCTCTCTTTTGGAATTTTTCCCGCCATAAGTCACCTTAACCATCAATAGTTTCATGGTTCCCTCAATATTTTGATGAATTAAAGGCATTATCTTTTTCTTTGGATTAAATCCAATTACAAACTAGTATTGTTTATACTTGTAATTACAACGTCAGTGAGATTGGTCCCAAAGATAAGACTGCTAAATCGTCTGTTTGCATCGTTCTCTGGACTGTATGATGGCAAGCCTTCAATCACTGGCCATTCACTCTCATGCCATATAATTAGCTCAAAATTAATATACTAATTAAAAGCTAATACAACTATAATTAGACTTTTAAGCTAATAGCTAAGACAAAGGTAGCAAGTTTTCTCTTTCCATTCATTGGTTAGAGCTTTCTATAGTAAGTTAATACATATTTTTAAACATTAAATCTGGTCAAAATTACAGAACCTAATGAAAGATCTGAGAATTCAAAACAATACTTTATTACTTTGTTTTGGTAGGGATCACTTCTTTTTTAAATATCCTACTAAGGGATTCTCATTATTACTTATTATTACCATTTCATTATTAATAAGATACCTTTTCTACTTGCAAACTAAAACGAAGTGGTGTGTTTACATAAATAATTTCATAGATAAATAAAGAAGAGAAGAAGAAGGGTTAGAGGAAGCAAAAGGGTTAATTTGCAAAGAGTTGAGAAAATGGTTTAAATGTTATTACCTGAGAACCAAGGATAACAGCATCCTTGTGAAGAAAGAGAGTGAAATGGCTGGTGAGATTGAAGCTACCAGTCAACCATTTTCCAGGAGCAAAGATCCACCGTCCAATGAGAACCGTCTCATTGCAGCCTAAATACTCTTTGTGTTTGATGTGATTCCATCACCAACTCCTCCAAAATCAGTCCATGAGGCAAAGTCAAACTTGTCTATAGCCTTTGGTTTTCTGCTTTCCACTCCATTAGTTGTGCTCATGAGCAAAAGCAGTACTAGAGATGGACTATTATTGCCATGTCAAGAACTGCATGCCAAATTGGGGGGAAAAAAACAGGAGAAGATTAAAGAAATTTTTATCTGCATTTTCTGAAGTTGCCTTTTTAGAGATTAGAGCTGACCACAAAGATTTACTAAATTGGAACAGAAGTACCCGACTTGTTTGTTACCTGGTCTGGAAACTATATTTATACTTTTAACATAAGAAGATATATATATACATATATATATACACACACATAATACACACACTTGTATTCTTGAGTTAGGCTAATGTTTAATTTATTTTGTTTTTCTTCAAAAAGGATTAATCTTTCCCTATTGTACTTTGTACTGCTGAGTTTGAATAATTTACAATTTCCTCCATAACGGATCCTGAACATAAGGTCACAATCTGAAAGGAAATATTTTCACGCTTTCTTCAAAAGTGGCTGACAAATAGCATTTATTTTATGCGTAACGTAACTGGTGGAGGTTTCTTTTAAGATAAAAAATGTTCCCTTATGTTGATTTGTTTTCTTGAAGCACGAATATTTAATTTGAGACAATATATTGGGATGACAACATTCACGCACTTCACACACCTGACTCTGAACTAAAGCAACATAGCAAGTCTTTGTGGATTTAGAAATCAGTGACTTGAATATACCCTGAATTTTGTACGATTGCTGTCAGCTGTTCAAAGGATAATACTATACGTACGTATACATATACGTTTTATAATATCAACTTTTTATACATGTTATATTATGTGAGTTCTTTTAAAGGAAGACAATAAAATGACGTTTGCTTCTAAATTTTAACGAGTTTGATGGCACCAGAACAAAGTGGATGATATATTAAAATGATTGAGCAGTATTTGGTACATATTTTATAGGTTTTAAACCATTTGTGGAAACCATATACAGAATAAATCAACAAGCACCCATTAATTCACTTGTCTTCAACTTTAAAATCTACACGTCAAAAACACCCCCTTCTGTAAGAGCACGTCTGGACTTGAGCATTCTCAATAGGCAATATGTCCTCTGGGAAGTCACATGTTGTGGCCGCCTTTTCAGGACCTTGGTCTGGCAAAAGCGGACAAGGCTGAGGAACCACACCACTTGTAATACCAGAAACGTCAGTACAATTCCACTGCAATTTCTTTGGCTTCTTTGAAAGTCCAATTGTGACATTGGAAATGCAAATTCCAGTAAAAGGGTCACCAGGAATTCCCTCCAATCTAGCAGCCATTGTCACATTCTCAGCGACCATGTCACGGTAGTTTATGTTCTGGACCACAGGGAGTGCATTGGGGTCGAAGTTTTCATCTGGGTGGGACCCATAATTCCCTGTCATCCAAAATGCCCATTTCATTGTCTGCATTGTGAACCCTCTCACATATATGTCCTTCACAAAGCCTCCTCTTCCAACCGCAGTTTTGATCCTGACTCCGGACTCCGAATTGATGGCTACGATGTCCTCTGCCCTGACGTCTTCAATCCCGCCCGACATCTCGCTTCCCAATGCAATCACGGCGCTGAATGGGGATATGCAGGTCAGGCGTCTGATCACAAGCTGCTTTGTTGGCATCCCATATGCTATGCCATACTCATCCCACCCACTCTTCACTGCTATGCAGTCGTCCCCGGAGACAATGTAACAGTCCTCAATTCTGGTATTTGTGCAAGAATCTGTGTCCCATGCATAAATATTATAAGAAGTGAGCTATGTTTGAAAATAAATACCATTATTTAAGCGTCTTTTGAATCGGTAAACTACTTTGGTACCAAGCAGGTAGTCCTAAGTTTGAACCCCTATAAGTTGGAATCATTGGAAAATAAACATTATCAACGAACTTTTTTTTTTGTCTGAATAAAAAGTAAAAAAAAAGGGCTCCTAGCATTAGCGTACACCTTGAATGTTAGCGTAAAAGGTCTATTCTTAATGATGGCAAGAATGTTTATTGAAGGCCTTACTGGCGGTCTCTATCACTTCTTATGGTCTATTTTCTACCAGTAATAGGTATAATACACACAACTTCTTTATAAATCTTTCGTATATTATGTTGGCTGAATTGTTTGATGTGACAACATATTTGATTAGTCAGGGAAGTCATTATTATGATCATTATTATTTTTTTGGAAGTATGGTTTGCTTAGAAAAGAAACATAATAATCATTCATGAGGGTAAGAAGAGCCCTTTTACTTACCTGGATTGATCCCATCTGTGTTTGGAGATGTCACAGGAGCAAGGATTGTGATGCCTTGGACAATAACATTGCTGCAATATTTCATAGTTTTGAACTTAAGAATACTGCACAAATTTTGATTAAATACTTTGAATGCACCAAAAAAAAAAAAAAAAAACAAAAGTAAAAAACCTGCAGTAAACAGGATGGATGTTCCAAGATGGAGAATTGACCAAAGTAAGATTTGATATTTGAATATTCTCAGAATGCATGAGCTCGATCAGGTAAGGTCGGGTGTATAGTAACTGTTTACTGCGGAACTTTTGCCACCACAACTCACCTTGACCATCAATAGTACCATTGTCACCTGATACAAAGATGTTCTACGAATTAAATATGGCTTCACAATTTTTTTTTTTATCCCTCATGAAATTCAAGTAGAAAGTGGTGATTGGTAGTTGAAATTAATATACCTGTAATTATAACGTCAGTGAGATTTGTTCCAAAAATAAGGCTGCTAAATCTTCCTCCTTCTGTATCCCTTCCTCTACCGTATGATGGTAGGGGCTCAATCACCGGCCATTCATTCTCATCCTACATAACACCTCAGAAATGATGGTACTAAAATTTCATAGAGACACAAAAAGTTGAAATAAACCTTGCAAGTCCTTTTTGTTTTGCCCTCTCAAGTCACTTTTGATCTTACGATTAAAGTGAGACATTTTAAAATATTTTCGTAAAATATTTAATGCTTAATTAATAAAGGGACTAAAATGAATATAAAATGATAGATTAAAGAATTAAAATAAGACTTTTTCAATGATAGATATTAAAATGAGACTAAAAGTAAATCTTAAAGATCATTTCTGGGATTAATCCTAAATCTTTCCTAATATAGAACATTCCTTCAAATAATATTTTCTTATTTTTTCAACCAAAAAATTCAAAAGATGCCCATTATTCATGGGATGATTTCCATTATCGGCAAAGCCCAACAAAAGTGGACCCTAGTGATTCTCAACCACCCAAATTTCATGCTATCTATAGTTTCATACTTTTTTGGTTTCTCTCTTTTAACCATCTCAATAAACAAACCAATGATAAATACAGGCGGTGGATCAAAGTGCCAAATATCAACACCCCATTGAATATAATATTCAATTGACTGCATCTTTTAAGATGGGTGGTAACATGTCATATGACGACATTATCACATAACAAAATCCAATATGAAGGATCATTATAAGACCCTTAAAATTTCAATTGAGAACAATTTTTCCCCTACTTTCACACTATTGTATGCAAACCTAGAGCATTAGGATACAATGCTAAGCGTTAAACTAGTATATTAATTTCAAGTTTTAGCCTCCGAGTAGGAAAACTATTCACTCATGAGTTTTATTTTTTGTGCTAAATTTAACATATGTTATGATAAAAAGTATATATAAAATTCGAACTAACATTATTTCTTAGAGCATAAAATATTTAGCATATTAAATATTTATTTTCACACTTTAATGTCAAATATAGCATTGAAATTAAAGGTGGTGAAATTAGACCCTTGGATGCTAACCTCATTGACCTCTAGTATCAAGTTTCGTAACTCGGTATTACCTTAAACAGCACACTAAAGCAAAAGATTAGAGAAATGATTTAGATGTTAATAACCTGAGAACCAAGTAGAACAGCGTCCTTGTGGAGAAAAAGTGTGAAATGGCTGGTGACATTGAAGCTTCCAGTCAACCATTTACCGGCCGGGACAAAGAGCAACGATCCACCGTCCGACGAGAACTGGCTCAGGTGATTGATTGCAGCCTGAAAAGCCTTTGTGTTTGATGTGATTCCGTCTCCAACACCTCCGAAATCGGTCAATGAGGCACTATGGCCTCTGCAGTTCATGGCTAAGTACTCAAAGTTGTCAACTAGATTCATTTTTCGGCTTTCTATTCCTTCTGTGCTCACCAATAGCAGAACTATGGCGAGTAATAAAACCATTTTCAATAACTACAAAAAAGAAAAAAAAGGGTCAGATTTGGCTTTGCGAAATGTCTCTGAAAAAATTGGAATGGAAAAGAGATGAATTGCCTGGGTTGTTGAGTCAATATTGCTCGGCCAAGACCACACTTTAGAAAACGAATATAGTTGATTTTTTGGTTTCTTGCAAAGACTTCACAAGGATATATCTACATATATAGTCTTGAGTTAGTGTATTGTTTAATTTAGTGGGTTTTTTTTTTTTTTTAATTCTATCTCTATTTTTTTTTCTTAGGCACATTTTTTTAAGCTTTTTTCTTACTTTATTGAAGTCCTGTACGTTATTGGTGAGGGTTTCTTTTAAGGTTTAAAGCCAGCCATTTGATATGTGCTTGTGTGACTTTAAAGCGCAGGGACGTTATAATTGACTTTTGTCTCCCAGCGCTCTAGTACATGATGTATGTTGATGCTTTGTTCTTGATCAACACCACGTGCGGTTGTGTACGATGGTCGGACTACCTGCCTTGCCTATCTCGGCTTCTCAGGTTGAACTTGCAAAAAGAAGGAACGCTTCGGAGGTCAAGAGGATATTGGTGTGGTGCCAGCCAAGGGCTCTCCGACACTCAATTTAGGTACCTATTCGGTCGAGAGAGATGCTAAGGGTAGGTATGAAAGAGTCCACTTACCTTGAGGATGAAGTTAATGCTCTTATGTATAGTACCTTCTATGGACCAGGTATAGAACAAGTCCACCCTGCGACCCAAGTGCATCATAAGTAGTGTCAGGGTGGTAGTTGATATGCGTCACAATCTTAGGTGAAGGGCAAACCCTCATCGAAGGGCTATAATGGGGCCATGTTGTGGCCTTTTGAATGGATTGTTACACAGCTTTGAGCCATATTGATCCTACCTAAGCACATGTTCTTCCCAAGGAGACCGACGCCTCAAGCGGAGGTCAAAAGCGGTGCCTGGACCACCTTGGGGAGTGAAGGACGATCAATTGAGAGTTGGTCCTAGAATGACTTTGTCCGAGCAGGGTGATCTGAGGTGAGCTCCTCATGAAGGGTGGCCAAGCATACCCCCAATAATGTAGGAATTTGAGTTTTATTATATTCTTAATAATTCATTTAATAATTTATCTCCCTTTAGTGAAATTCTAGTCACACCCCTAAAAAGAAAAAAAAATTATAGTCATGAGTGTAATGTCTAGACCGTTAATTTATGTGAGCCCTACTATGTGGCCTACATATATGGACGGTTCAGATTATCCAATCGCGTATGGATAACATTCTATTTCTACTTCCTTAATTTGATTTAGTTAGGAATTTAGACTAGGATTCTTGTGGTTTGATGCAACGCAGTAGAATTATTTGATTTCCCGTTTGCATTTTAATTCTAAGCTATTTACATGGTACAATATAGATAACACTTTTAGGGAGGTTTTGGTTTATAGTTTTGAATTACATTTCAAACTAATTTTGTTATAGTATTTTTTTCATAAAAATTAAAACTTATAAATCAACCGACATTTGTTAGTGTACAAACTTTAGATTGATTACATATTCTTACGCTTTGTTCGATGTCTTCACGTTTTCTCTACAATATACCTTAAGTCTCCGTCAATATGGCTATGCATATATTTTCCAATTTAATGTCCTTGATATTATTTATTTCATAATTATTGCATCATCACTTATTTGCTAAATTATAGAGTACACACAAAGGAAAATAATTAACAAATACTTCGCAACAATAATCTTGGTACTAATATAAGAAATAGGTCCATAGGAAAGAAGTTTCTAAAATTGGTTTTCAAATGCAAAAAGTGATGGAGTAAACCATAATGGAATCTCTAGGTATGGGTGTTGGAGATATTATAATCTTAGGATGACAAAGTGGGAAACAGACTCATGAAAAAAAGCGCACTCACTATCAATTGTTAAAGGAACCATTGAAAATGGAATATGTGCACATCGTAGGTAAAACTAAGAAGCTATGAACAAACTATGAGCACATATATTTGACATGTACACTAAACCAATCTTGTTGTGGCCTTTACTTTTTGATAACTAATTTTTGAAAAATTTGGTGATAGAAGTAAGGACTATTTCAGGTCGGAACAACGAGAGTATCACCAGTGTTGAGCGTCACAGTTAATAAAAAGATAAATCTAATTTACCTAATTTATGGGTTTGATATTGCAAGTTTTTTTTTTTATCGATGTGCAATGAGGGTTTACTTTGGTATTTCTTTTGGGGTCGTGGTAAGTTCCAGGTAGAAATGCAACATTAGTTTTTTTAAGAAGTGAACAACTTGTGGTCGAGGCTGAGGCAAAAAAAATAATAATAAAAAAAAGAAATGGGCGTTATGATTTCATGGCCCTCGTTTTTTGGCGACTGTGTTTAGTACTTGTGAATATGAAATTGGGGGAGGCATTTTTAAAAATGACCTTTTGAAAAAATTTTATTTGGTCAATGATCTCTTTGTTTTTGGATAATTTTTGGCCAAAAAAAAGTTTTTTAGACATTAAAATGGTTTCAGTTTTTTTTTTATCCTGTTGAGGTTCCTTATCTTGCTACAGTCATTTTTCTTCTTTTTTTGAAAAAAACTGAAACAATTTACCTGTAAAAAAAACGTATTTTTTTGATTAAAAAAAAAGAAGAGAGTTTTACTCAATTTTAAATTTTTTTTTAGCCTTTCGTCAAAATCATCCAAATTGCGTAGATAACCATGGTCTCAGGTCCACAAGGGACACGTACCCTTTTGTCAGAATTCGCCAATGTTCTCGCCCGTGAGTAATTTCTTTTGTCACACATGACACACCCGACACTACATGGCCACCCCTTCACGGGCAATACTGCGTGAGATAAGTGAAGCCAAACTTACTTTTCAAGTTGGAAATTTGTTCACTTCTAGACGATCATAATTGGCGTGCATATACGTGTGTGTCTAAAATATATATATATATATATATATATATGAATTATTCTCCAATCAAACACCCAAACTAGCCAAACATTTGTAATATTTGTCGTTCTTTAATGTTATATTGTTCATACGTTCGTGTAACACTTAATTTATTTCAGTGTAACATTAAATAAATGTAATCGAACACTCGTAATATTAAAGGTTCTACTTAACGACTAGTTATTGTATAAATATACGAACAATTTTACTTTGAAGAAAGATATCGGATTTTTTACTTTGGTTATATATATATATGATGTAGACTCATGTATGAATCTTACGCAACATACTATATGATATAATTATAGTATAATTCCGTTGGGACTAAACGTCTTCAACCATAGAGATGGATGGAGATGTATAGCACCGGTAAGGTGAACAAATTGAAGTTGTTGAAGTGCATATGTCGGCGGAAAAAGCAATGAACCATGTAAAATATGGGTACTAATGGGAAATTATTTAAAATATGGTTTGTGAACTAATAACACCAACTATATTATTCTCTGGCTAATTTTGCCTTCCACATTACAAATACATGTGCATAAATAACTTCAAAGAAATTAGGCTTGCCTTTTGGATTACGAGTGGGATAATGATTTACATTCCCCAAGAATTATCCAATATACACACTATAGATTTAGGTAAGAAACAAAAAGGACCCCTACGATTAGACCTTTTGAATAATTGTGTGTATGTATATGTGTGTGTGTGTGTGTGTATATATATATATATATATGTATATGTGTATATGGCTTGGAATGTGAGGAGTTGCTTTGGTGGTGCAATTACACGCCAGTCCACTACTTCTAGTTGTTGCTCACAAGAATTTGCAGACATAGAAATATGTTGGTAATGCTAAAATGTTGTAATATTGGAGATATTTTGGAATCTTCCCACATACATTCTCTATTGTGGGCAAGGAATTGGCTAAGAAATTGCTATTTGTTTTTATTGCTTTTTCCTGTCAAGAAATCAAAGGATGTGAAATACTAGAGATAATTTCTTAAACAAGGGGGGCTATAATTTAAGCATAGTATATTTTTGTATGAGATGTTATTTTAGTGCAAATAATAACAACTCTTTGTGCAACCTTCTTTGCTTAATTTAGTGAATTATCGATTTGTTTTGCAACAACTCAGTCGTATTCGAAATGAACACTCTGTTATGTAATGATGCTAGTACTATTATATTAAGGAGGACAACTTACAATGTGAAATATATATGTATATATATGTATGTATATGTTGTAATTGGGTGATTCTTCTATTTACACAGTTTAAATAAACAAGTTAATATTGTTAATAATAACAGTTGTGACTGATATGATTAATCATTCTTCGTCATTAAATAGTGTGATCAGTGATATACAAATCGTTATATGGACTGTAGCACCCCAAAATTTAATTTAGCATAATTAGTGTGTAAATTGTGGATTAGTATGTCTTAATATAATTTAAACTTAATTTAAATATTTTGTGGTATTTTTAAATTTATCTCACTTTTAGTTCTTTTTATTTGTTATTTTGAATTCTGAAACAAAATAATTTGTTAAATACCGAATATGTTTTTTTTGTGAAAGCTATGTGCAAGACACCGTTTGCACTTGGAAAACCACTCACCTCTCTCTATTTATTCCTCTCTTCCTCTCCTCTTGTTTTGTCACTCTCCCTCTCACTCTCAGACTCTCTCTTTCTCTCTTTCTCACGTTGCCTCCCTCTCTCTCTTCCCTTTCAATTTCGTTCCAAAATCTCAACCTCAATCCTTGATTCTAAGATGGATTGGAATCCTAGGAAAGCATTAGAGCTACGACAAACTTGATTCAAGCTCGGATTCAAGGTTAGTTATTCTATTTTTCAAATTTTCAAACTTTTTCCCAAATTTCTTGATTTCCTTAGAAAGTTGAAATTTGAGTTTCTTGAGCTCAGGAAACCGTCAATCTAAGTTAGGAGAAGCCAAATCATCATGAATCTAGGCATGATTGAACAAAAATCGAATTAAATCAAGTTTTTTTTTTTCCTTTTTTCCATTTTCAAAATAATTTAAAAATTTCTATGTAAAACTTGTTTAAAAGTGTTTAAATGTGTTCCAAAGTGTTTTCTAGCACTTATAAACATCATTCATGCTTTGGGACTTAAAAACAAGTTTAAAATGAGAATTTGAGCTTGAGGAGGCCGAGACTCGAAGTTTCAGGTCCTAGATTTTTTCACTTCGACAGGCCAATCATGAGCATCGGCAGGCCGGACTCGTGAGTTTGGCATGGCGGATTCATACTGTCGTTAGGCCAAACCTGGGCCAGTTCGGCAGATCGGTTCCGTACAACTAGTAGGCCAAATTGTGTAGTTTGGTAGGCCAGACTGGAAAGTTCGACAGGCCGACTAGGCTTCCGAAAAATGGTCATTTTCACATGTTTTTGCTATTTAAAACATATATAGAAACTTTGACTGGCAATATGACTTTATAATAATAAAAGGCATACTAAGACACCATGAAATAGCATAGTAGCGTAGAATACTCTAGGTTAGAAATTGATAAAGTTTAGTTTACTTTTAAGGTTGATTGTGGTTTCATGGAGCTAACGTATAGTGGGTCGGGGCGACGTTGTTAAGTCATGATGCTAAATATTGAAGTAGAACTTTTACCCCTTTCTTTGTTAGCCATGGTTTTAAAAAGGATTTTGGCCACAAAATGATTTTTAATGAAAGATTGAGATGAACTTTTTAGTATTTTTCATTATTTGTTGAAAAACGAATGATCATAATGAATCGAATAATAAATGTAAATGAGGATATCCGGTAACATAAGACCTTAATAATGATATAAGTACATTAGGGCATGATGCATACTCAAAGCTCGGGTTGTGTAGAGTTCAACCTTGGGGGCAGGTTTCGAAACCCAACTAGGCTACTACAGTGGTGATATTATGGCTTTGCCAAAGGACTAATTAATAAAGAACATTTTCATATGAATAGTGACTTTAAATGGTAAGAATGACTTTAATATGTTTTATTTATTGTTTTCTAAATTTTTATAAAATTACATTCAAATACGAAAATTTAAGCTTAAAATTAATGTTTTCTAAACCTAGATGCTTAAAATTAATGTTTTCTAAACCTAGTCCTACTAATCCTTCCGTTCACATTTTTATTTGTTTTAAAACTTTTCCTCTAAGTGAATTGCAACTTAGGACCGACTGAAAGGCAACAGGGCAAACACGTGAGTCGTAGAAATTCTGTTTAGGTCATTTCTTTATTTAAATCAAAGAATGTAATATTTAAATTTTTGTTTTTCGTATTGGACTATGGTTGTAATTTATTATTGTCGATACCATATATATACACTAATATGGGTCTAGTGGGACCCGACTTATGTTTATCTATCCTTATTATTTTATTTCATTTTATTTGCTCCAATTGAACGATAATTGCTTTAAAAAGTTTTAAACTATAACTTTTTTTCAAAATAACCTAAAATATTCAATTCATGATTTTAATTAAAATTTGGTTTTATTAACTAATTAAGCTGTCACGTCACTAATCGGATTTAGAGTCGTGACAGAACTCGTGAAAAAAGACAAGCATGCTATGCCAATGTCATAACACAACTCTTCAAAATTCATATTAACTTATTTTATGTTATAATCACGTTTATTTGATAAATACAATATATTGTAATTACAAGACAATCTCATCGAAACTAATATGAAAACATTTTAGAGAGAATCTCAATTGATTGGCACCATTTTCGCTCGTCCCTCTAGATAAAACTAATGAGTTGATTTAACGTTCGTTCTCTAATAATCAGTAAGGTACATGTTGTTTGCCTTTAAATACAAATTTCATATATAGAACTCAAAATTGATGAAATGCAGTTGCCTCTAAAACGTACCCAGAGTAAATGTCATCTTTTAACATTTACTTTTTATAAATGCTACGTATATTTATTTATGGCATAACTTAATATGCATTATGGCTTAAACTTTTCTAAATGTGACATAAATAAACACAACTTTTAAAAATATGGGATAATGTCTTATAAGGTGTTTGACAGGATGGCTAGAACTGTTGGTTAAAACTGTTTTTACTGTAACATGTAAGAGCTTTACACTGTAATAATTTTTTATTATTACTATAAAATATAAAAGCTTTATATTGTTTATAAATGAGAAAGTGATAACCACTTTTGCCAAACACTATATTATTTTCTCTATCTATATTAAAAGTATGCGATAACGTCTTATAGGGTGCTTGACAGGATGGCTAGAACTGTTGATTAAAACTATTTTTACTGTAATATGTAAGAGCTTTACACTGTAATGATTTTTTTAATATTACTATAAAATATAAAAGCTTTATATTGTTTGTAAATGAGAAAGTGGCAACTACTTTGCCAAACATTATATTATTTTCTCTGTCTATATTAAAATATCAGGAGTAGTCAAAGCCCAAAGGCCATGCCGAAGTAGAATTGGCCTCCATCCCTCAGCCTCCACAGTCCTAAAGCCCTACCATATTGGCCACTTCATAAGGGGTCCGGATTTACGTGCCTAGTTTTTGTTGCACGTATGTCAATTAGAACCTTCCTCAAGTTTAGAGAAATTTTTAAGAATTCCACCAAAAAAACAAAAAAAGGAAAACAGCTTTGAAATTATACCATAAATATTAGAGCTTTTGATCTGTGTGACACAAAAAAATTAGTTAAACATCAATAAAGAGGTGATAAATTCGAACCACACAAAAACCAATGCATAAATCTCAATACATATATAAAAGTTATAACATGCCCCCTAATTACACTCTTGTGGGTTTGCAACACAAATGTACCAGTTAACATTGATTTCCTTTGTAATTTCAAGAATTTAATTTAATACGAGTATTGTAGAGTCCAGATCTGTCCACTATATTCTCCTCTTTTTGTAATTTTTTTTTACCAAATTTGTTAAGAATCTGTCCGAGCTACAATCTAATATCACTATTACCATTGAACTTGAATGTAGAAATTTAAAGTCTACAAAATTATATAATACCCTGAGTTAGGTGTGAAATTACTATATAACGAATAACGCAATATAATGGATAAGCTCATGATCCACACGATGGCCAATAGAAATACACAACTTCAACTGCAAGCTTAATATATACACGTTAGTTGAGACATATACACTACTCTTTCATTATTTATCTAGATAATTAATTAGAGATCATGTGAATTGCTCTAGTAGGGTGTTTGGTAAGTTAGTTAGAACAAAAGTTTTAAGTTTAAAAACTGTAGCATGTACGAGCTTTATATTGTAGTAATATTTTACTTTTTATTGTCGCTGTTGAGAGCTTTATATATTTTAGTTAGTTGGAACCAATTAATTCTGATTTACATTTCAAACAGATGCTACATCACCAATCTGAAAAGAGAATGCGTTCAAACACAAACAACATATGTTAGGGGGAGAAATACCAACAAACCTAAATTACATAACGTAACACTAATGCATTTAATTTTAATTAGTAAATGCATAATGATATGGAGACACTTTTTCCCAAATTATACTTTGGCCATTTTGTATTAGGCATTGAAATTGTATTACATGCATGGTCGATGTTATATGCTACAACTTATGTATATAATCATTACCAAAAAAAAAAAAAAAAAAAGAAACTTACAATTATATGATGGCTAGAACTCAAGAAAAATTAGCATTAATTATCTCATTTCATCTTATAATTAAGCATGAAATGCACACAAGAAGCTAAAGATTTGCATTATGTGGATAAACTAAGAAGAACATAAACAAGTAATGGTGAAAATCATTGATGTAGGGAGGCCGAACTATGGGCCTATTTGAGAAGCTTCTTAAAAGTTGTTTTCGGCTTTCTAAGTCTAAAAACTGCTATTAGAAGTATTTAAATAATCTATTAGAAGTTTTTTTCTTCTCCAAAACTGTTTCTTCTCAAAGCCATAAAATATGGCTTCTCAAAATAGACTTTGAACTTGTACCATATTACTAATATAATATAAGTTTAAATATAATATTTTTGTAACTTTTAAAAATAACTGAAACTATTTAACCCTTTACAACTCTTTTAAAAATATAGTTTTCAATATTTATTAAAAGCTATAGCTTTCGTTTCTTTTCTTCTACTAATTAAAAGCGCACTAAAAGCACTAGTATAAGTTGTGTCAAACGTGACTTATATATGTGAGACCAGGTTGGATTCCATAATATTGCTAATACATGTTTACATATATATACATGATCACCAAATAACATAGCATTTGTGTACTACTTGTTGATTTTTATTTAAATTATTGTATAGTTTCTTTGTCTAGAGATGTTTTATTCTCAAATTGGCAAATAACAGTTTATTATGTAGTAAGAAAAATGTATTAACATTTGAATTGAATTTAGTAGTAAGTAGCTTTTGAAACTTGTACTCAAGTGTTAATAATATATTATAAACTTAAATATAATATTATTGTAGCTTATTAAAAAATAAATAAAACTATTTTAACATATTCATACTCTTTTAAAAATATGTTTCTAAATATTTATTGAAAAATTATAACTTTTGCTTCTCTTCTTTTATTGACTAAAAGCACAAGCAAAAATTATGTCAAACTGGTCCTTATAGTGAGAATCTATATATTATTTTAATTTTATTGATTATTTTCTTGTATATCCTCTTTACTACTCATTCCTAGTTTCCCCTGCCAATCTTTAAAAAAAAAAAAGAAATCTTTTTTTACTATTCCAAACTTTAAAGTAGTGTCATTTAAATCCTACCTAATTGGAATTTCTGTTAAAAAATCAAAAAAAGAACTATGTGACCTCAGGTAAGAGGGGCTTGAAAATATTATGATGTGGTTCATACACTTCAAAAAGAAATATGTGACCGTGCATGAGAATGAGAAGTACTTGAAATATTATGATGTAGTTAACACCCTTCCATTCCCCTTTACATGAACAAGAATCAAACTCCCTAATTTCTTTTTTCTCCCCCATAACTTTGAATCCGTCGTCTTTATTTTGGTATCAAGCATACATTCGAATAAAAAGGCTTGCAGCAAATCGGATTCTTATAGTATGACTGTGGATTTTAGAAATCACAAGGCTTCTTGGACTCATTAAAATTTGGGTTAATCGAATTCCAAGTATATCAAAATTTTGGTATTCCTAATTAGGAAACTAATAAGGTGTTTAGGAATGTGGTTAAAGTTGAAACTTTTGAACTGAAAACTGTATCATATAAGAGATTTACATTGTAACACATTACTTCTGATCACTGCAGCATGTAAGAACTCTACATTGTAGCAACAAAAATTTTTTGTTAGAACTAATTTGACCAAAAACCACATAAATTTCAAACTTTCTATGAAACAAAACACCTCAATCAATTTAAGTAGAGGCCCTAACTTTTGAAAGAAGACCGTGAAGCGAAACACTTTAGAGCTTCATGTCATTTGAGAATTCCGCCCCAAGATTTTTGTTTCTTCTAATCCAAGACATAAATCCTAACTAAGACACAATAAATGACATTTTTACCTGCAAATACTAGCTCATGTGCAGTCGCGTGCGTATTTACCATCATCTTAAAGGGAATTTTAACAAATTTATATCTAAAGGGAAATTTATAGAGGACTAAGTGTGACCTATACATAGTTTTAAAATAGTGAAATATGAGTTTTTTAAAAAAAAATATTTGGCGATAAAGTAACAATTGGTATAAAAGTGGAGGAAAGTGAGGATTTTATTTATTTTTTTTAATTTTCTTGTCAAACAATAGCTAATACTTTTACTTCTATGTCTTTCATATATGTTCTATATTTGCGCAATATTTCCAAGGGAGAGCTAGGGGAAACTTTTTATGGTGTATATCATGTCTATTTCTAATGTTAGATTTGATCAAAATCATATCAAACGAAAAAATATACAAAATTGAGAGAATATGATACACAGATAAGACTGTTTAAAACATAATTCTATGAATAACTTGCTTTTTTTCCCATACAGCCTACCTCCAAAAGAACTCTGTATGCTATCTTATTCGTTCATTATTCTTTTGAAATCAGTTCTTGCAGATCCGATACTAGTTCAATTTTGATTAAATGATTAATGAAATGATATTGCATGCGCAGAAAATTACAAAATGTCATGTGAATAACAATTCTGCTGATATATATGACTAGACAACAAATAACACATCTCATTTAATTTCGAGACAGATATATCAGCTAAACTATGATGACATATATGCAAAACTTACTTTAATTTCGATAACAATATTAATAATACAGGAGATCAAGGACGTATAAATAAAATTTTAATTTGGTTTCTTGGTCATAGGTAGTAGAAAATGCAATCAATTAATCAGAAAGTGATAAGTACCAACCTAGCTATTCAAGTTTCATTATGTACCTTTGGATTCGTGTGATATAAGTTGCTATCTACCTGAAATCTAATTAAATGAAGATACGAAGATTCCATGATCATGAAAAAAAACAACATAGTATATGATTCGCCAGCCGAATATGTAGGAATTTGTCTCCTTAGTAGCTAGGCAAAGACAGACATGATGAACTGGCCAACCCATGCGACTATAGATATACATACATATATATATATATATATATGTATATGTGTGTGTGTGTGTGTCTATATATATATATATATATATATATATATGAAACACCTAACATGGCTTTCTAGTTAAATTGTGAAACTATGAGAAAACTTTGAGTTTTTTCAATTAAAAAAATACAAAACTTACTGCAATAAATTAGAAAATTTAAACGAAAATGAGTAAGCCATTTCAATTACGACAATAACTTGTATTAAATAAACTACACCCAATACTAGAAAAAGCATCCCTTTCCAAATTTGGCATGAAAAGTAAACAAGGAAAAGAAATCAACAGACCCCATCAATATTGAATATGAACTAAATATTGGAAATATATTCAAACTCTGATAAAAATAAAAAAATCTCTTATTAATATATTGCACGTATATATATATATATACATATATATATATATCTATGTATATATATAGGTATAACCTATATAAAAGCATCATAATTCACAACCCAAACACAAATGTATCTCAGACCTGAAAATCAAACACAACATATAATTCTACCAAATACCCTTCCAAATCCACTAACGACTTCTGGGAGCCAAGTCCCTTATTCTGCATAATGTTCCGATAACCCACAAGTTACATATCAATTGTCAACTACAGGTGCTCAAGCTTAATTGAACCATTTGAAAGAGATCTAGCTAGATAAATCGGAAAGGAAAGAACACATCACTTATCTCCAAACAAGTACCCAAGAGACGAATCTCCTCCAGGAACCGATTTCACTTTTGTTGAAGGACGATCCTGAAAAAAAAAAAAAAAAAATATATATATATATATATATATATATATACATATATATATATGATGATCAGTATATCGAAATCATATTATAGGAAAATTAGGTGCACATAAAATTTCCAAGAGAAGATAAACATTAATTATGTCACTTACAGTTACAAAGTTGCCCAAATTTTGTCCCTCAGCTCGGTGATAGTTGTTAGGATTCTTTTCCTTCTCTGAAGGATCAACCTTGACAGGACTTCTACGATGGACCGGAGGCTTCTCAGAGCTGACGCCGCTGGTATCAACGCCATACGGTGGCTCAACTGGTGGCGGCGGCTGCGGAGCACTAGGCTGCTCCTCCGATCCGAAAAGGTATCCCAAGGAACTCTGTCCGCCGCCGTAGCTTCCACCTCTACTCATGGCTGAGGCTTTAGTACTTGATCAAGATCTACCGATGATCAGTTTACGATATGATTTATATATCAATAATTGTTCAATTGATGAATGTGTAGTGATTAAGGTTAGTTAATTTGGAGAGAAAAGTAAGAGAACCCTAATATGGCTATATATTTATATATGTATTTTTTGTGCTGCTTTGTGAAATGTAGATGTATTTGTGTGCGCGTGTGTTTAATTACCTCATTGGTCTTTAGGTTTATGCATGGGTTAGTTACCCTAATGTATAATATCATTTGTTAGAAAATATTTGTATATACGTGCGTACGTACGTACATACCTACATACATACATATATATATATATATATATATATATATATATTGTTGCACTAACCAATCTACATTATCTAATGTATTAACATGCACGAAGATCAAAATTATGGTACATATATATACACATATAAATGAGTTTGTGCGCATCTTATATTATATTATATGCTATCATTGTCTCATGTGGATATATTAAAGTTCCAAATGCCATCATCATATGCTATAGTCCATTATTTACTTTAGTATGTAGACATGGCATTATTTGCTTTCGCTTATTCCCCTTATATCTTATCAAGTTAGATGACAAAGAATGCTCATTATTCATAAAATTGTTAGACTGGAAAAATTATGGGGTTTTAGTCTAACACTAGATTAGGTCTATAGGAATGAAATTTTTCAATACTAAATTAGTCTTGTATACATGTAGCATTGAAGCTACTATTGTCCTTTTCAAGTGGTTTTCTTAAATTCTTGAACCATATAGCTAGTACGTGACATATTAATGAATAAAATATTACTATGTTTATATGCATACTATATATAGATATATGCAAAAATAGTAGGGAGACAAGGTTTGGTTAAATGTCAATTTCAGGGCTGGTACAACCTTTAAATAGGGTCGACTTATCAATAATCCCGAATTAATGATGGTTGATTCAAACACATGGGCTGCAGTTTATTTAACTAATCCATGTGGTTTCTGCTGATTAGTCTTTGATTTAGTTGAAATAACCAAAAATTCTTTTATAACCAAAAATTAAAAGAATGTTTGAAACTTTAGTTTTAACCTATAAATTACAATTGTAAATAATATATTCTCAACATTTATGATAAAAAAATATATTATAATTTAAAATTTTTATGTGTTATAATTTTTCACTTAAAATAAAACAGGAGTTAAATCACCAGAGTGCAAACTTCTTCTTGTCTTGCAGTATACGACATTTTAGTATGTTGAACATAACGTCGACCATCAGTTTCTCTGGGGAAACGTGTGGATGATGTTTCTAGCTAGCTGGCACTAATACCGATCAATATGGCAATTAAACATGGTACAGAGGTGAAAATATCGGCTCATAAATGTAAAAGAAACAACGAAATTAATTCTAAATTATCCCATATTAAAATAGGCAATTTCTATCCAGAACGAAAAAAGTATCCATTTTGATCTAAAAATAAAATATTAAAAATAATTTTAATTAGATGTAATAATTTCAAATCTGATAGCCTTTAAAAAATGTTGTCACCGCGGAAGCATCGTGAAAATATATAACATTGTCAAGTGCCGGTACAATATCGACAGGCTCAAGTGGCTTGGGCCTAAACCGCATTATTTTAATAGCTAGCTAAAAGCAAATTAATGGTTATAGATGGGGTTAAATCAAGATGTATAATTATGGCATATAAAAACAGGAAATATAAAGGTGTAAATCATGGCTTTGGTGGCTTTTCAGTTGGACCTTACTGATGGCTCTTTTGATGCGTATTGTGTGGTTGGGAGGGATCTTGTAGGCCACAGGAGTCCCTCAAACGAATGGAGTGGCCCCTACTATTTTCCACATTCATAGGTAAGGAATTATAAAGTTCGCTATTTGCATGTCAAATTAATTTCCTGTTAGTAATACTAATGCAATGCTATCTCTTATTTATTTATTTCCCTATTATATTTAATCAAAATATCGTTAGTCAAGCGCTTGTAATAGTTTTTGTTTGCAATTGTAACAACGTTTATATGTTCGTGTAATATTTAATTTGTTTTTATGTAACATTTAATAAATATAATCCAACACTTATAACATTGAATGTTACACGTAAGTATATTCACAGTTACACAAATCTACAAACGACTTACAAAAGCGAACCAAAAAATATTACAATATTGGCTCGCTCAGGGTGTCGGAATTAAGACTTTACTTATATTTAATAATATATATATTTTGTGGGGATCTAATAATATGCAATATTATCTTGAAAGTTTAAAAAGAAAATAATACGTTGTGGTTATAAACCTAGGTGTAATTTTATACCTGACTCTATCATAAAAAAAAAAAAAAGAGAAGAAGAAGGCAAACCCTACATATACCAGTAATAAGATTTTTTTTTTTTAAATTTCAAACATAAGAAGAGAATAACAAATTACTAAGATAGAATGAAAGGATGTTTATGCCAAATCCTTATATTAAATTAGGAGAGTGTACACATTTCCTAATATTTAATTATATCAAATCAAATTAAAATCAAAGTACATATCTTGCCATAATATTTCCTGATCTAGACTTTGACAGGAAACTAAACTGATTGGAGATTTTGAGCTGTCATATTCTAATATTATTCTTAAGTACTACTTCTAATTCCAAATAATCAAGAAATAAATATTAAAAGATACTCTAAGTTTTCTTTATTAAATGAAATGACATTCTACGTTGAATTTCTTTCAAAAAGGCCTCAAAAATTTGGCGGAGGTTAAGCAAAAGTACTCTTGACTGTGCTCAGGTCTAGTAGGGTACATATCAAAGTGCTCACATGTACCTTTAAAACCTTTTACAGTAGTTTGATTGGAGAAAACAATCATATCTCCAGATTTATAATATTTCTTAGCAATTTCTTTTTTTGCTCTTGACATAACAAACACTGCAACATATCAGAGTTTAGGCGACTCCCATTAGTCGGTAGTACAGCATGAATCCGTGGTCTAAAGTTATGTGGCATTTATTAGTATTAAATATCGCATACTTTAGATGTCGATTTCTCAATAATCGTCATCTAGAGTTAATTATTAAACAACAGTTTCTTTATATTATGTTTAATAATCATCCCACCCACTCGAAAATCAAACCTAGCACTCTCAGCATCGTCATCTCTTCTTTCTCTTGATCTTTCAAAACTCTGACGTCCACTCCCTCCCTCTGTTGTCAAGCCCGTAGCTCTATTGCGAATCCTTCGTTGTCCTCTCTCTCCCTCTATCGTCGAGCCCATAGTGACATTTTGAATACTCTATCGTCTTCTCTCTCCCTCCTTCTCTCAATCTCTTAAACACCTCTTGCCGCCACTAATCCCCCATCATGAATACTCCTTGAGCCCTACCGTCGCCATGCTCTATCGCCACTGTGAACATCCTACAGTCGCCACCCTCTAACTCTAGCACTACAACCCATCCCAAGACATGTCTTTTTGTGCTTATTGTAATGGGAATTTGAGATGAATTTGACTACAGTTATTTCCAAGACGTTAGATGAAAGTATTTTTATGAAATTATTGTAATAGGTATTTAGATTTTTCTTTAGTTTTTATATTTAGAATTTGTAAATAGAAATGTTGTAATTAAGACTTGTGAATTGTTTCTATGTTAATTTAACCTTAGTTTTAAATATGTGTTAGTTTTAATTTTATAAGTTTTAGTTTTAATGTCCTTTGTTTAGTTTTAATGTCCTTTGTTTTTATATGTGAGTTTAATTTTATAGGTTATGTCCCCCAAAAAAAGTTTTATAAGTTATTTATTGTCATTAAATTTTAGTTCCATACATATGTTGGTTCTAGAAATTTAATGTTTGTTTTTTAATTATATGCTAGCTTTTACATTATTATTAGTTTTAATTATATATTGGTTTTTATTATAATTAAATGTTTGTTTAAGTTTTAATTATATATTTGTTTAATTATAAGTGTTATTTTTTAAGAATATATCAAAATGTCAGACAACGAATTCATTGATATGGAGGGAAAATTATCAAACAAGATGATGCTTATGAGCTCCAGAGAAGGGAGTCATTTAATCAGATGTGGATGAAAAAAGAAGAGCAACCTTGATGAAGAAAGTATCAAAGTTGAGATCAAAAGATATAAAAATACAGATGCAATTCGATGAAAAAGATCAAGCTCTTGGAAAAAAAAGGGGATGAGCTCTAAGGCTATATTGGAGTTTTAGTTCGGGAGCACATCTGTAACACCCGTATTTTAACGGGCATGATTTTGTAAAATTTAATGAATAAAATGTGACTATTAAAAATTACTAAGTTGTTTATGATCATTAAAAAAAAAATACCACTTTAGTATTTTCTTACCAAGTCTTCCTAAGAAACATTCAAAATTTACCAACACTTCTACCAATCTTGTCTCCCTAAATTATTGCTCAATTATATAGCCTTCTTCTTATTTTGCTAAAGGTATCCGAAGGGGACATTGAATTATTTTCCCTCAATTCATAAAAGACATGGAGATATTTTCTCAACCACCTCTTTAATTATTTCCTTATCTTCTTCTATAATTCACTCCAATTGTCCCCTCAATTATGTTAGCATGATTTGCTAAAAATCTTCATGGGAGACAAGATGATATTTTCCTTTAAGACTCTTTTGTTTCTTCTTACAACTTTCCCCCGTAAACATCCCATTCCTCTTAAGCATTTTGATATCTTTTTATTTAACTATCACCACCTTCTTCTCTAGTTCTCATTCTCTCCCTTTCTCACTTCAAATTTCTAACTAAAGACATAGAACACAAAGCTCTCTTTGTGGCCAAGACAATTATAATTCCCAACCATGATCGAGGCAGTTTTAGAGTTAATTCAAGCTTGATTGTTAACCCGAACTTTGGTGCTTTTCAAAGAAGTTTTGAGGTAGGTTTTCTTTAATCTAAACTTAGTTTTTAGTATGTATTTTCTCCATGTTTAATGCATAATTTTCGTGTTCAAAATTCATGCAAATTTCTAGTTATGTTAACCTGCATCCTTAAACATTTATGAACAAAAACTTGAGTCTTGAGTTACAACCCACAACCAACTTTTATTTTGGTTTGATGACAATGTTAGAAACATGTTAGGAATGTTTAAAACCGGTTTCCATAACTTTAAGATTGATGTTCTAATGTTTTGAGCTTAAAGAGCAAATTTAAGCATGTTTTCATCATTATTTACAAGAAAGGCTAGAGATATAATTTGATAATGATTTTGGTATAAAACTCATGAGAATATGTTTATTCTGATTATATAATGCATGTTGCATATTTTGGAATGGTTTTGAGATTTTAAACAAGGATAATATGCTTTAAGTTAAAGAAAAATTTGACATCCCATAAACTTTATAATACCTCTATGGGCAGTGGCTATTTCTTACAATTCTGGAGTTAAATGAAAATGAATTTTGTAAATTGGTTTGCATATTTAAAAAGTAGACATCCTAAGCTTTCCAATGAGCTATCATGACCCTAAATCGGAGTTGTATTTTAATTTCTATGAATTTTTTAATTTTCGGATTAGAAACTAGTAAACCTGCCAGTAGTAATAAACCACCCGTCTATCTTAAGTAAACCACCTGTTAACCCGTGTGTTAATTGTAGATAGTGAACCCGCTTTTTTACAAAAGTATACCACCAAGTTGCCATGGTATACTAGCTGTTAACTTGAACCAAAAACCCAATTTTGCTCACCTTCTAGTCTCTTAATGTCTTACAACCTTTCCAATACTATCCTAAATGATTTATGAATTCTTATTAGAGACTAAAACATAAAAATTGCTTCTATGTATTTTATATTGCGTTTAAGATAAAAATTGTTTACTTGGTATTTAAAGAACAATTGCATAAAAATACTTTAATGGCACTAGTAGACAGGTTTACACATAATTCACTTATGAATGTGATTATACGTTGTGCTTTAGTTTTAATTGTCCTTATGCATGCCTTAGGGTCAAGGATGTGTGGAGCTAACGTTAATTAATTCCGAGAATAAAAGTTTGTTGTTAAGCTTTGAAGGTAGGGATTCTATTACTCATCTTTTGTGAGGTTTTGGTAAATTAAATTTGATTGTTTTATGTTGTAAAATATGTATATTGTATAGCGATAAATATAATGATTTGACATATGTTATAAATTGAGAAGCATGGTTAGGAAATTGACTCTATAAATATAAATTGAATACAAAGGAATAGTGAGATGTAAAAAGGGCGACGGTTACGTCCTTGGGCACGAATACCCTAAAAGGAAAAATAGGGGGAAGGTGATGACGCTTCCTTGGGTTGAAAGTCCCAGAACACACTGTACAGGAATCGATTTGGTGAGGACTCGGGGCTTGATGTCCCCTCACCGGAACACCCTTGAAATGTTTATAGGGTGATCAAGTACGCCCATTTGGGTTTCGATGAGTTGAGTGATACTCAATTTAACATGGATACCTAGGAACAATGATGATTGGTAATATTTGTATAAATGTGTAATTATGACACTTGGTAATGATTAACTACGGTATCCATAAGATGTGATCATAATAAACCTCATAATCTGGAATATGATGTAACCTACTAACCATGCAGTTTTTAATGTGGTAATGGATAAACCATAAGGTGAGTCATGATTTTCCTACTGGGCATGTCGATGCTCATCCCTATCATATCTTCATATCTCAGGTGGAACTCAGTGCAACATATTTGAAGAGGAATAAGCGAAAACAATCTTGCTGTTTTCGTGTTAGAAGACCCTGTTTAATTACAACTTATCTACAACATGTAAGAGTTGTATTATTTTTTTTTATGGCTGTGTTAAGTTATTTGGGAATTGTACTATGGTGATGATGACTGTAATTATATATATTTGGTGCTACACTAAAAACTGTGGTTTGTATTTAAAACGTTTATTTTTATTTTTCTTGTTGTTTAAAGACCCATGGGCATTGTTAAATTGATTTAAATAATATAAAATTTAAAATTATTTTTATTTATTTAAAACTGTTAACCCCCACATAGGGGTGTTACAGAATTTTTGGTATCAGAGCCTAGGTTCGATTAACCTAGGGGGTATAGCACCACCTTAAAAATTAATCTTTGGGAATGGTTTTAAAGTTAGGTGTTAATGTCATCATCATTTGGTACTGATCCTAGTTAAATTTTCGCAGCCAGTAGAAACTATGCCACCAAGACGTCAAATGCAATCGTCTGAGCTGTCACAACCGGTTGAACATGCTCAAGAAGTTGAGCAACCGGAACCGATGGAACAAGCTCAAGAAGATGAGCAACTACAACATGCAACACAATCCCCGCCAGCTGCACCAGAAGTAAATAATTTAGGACAAATTCTTCAAGCATTACAAAATGTGCAAAGACCTGTGGAGGTTCGTGATCCCGAACAACGACATCTAACTCTGTTGAAGGAGTTTATGAAGCAGAAACCACCCACATTTAGTGGAGAACCTAACCCGGTCATAGCAGAACAATGGCTAAAGGCAGTCAAAAAGAAGTTGGACACCTTGAGGATTCCACGGGAGTATTGGGTTAGCTTTTCAACATATATATTTGAGGGTAAAGCCGAAGAATGGTGGGATCTTCAGAAAGACGACTATGACGTGCCGAATCTTACATGGGAGCAGTTCGAAACCATTTTTAGCAACACCTATATTCCTCAGAGCCATAGGCAAGCAATGATGCGAGAATTTGAAAACCTGGTGCAGGGAGATACAACAGTTGCTGAATACCATGCTCGATTTATAGAATTGTCTCGCTACAATCCCGGGGCTGTATCGGATCCAATGGCGAGATGCGAAAAATTTAGAAATAACCTGAGGCCGAAAATCAGACAAATGATAGCTGCTGTTCCATCAACAGATTTTTTTGATCTTGTAGCTGCGGCACAGCGGGCAGAGACAGAACTAAATAACTCCTATGGAGAGTATAAGGGTTCTGGTGGGCGTCAAAGGAAAATAAGTAAGAAAGAGAAGTCACAAGGGCAAGTCATTCAGCATAGTGGAGTGACTATTGGTGGTGGATCTTCTGGTAGTGGTCGTTTCCAACCGTATGCTTGTCATAACTGTGGACAAGTGGGACATCTGAGGAGAAATTGCCCTAACCACCCTACACAATCATCCTTTGCACCAAGGCCACAAGGAAGTCATTTTGGCTCCACTGTTTGGGGAGGGAGTCAAAATCGTGGAGCGCCTCAGCAAAACACTCCAGCTTCCCAAGTCTCAATAACTCAACCTCGAGGGTTCCAGCCTCAGTACAACTATCAACAGCGGCCACAGGGTTCCAATTTTTATGCTAATCAGAACTTCCAACCGACTCCACAAGGCTCAATGAATCAAAGGCCATATTTTTCTGGGAGAAATAATAATAAGGCTAGTAGTAGCCAAGGAAACCGAGGAAAAAGTGATAAAGGAAAAGCACCAGCACAAGCTTATGCAATTACGGCTACAGCTGGACAAGCAAAACAGGCTGATCACTCAGTTGTAGACGGTATGATTCACGTGTCTCATTCTTGGGCTCATGTATTATTTGACACTGGTGCCACTCATTCATTTATATCTATGTTATTTGCTTCCGTACTACAATTAGAAACTGAGACATGTAGTTCATCATTAACCCTTAGTACACCAATGGGCGGGATAGCTGAAGTATCCATAATTTGTAAATCAGTGTGTATTGTTATAGGAGAACATAAACTATCGGCTGACCTATATGTAATAACTATGACAGAGTTTGATGTACTCTTAGGAATGGATTGGCTAACTAAATACCAGGCAATAGTAGATTGTCATAGGAAACGTGTCTCTTTATTCACCAAGAATGGACAAGTCATCGAATTTCAGGCAAAAACAGGAACAGTGACACCAGCCCCGGTGCTAAAGGCTTGTATTGGAGGACGAAGGAATTTCACCAATCTTGGGACGATCTTTGCTTCAAATGGAGAATTAAAGAAGAGTGACCTATCCTCTCACACTCATGTGGTGGACGAATTTTCAGATGTTTTTCCAGATGAATTGCCCGGACTTCCGCCTAATAGAGAAATTGAGTTTGTCATCGACCTAACTCAAGGAGCAGCGCCTGTTTCTATTGCTCCGTATCGAATGGCACCTGCTGAGAAAGTGGAATTGAGGAAGCAGTTGGACGAATTACTGGAAAAAGGATTTATTCGACCAAGTACATCACCTTGGGGAGCTCCAGTACTTTTTGTGAAGAAACATGACGGATCGTTGAGGCTCTGTGTCGATTATCGCCAGCTTAATCGATTGACTATCAAGAACAAGTACCCTCTACCCTGAATTGATGAGTTGTTCGATCAGTTAGGAGGATCTTGCTATTTCTCAAAGATTGACTTACGATCCGGATATCACCAACTGAAGATAAGAGAAGAGGACATTCCAAAGACAGCTTTTCGGACTCGCTACGGTCATTTTGAGTTTCTTGTCATGCCTTTCGGGTTGACTAATGCACCAGCGGCTTTCATGGACTTGATGAACCGTGTCTTTCGACCGTACTTAGATCAATTTATCATTGTCTTCATAGATGATATCTTGATCTATTCTAAAAACGAAGAAGAACATGCTGAGCATTTGAGGATCGCTCTACAAACGTTGAGAGAACATGGTCTTTATGCAAAAAGAGAAAAATGTGATTTCTGGATGACGAAGGTCAAGTTCCTTGGACACGTTGTCTCTGAAGAAGGCATCTCAGTGGACCCCTCCAAAATTGAAGCAGTGCTAAATTGGGAACGACCAAAGAACGTGTCGGAGATTCGAAGTTTCCTCGGACTAGCTGGATACTATCGACGCTTCGTAGAGAATTTTTCAAAGATTGCTTCTCCATTAACAAAACTCACAAGGAAGAATGTCAAGTTCGTGTGGGATGATAAATGTGAAGAAGCATTTGAGGAACTGAAGCGAAGACTCACTAGTGCACCTGTGGTAATCATACCTAACAACGAGGAGCCTTACAGAGTATACACTGATGCCTCAAGAAACGGTTTGGGTTGTGTGTTAATGCAGCATGGACGAGTAGTTGCCTACGCCTCACGCCAGTTGAAACCCCATGAGAGGAACTAC